>NW_004624754.1:6337843-6380213 GCF_000247695.1 Heterocephalus glaber | reverse complement strand
TTTTTTTTTTTTTCTTTCGGTACCGGGGATCGAACTTAGGACCTTGCACTTGCAAGGAAGGCGCTGGAACCACTGAGCTAAATCTCCAGCCCTTCAGGAAGTCTTTTGAGGTTTCATTTTCTGACTCCCTAACTGTAAAAAAAAAAAAATCATATTAAAATTTTTATCCTGCATAAAAGAAAAGTTCATGAACTATCCTGTATAAAACAAAGGTTCAGTGAATTCAAACTGTACATGTTAAGAAATTTAGCTCACAGCAGTTATAGTACAGTTTAAACATAAATGTGGAATTACATGGCTCTTTATTGTGATTGGCTATTATAAGTATACATTCTTCTTAGAGTAAGTAGAGCTATATAAGCTTATTTGTAGTTGACTGGTTCAATTTTATCAAATCATGCTGACACAAAAAAGTCTAAGTTTCATTTATGTTTAGAGCTGACATTTTTTGGGAAATCAGGACATTTTAAGTTTCTGACATAGGGAGTTAGATTATAGGTATATCCAAACGAGGCCTCCATTTTAAATTTTCTTTAATATTTCAAACCCCTTGCCTTGTACAACATCCAATCAAAAAACTTTACCTACATTATATCGTCTACAACGTTAAAATGATATTTAAATGTTGCAATATAAAAAATTATTCTCTGTATTGTAGTAAAATAGTTCCCTTTTTCCTAGAGTGATTGTTATTTGTGAGTCCAGGTTAACAGGGAAACAAGCATGATGAAAATATAAATATTAGATAGATCTTTAGTTTAAGTGATAAAGATAAGGGATTTTCTTTATTTTTTTTGGTACTGGGGATGAAACTTGGGACCTTGTGCGTGCAAGGCAGGCACCTGAACCACTGAGCTAAACCCCTGGCCCAGGACTTTCTAAAGAATGCTACTTGGTGTGTGTGTGTGTGTGTGTGTGTGCGTGTGCGTGTTTGTGAGTGCACGCAGTGTTTGCATTCTATTATCTAATTAATATATTTAAGGAAAATATTTGTGAAGGAGATTCATTCTTTCAATTAATTTACCAAGTTCCCACAATGTGCTGGGCACTAGTATAAGTTGCAGAGTAACTGATGATCCTTAAACTGAGAAATGACACCAATTTGTTCTCACAAACCCCTTTAGTTCAGCTTTTCTTAGAAAGTGACAGCCTACTCATTTTGCCTGTTTTTTAAATTTTGTGACTCCTTCTCTCTTTTGGCTGCTTGATGAAAAATTTGTATGTGTTATTAAATCCTAGAACATGCTGTTTCCTTCTTTTTTGTGTTGCTGGGGATCAAATCCAGGGATTCACACATGCTAAGCAAGTGTTCTACCACTGAGCTACATCTCCAGCCCCATGTGTTGTTTCTTTTCATTCTTTTTGGGTATTATTGTGTAAATTATGCCTAATAAATAACACTTGGGACAGAAACCTGCTGAGTGCTTTTTGAAGAGGTGCCACATATGAAGAAATTCTAGAAAGCGCAAACAACCAGGTGAAAGTTACTATAGAAATAAACTGGTTTCCTAGAACCAAAGGATATAAGTCCCCTCCCTGAGGACCCATTGAGGGGCCATCACATTAAGCAAGAAAAAGGCTGGCAACATAGCACATGTACTGGGGGGAAAATGGAGAAGACCCTAAGAACTTTCAGAGAAAACAAACAAACAACACACAAAAGATCAAGAATCAAAATTACATCACATATGAGACCAACACTAGAAGCTAGAAGATAGTAATGCAATATCTTAAAATTCCTCAAGCAAAAGGATTGCTAATTAGACTTCTATACCAAGTCATACTATCAATTAAGCATACAGCTGGCCTAAAGAAAATTCCAGATGTATGAGAGCTCAAAAACTTTGCATTCTTCCTTAAGAGGCTACTACCAAAAGGAAAGAATAATAAAAAATAAATGTTCATTGAAAAACAAGGGAAAAAGCAAAAACAAGGCAAAGAGTTCAGGTACTAAGAGATCCATAGGAGGAAGGTGAAAGGAATTCCCCAATTGATAATGAGGGCCAGGTCATGATGAGAGCAAATAACAGGCCAAGAAAACAAATGGCAGGGATTGGGACAAAAAGATAGGGGTTCTGAGTGGGATAAAAGTTGGAAACTTTTCTGATGAGTGCAGACATTTTAAGAGAAAGGATATTCATTCACAATAAATATTTATTGAGTACCTGTTTGAGCCACACATGTGAAGCTACTTTCACAGACTCTTCATTTTGACAGAGGAAGATAATAAATTGTGTAATGTATTAGAAGGCAATAAAGGGGAAGAAAAAAAGAAAAAGTAAATTAAGGGAAAGAGGATTGAAATTGTTCTAGGTGTGCAAAGAGTAAAAAGTACGTATTACAATTTTCAATAGGGTAGTCAGTGTAGATGTGTAGACCTCATTGTGACATCTCAGCCAAGACATAAAGGAACTCTGGGAATTAGGCATGTGGCTCTGTGGCAGAAGATTTTCCAGGTGGAGAGAACTGCCAGTGAGGGTAGAGAATGTGAGAGATGGCGAGGAGAAGCAGTAGGTAGTGAGGTCAGAGAGGTACAGGGTGGGTGGATATGTTAGATCTGGCAGGGCCCCATAGAGTAACTCACTGTTACTCTAAAAAGAATTGAGTCATTGTTGGGAGGAAATCACTGGGTTACATTTTAAACGGATCACTTGCTGTCATTTGAGAATAAACTATAGGCAGACAATGGTAGAAAGGGGGGGATAATAAGGAGGCCATTGTCTTGCCTAGTAAAGAAGCAATTATTCCAATAATTCAGGCAAGAGATGTTGCTAGAAGAGAATATTGTGGTACAACTGTTGAAGAATTGGAGGAAGAATTTGTGATAAACACAGGAAAAGAACTAAGCAAAAAAGAAAAAAAAAAGTCAAGAGCCAATTATTAACCCAAGGAAAAGGTAACTATAGTAGTCTATGTTACTCTTTTGTGAATAACATTTACACAGTCATAGCCATGTAAACACAAAATGTTAATTTAACAAAGTATGATCATATGGCTATGTTGGAAAGTTATGTGACGAAAGTTTGGCTAATTTACCCAACAAAGAGTTCCCACCTATCACTTTTTAAAAATTCAATTCAATAGGAAAATGTACAAAGCATATAAATAATAGACAATTCAGAGAAAAAGACAAATGGGTCTTAAACATATAAAAAGAAACTAAACGTCCCTCAAAATGAAAAAAAAATTATTGATCAATTGATTGTTTTTTGAGCGGGAGCACACAAGGTCTTGCTATATAGTTGAGGCTGGGCTTGAAAACACTACATACCCCAGTCTGACCTTAAACTCACAGTGATCCTCCTGCCTCTGCATGCACCACCATGCCCAGAAAAAAAAATTGTAAAGGAAAATCAAACTAGACTGAGATGTCACATTTCACTAATCAGACTGGCAAATACACAGAAGTTTGATAACACATTATGTTGGGAGGGCAATGGGCAGACATTTTCATACACTGCTTGTAGAGTGTAAATTGGTATGCCAACTTGGTGAACTCTATTAAAATGAAAAAAATATAGATATTCTTTTCAGACAGGTCTTGTTGCCCCACTGCAGGCAATCTTCAAATGTCAGCCCGTCAGCTGCAAAGAGTGGCTTCACTGGACATGTTTTTCCAGGGCAGCCTACATCGTACGACTGATATAAAGGCCTTGCCACATTCACCCAGCACAGGACAACTCTGATGAGTCATTTCAGCTCCACACCTTCCCTGTGGGGTTCATGAGGCTGTACGGGTGCACTACAGGTCAACTTCAGCCTCTGCCTAATTCCTCTTCCTCTTCCTCCTTTCTACAGCCGTTGGACCCAAGGGAACTCTCTAAAAAACATACTGAACTCAACATTTCTATCACAAAATCTGCTTCCTAGAGAAAGCTATCTGTGACACCTTTGACCTCACAATTCCACTTCTAGGGGTTTACTCCACAGACTCACACAAAGGCAAAGTGATGTATCTTCAAGATTATTCACCATAGGTTATTTGTAGGAGCAAGAACTGGAAACCACCTAATTGTCTGATTTCATAAATCAGGTGACTGATTAAATAAAGGCATATATACACAATGGAATAGTAGGTACCAATATAAAAAATGAAAAAAGCTTTTTACATAGTTATATGAAAAGATATTCAAAGTGCGTATGTGTGAGTAGATTTGGGTGTCTCAGGGACAAAAGCGGAAGGGAAATGTTTATATCTTGTACTTTTTCAATTTTAAACCATGTGAATGTGTTACATAATGAATGTACTAAATAATGATGAACAAAATTTTTACTAGTTGAATTATTTAACTTTTAAAGTACATATAAAAGTACATATGCACAGCTTTCATAAAATAAACATAAATTAACCTGTCAAAAAGAAACAACTATGTTGGACAGAATTATTTCCAACTAAAAAGACCTCTGGGGCCGGGGATTTAGCTCAGTGGTTTCACCACCCGCTGCTCAAACGCAAGGACCCGAGTTCGATCCCTAGTACCAAAAAAAAAAAAGACCTATGTATACATATACATAAAGTTTAAACTGTTTTTATAAAGAAAAACAATTAAGGGTTAAGGGTTCCCCAGTTTCTCTCTTGTACTTCATTTTAAAATGGGCAAGGATGTTCATTAACCTTTTGTTTTTACCTATTTTATTTCCACTTTCACAGTCAGCTGCTTCTTACCTTTTGTAATTTTAGTTGATTAAACACTGCCAATAAGAAGAAAAGCAGGCTGCTCGTGGGCGCGGGCGCGTGCTTCCGGGAGGGGGTGGGTGGGGTGCTTGCGGGAGGGGGCGGGTGGGAAGGGCCGCTGGCTAGATCCCTAGGCGAGGCTCGCGTGCCGCCCCTGACCCGGCCCCAGCGCCCACCAAGTTGGCCCGGCCCAGCCATGATCAAGGCGATCCTCATTTTCAACAACCACGGCAAGCCGTGGCTCTCCAAGTTCTACCAGCCCTACAGTGAAGATACACAACAACAAATCATCAGGGAGACTTTCCATTTGGTATCTAAGAGAGATGAAAATGTTTGTAATTTCCTAGAAGGAGGATTATTAATTGGAGGATCTGACAACAAACTGATTTATAGACATTATGCAACACTATATTTTGTCTTCTGTGTGGGTTCTTCAGAAAGTGAACTTGGCATTTTAGATTTAATTCAAGTGTTTGTGGAAACATTAGACAAATGTTTTGAAAATGTCTGTGAACTGGATTTAATTTTCCATGTAGACAAGGTTCACAATATTCTTGCGGAAATGGTGATGGGAGGGATGGTATTGGAGACCAACATGAATGAAATTGTTACACAAATTGATGCACAAAATAAACTGGAGAAATCTGAGGCTGGCTTAGCAGGAGCTCCAGCCCATGCTGTATCAGCTGTAAAAAATATGAATCTTCCTGAGATACCAAGGAATATTAACATTGGTGACATCAGTATACAAGTGCCAAACCTGCCCTCTTTTAAGCAAAATATAAAACAGGCCACTCCCAGGTAAAATCCAGGGGGAAAAGTCATCTAAGTTTACCATACAGTTGCTTACCAAAAATAGAGGAGGAGAGTCTTAACTTTTGCTCTTGGATTTAAGTCAAGGTACTGTATAGAAGTTGTGTAAAATCAGTATGAAAGTTCAATTTTGCTTTTCTTGCTCAGTGATTTTAAAGAAATTGTATAGTTCCGGTGTGATTTTTTTTTTCTTTTCTAAACTGCATTCCTATGCCCACCTAAAGCATGCCTCTATGTATTGGCTATTACAGTATTTTGAAAGTGAGGTATTTCTTTAATTATGTACAACCCAAAATGTTGGTGTTTTGTATGGATCACAAGTGTATCAGTCGTTTCTTTTTTTGGTACCAGGGATCGAATTTGGGTCCTTGGGCTTTCGAGGCAGGCAGCGGAACCACTGAGCTAAATACCCGGCAAAAGGAGAGTAGGCCCAGCAATTTGTGGTTTGTTTTTTTTTGGTACTGGGGATTGAACTTGGGACCTTGTGCTTGCAAGTTAGGCAGCAGAACCACTGAGCTAAATCCCCAGCCCTATCAGTCCTTAATTCTTTCTGCTGTTTGTCACAATTGTTATTTAAAGAACCAAGTATGTATTGCATGAAAACATTATGACCTTTTCCTCTTAGTTTAAATAAATTCAAAGGTAACTGGATTTCTAAAGCACCTGTTTGCCTCCTACCTACTTTAACAATAATTGTTTTTACTACCCTCTGACTCAAAAAAGTAAATAAAGGTATATTTTATCACTGTTAAAAAAAGAAAGAAGAAAAGCAGCAGAATTTACAAATGGCAAAAACGTTGTATTGCTAGAGTAGCAGTGAATTATAATCCGCTGAAGAATATTTATACCAGATTTGGCCAATGAGAAGACCTTCAAGCTGGCTCCTTTTGACAAGGATGAGCACAGTCTTACTTTTGGCCACAATAAGATGTTCCAGGTCACCTTGTACCATTCTGCCCTAGCCCTGAAATCAGCCAGTTCTCCAAAAAGCTGTGGTTCCTTTTGGTGGTGACATGATTATAAACAAAAATCTGGATGGAGATTCTTTAATTTTGAAATAAGCTTCAATCATAAAATGAATATATTTAAATTTGTATAAACCATCATGTTTATAGCTGATTTAGCCCCCGTTTCTCTTTGTGGTAAAAAGAAAGAAGATATTTAAGCTTTAAAAATTATTTTTTCTTATTTAAGTGAATATAATTAATTCTGGCCACAATTATTAGGAAAGAACATTCACCGCAACAGCTAAGTTAGCTACTATAGTATAATATATTAGCTAGTTAGCTACTATAGTATAATATATTCTCAAAAGAAATTTATAGTCTGGGCTCTGCTGTAAAGAAGGATAAATTTGAATCATTTGTAGGAAGATGGATGCACCTTGAGACCATAATGTTTTGTGTTTTTTTTGGCATTGGGGAGCGAACTCAGGACCTTGCACTTGCGAGGCAGGCGCTGGAACCACTGAGCTAAATCCCCGGCCCTGAGACCATAATGTTAAGTGAAATAAATCAGACACACATGCTTAAATATCACATGGTTTCTCTTAGATGAGAAACCGAAAGTATAAATAAAGAGCAAAATAAAAGACAGATAATAGAAAACAAGGACATAGGTCTTTTGCAAGTGGGAAAGAACTAAGAGATGGAGGGAGGAGAGAAGTGAATGTAAAAAGAATTAAGATGCACATGTACCAACTCCCCATGAGGAATGCATTCATTATGTACTGCAAGCATGTGGTAATAAGAATAAAAATTTAAAAGAAAAAAAAAATTTGTGGGCGGGGGATGTAGCTCAGTGGTCTAGCACTCACCTAGTATGCACAAAGCTCTGGGTTCAATCTCTAGCACTGTGGGGAAAAAAAAGGAATTTGTGATGAAAGACTGCATAGGTTTTGAAGGAATATAATCTACAGAACCCTGAAGATAAATATAATAAAATATAGGATATTGCATTGAATTCATTTTTTTTTTTTTTTTTTTTGTGGTACCGGGGATCGAACTCGGGACCTTGTGCTTGCGAGGCAGGTGGCGGCACCACTGAGCTAAATCCCTGGCCCCAAATATTTCCCTCATCTTTTTTTTTTTTAATTCATTTCAAAGAAATAGAATCTTAGCTTTATGAAATTACATTTTTTTGAAGTCAGATATGAGTCACAAAAGAGATTTTTCTTTTTACAGGTGTAATGTGTTGGAGAATGCTGTGGTAACTCCTCACATCATTTTTATGTATGTGATAAAGGTAGATGAACTAGAAAATATTTGAAATAAGAATAACAATTTCTATCTTAACTGAATGAAATAAAATGCTGTCTCGATAACAGATGGTTTAACACAATACACCTTTGAAATACTGAATGTAAAATAAATAGAGATGATATTCTATGTGATGGAACTGGGGATAAAGACCTATTCCATTTCTTTGTCTCACACATGGTATTTAGTATTCATTCTCAATCCCATCATTGCATGGGAATCACCTGGGACTTTTATAATTCAGGTTCCTGAACACCATTCTGGTTCACTGAAACAGTGTACAGTATCATATGATTCAGGATTCAGTAATTTGTATTTTTAAAATATTCCCAGATAATTCTGAGGCATTTGATTATCAAACTGGTTTGGGAACTATTGGACTTGGCAAAAACATCTATCTATCTATCTATCTATCTATCTATCTATCTATCTATATTTTTTAAAGTTTCTTTCTTCTCTCTTTCCTTCCTTCCTTCTTTCTTTCTCTCTCTCTCCCTTTCTTTCTTTCCCTCTCTCTCTCTCTCTCTCTTTCTTTCTTTCTTCTTTCTTTCTCTTTTTGAGACAGGGTCACACTGTATAGTCCAGGCTGGCTTCAAACTCATGGCAAACCTCCTGCCTCAGCCTCCATACTGCTGGGATTACAGGTGTGTGCCATCACACCCAGAAAAAAGATACAGTATATTTTTACTTAAGTGGGAGTCTTATTAGAGGCAGTTGGTCCTCTATATCTGTGGGTTCTGAATCTGCAGATTCAACCAACCAAGTATTAAAAATATTGTGACTGCCCTCAACTTCTGCAGACTATTTTTCTTTCCATTATTCCCTAAACTAGTGAAGGTGATGATTGCCCACATGACCACCCAAAACCCACTTATTTATCACAAAGTACCAACACTGCAATTAAACTGGAATACTGAAGTTTTAGTTTAGAAACAATTCATACATTAACATCCTTTGTCCTACAAGAAAAACAAATAATATGCGTGCCATAGGTTGACCACCACTGCCTAAACAATACAGTACAGTAACTATTCACATAGCTTTTAGATTGTATTGAGTATTATAGAGATGATTTAACATATACCGGGGTATAGTCACATATCATATGCAAATGCTATGCTATTTAATATAAGGAACTTGAGTATCTGCAGATTTTGGTGCACAAGAGGTCCTGAGAGCATCCTCCCATGGATACTGAAGGAAGGCTGTATATAAGCTACCCAAGGGCCGGAACTGAGCTTATACATTTTTGCAAGTCCACCACTTTTTATGAGACTTGTGTACAGTAGGTATTCAATGTATGCTAGTGAAAAGAATTTTGACTTCAAATTTTACTGGTCATGAGAGGAGTTTGTATACATTAGTTTGTATACATTAGTTTGGATAGGGGACATAAACCCTGGTTAGTGATATTATACATTCACATGATAGAAAATCACCTTGCACAGAAATCTGAAAGACAATATTGGATTAATGGACTGATTTCTAGTATGGAATGTTGGGACGGGGATTTAGCTCAGTGATTCCACCACCTGGCTCGAAAACACAAGGACCCGAGTTTGATCCCCAGTACCAAAAACAAAAACAAACAAACTAGTATGGAATGTAGCTGTATTTGGTTATGTCTTGTGATTTTTTTTTTTTGGTACTAGGAATCGAACTCAGGACCTTGCACTTTCAAGGCAAGCAGCGGCACCACTGAGCTAAATCCCTGGCCCGGTGTTCGGTTATGATCCTGAATTCTGCTAGCTTTCTCTATGCTCTTGAAAAAAGAATATTCAGATTTATGAGATTGGTCTAGTCTATAGATTAGCTTTCCACCAAATGTTCTACTTGATATCACAATGACTAGACAAAAATTATAACAGCAAAGAAAAAAATTACAATAGCATCTAACATTTGTATGGCTTAAAAAAATAGTGGTTCGCGCCGGGGATTTAGCTCAGTGTTTCCGCTGCCTGCCTCAAAAGCGCAAGGTCCTGAGGTCAAAACAGTGGTTCTCAAAATGTGGTTAGAGGACTCCTGGGGTTCCTGAAAGCTTTTCCGGTGATCTATAGGGTCAAGACTGTTTTCTTTTTTTTTTGGTACTGGTGATCGAACTCAGGTCCTTGCGCTTGCGCAGCAGGCGGCGAAACCACTGAGCTAAATCCCTGGCCCCCAAGACTATTTTCTTAATAGTAAGCTTGTATTTACTTTTATCACTTCATTTTCTTCATGACTGTACAGTAGTTTGTAGAGACTATCTACTGTGTGAAACATTTAATTCAGAAAAGATAATCAGTTTCCTTCTATTAAGCCAGATATTGAAGAAATTTGCAAGAGTGTAAAACCGAGCCCTCCTCCTCTCTTTGTGGCCCTGGGGATTGAACCCAGGGACTTTGAAGTGAACTACAACCCCAACCCCTTTTTATTTTTTATTTTGAGAAGAGGTCTCACTAGGTCACTAAATTGCCCAGGCTGGGCTGGAATTTACAATCTTCCTGCCTCAGCCTCCCAGAGTGCTGGCTTTACAGGCATGTGCCTCTATCCTTGGTGCTACTCTTTTTTAAAAGTTATTTTTCATAAAAAATATAATGGGTTATTATTATTTTTAAATTACTAAGTAAACATTAGCAATTTTAAATTTTAATTTTCAATATGGTAAATACTGATAGAAACCTATAAAAGTTCTTTGGAGTCCTTAATAATTTTTAAGAGTGTGAAGTGGTCCTGAGACCAAAAGATTGAATAACTAGTGACTATATTTTTACATGTATTTAGTAATTAGCTCAATTGGTTATTTAGTTTTTAATTTGTTTGTTTGTTTTTTGAGCCAGGGTCTCACTATGTAGTTCAAGCTGGCCCTGAACTCCCTATGAATCCCAGGCTGTCCTTAAAGGAAATCCTTCTCCTTCAGCTTCCTGAGCGCTGGGGTTATAGGCTTGCGCCACCACACCCAGCTGGCTATTTAGTTTTATATAGACAATTTTGGCCTAAAATCAAGAATAAATTTTACCAATTCTTAAAAGTTGATTTTTGTTCAATATTTATATATTGATTTAACTTTCTTTTTTCCTCATTCTGAGAAAGTTAACTTAGTTACTACTTGAGGCTCCATGAGCCTCCAAAGTATTCTATAGTAATTTATGACACAACTTGAAATTCCCATCATCAGAGTTAGTGGAATGCTGTCAAGGATAACATGCTAAATTTCTATTAATATATAGAGAAAAAAAATTTTCATACCAGACTTCTCACTTCAGAGAGAGCAGAGTCTCAGAAAAGGTACATCTTGATAGCTACAAATCAGTAAAGATTCCTAACTTCGAAGCAGGTAGATTCAGAAGACAATAGATTGAAGCACACTGCTTTGGATCAGGAGTGCCAGGCTCCAGCATTTACTGCATTACATAGGGGACTTAGCCTATTTCCTCACCTGTAAAGGAACAATTTGTATCCATTCCACAAGCTGGTTGTAAACCAACATTGGATTGTATGTAAAGTGCTAGCAGAGTGCCATGAACATGATAAAACATCTGCTCTTCTTAGGTCTCTGGGAAGAATCATTTCAGAAGAAATGGAGAAAATATTTTGCTTACTTCACAATTTAACACCAGTGACAGTTGCTTTAAAATTTTATTTTTAGTGCAGAAGCTTTTTTTTTGCTTTTGCTTTTTTGGGTATCAGGGATCAAACTCGGGACCTTGCCCTTGCAAGGCAGGTGGCAGAACCACTGTGCTAAATCCCCAGCCCTTAAAGTTTTATTTTTAGAATGGTGTGTCACTGCTCCCCAGGCTGGCCTTGAACCCCTGGCCTCAAGAGATCTTCCTGCTTCAGCCTTCCCAGCCCAGGGCTGAGATTACAGGCACAAGCCACCAAGCCCAGCTCAAGTTTCTTTCTCTACAGCTGTTAAACAGAGTAACTGTTTAACTTTTATTTTAAAATTCTGTTATGACCATATTTTCATTTTATTTCTGTAGCAGGAGAATTCATCCTCATCCTCACTTCTCACAGAAACACTTTCCTGAGTGAAAAATGTTATTAGTAGCTTAAGGGGATAAATTTTGCAATAGTAAGGGAAGTGGTGAGAGGGTTTCTAAATCCAAAACTGCTTCAAAATTATGAAATGGGGCTTCCTCTTATATGAGAAACCCAAAATATAAATAAAGCACAAAGTCAAAGATAGATAATAGGAAACTGGGAGCTAAATCTTGCGCAAAAGGGAAGGCAACCAAGAGACAGAGGGGAGGGGAAAGGGATGAAAAAAAAGATGTGTATGTATATGTACCAACTCCCCACGTGGAATGTGATCATTATGTACTGCAAACACGTACGTAATAAAAAAATAAAATTTAAAAAATCCAACATGAGTTTTGGTCAAAAAAAGAAAAAGATTATGAAATGGAGAAATTTTACTAGAAGTTTAAACTGAAAGGCAGTTCGAAACAATTCCCCACCTTACTATGGTCCAGTTTTCTTTTCACTCACGGATTTTTGCTTAGTCAACACTAAAACTGATACCAAGCCGAGGGGGCCGAGCCCAACACACTACACCTCTGCGCCTACAGCCGCGGAAAAGCAGAAGAAGCGCCTGAGGGCTTCTGGGAAGCCTCGCGCTTTCCCGCCTAAAGAGGGACGGGGCGAGGCCGAGTTAGGGGCGTGGCTAGTTGCCCCACCCCTCCCCTCTTCTCCTAAGTCTCTCCGCCCCGTTCGTTTAGCTAAAATCCCGACAGGCCCAGCGACTAGGAGAGTCACGTGAGGGTGTGAGGTGGAGGGTGAGGCCGGCCTCTTGGCTCTTCGTCTCTATGGTTGTCAGAGGTGGGCGGCTTCTACCCAGGACCTGCTGAAACTCCAGCGTGAACGGGTGAGTCCAGAACTCTGAAGGGTGTAGTGGGAGAGCCATTTAGGGAAGGCGAAGAGGATTGCAGAACAGGTTTAGGGACCTGGCCTCCGGGCCAGTCTTTTGTCTGGTCCGGGGATTCGGGGACTTCTCGGTACCAGCGGGATAGCTGTCTGTCCCTGACACACTCAGCTCGGGGTGCTGAGAGGAGTCCGTAGTCCTGCCTGCTTCCCATTCCCGGCTTTCCTTTACCCCACCCGGTCCTCTGTCCCTGTCCCGGAGAACTTCTCCCAGTGCCGGGTTCCCAGTCGCAGAGTTCCCTGGGCCCCGACGTCCCTGTGCTCGCTGGCAATTAGGGGCATAGGCCCCTTGACTGTTCCCCGGGAATTTGTGGATGTGGTCGGAAGCGGGCGCGGGAGTTTACAATTGGATCTCCAGTAGAGAACTATAAATCACTGACTCAAAAAAGTGGAAAATCACTAGCACTTTGAAGGAGCAAAACGAAGTGTAGGTTTCTCGGATTGTTCAGTTTTTGTTTTCCAGCGCCTCTGGGTTCTCGTTCTCTCATCCCTTTGTGTGGGTGCGTGTCTGTCTCTCCACTTCTCAACCCTTCTTTCTCTGAAGTTTGCTTCTCACCGTCTCATACTGGACCTTACGATGTTTTGAGAATAAGCCAGGTATTATTGGCTTTATGTGAATATTGAAAGATTTTAAGACAGACTGGGCTTGCCATCTCTGTGATCTTAGAGTTTATAGATTTCTTTTTTAGTTACCCGAAAAATATTGTAAATATAAGTGGAATAAACATTTTATCGCGAAGAGATAAAAGTAAAATGTTTTATCTTCCCTGGCATACCTTGGAAAGACACATTTTCTCCCATTATTTTGTAAGTCCATGTTGTTATCACATCTTTAGGGTGGCTTCTTTGACATCTACGCCTTTGTTTACATTAAAACATCCTTTTGGGTCAAGTGTAGACTTGATCTGGTTATATTAGAAAGGAGTTGACAGATAAGGTGAAACAAGTTTGGGTTTGATAGTTTAGGAGAGTTTAGGTTTCATTGAACCATATGACAAATTAGTAAGATTTCAGCATCTTGAGACAAAAATGTTGACCAGGATGACTAACTTGGTGGATTTCTGGTGTAGATAAGGTAATACATTTGTTGAATATTGCCTTATCCTAAAAATTTTAGAATGTACTGCCACTTGCCCGGGAGCTAATCTTTTCCTCCTTGCTTGATAAGTCTCTGATTATCTCTTCTGCTTACAGGACATTACACTGGCCATCTGCTTATGTGAAGAAAGTGTCATTGATACCTGGATATCCTACTGAGGGTCACAAGATACAAAATAATATTAACAAAAAGCACAGATTCAGAAATAGCTTGTGTGCTAGGGATAAAAGGGAATGAGTGATAGGAACCAATAAAAGCAAGAGAACAGTGTTGTACTCTATAGAATATATAGGAATACACCAACAAAGATAGCCTTTATCACTCTCTTCCTATATGGTCTATAAAGAGTTTACTAAATTCAGTAAACTTTTTATGTGTTTTTTTTTTTCTGGTACCAGGGGTCGAACTCAGAACCTTGCACTTGCAAGGCAGGCAAGGTGCCACTGAGCTAAATCCCCAGCCCTAAATTCAGTAAACATTTTTTTTTTTTGGTACACCAGGATTGAATTTGGGTCTTTGTGCTTTCCAGGCAGGCGGTGGAACCACTGAGCTAAATCCCCTGCCGAAACTTTTTGTTTTTGAGACTAGGTCACACTGTGCTGTCCAGGCTGGCCTCGAACTCCTAGACTCAAGCAATTCCCCTGCTTAAGCTTCCAGATTAGCTGAGAATACAGGTGCCTGTCACTATGCCCCACTTTATTCAGTAGATCTTTTTATTCCTCCAAAGTGTGCATCTTGAGACTGATTTTTCTATATTTAAAAAACCAATGACATGGTAATTTCTCCCATAATTCAATTTTATGTAAAATAATTATAAATGAAATATTTAACTGACCAACGTCTTCAGAACTGGGGCTTGAACCCAGGGCCTCATTATTGCTTGGCAAGTGTTCTATACTGAGCAACATCCTCAGCCCTTTTTATTTTGAATCAGGGTCTCACTAAGTTGCCATCAGGCTGGCTTTGAAGTTGTAATCCTGCAACCTCAGCTTCCTTAGTAGCTGGGATTATAGGTGTGCACCACCATCCTGGGATAGGACTAATGTAATTGATAATTTTTTTTAAATACAATTTTTCCACTTTTAAACTTTAAAGTTAGTTTAACCTCTTGAGTGATTTTCTGATGGCTGCAGCACTTGGTAAACATTAACCGTTTTCCCCATATATAGAGTTTTAAACTATATTCTTTTTTTTTTTTTGGTACCAGGGATCGAACTCAGGGCCTTAGGTTTGTGAGTCAGGCTGTGGAACCACTGAGCTAAATCTCCAGTCCCTATATTCTTTTTTATACGTGAAATAGTTTTTTAAAAAAGATTTAACATTCACAACTTTTTCCCCCACTCAAAATAAAAATAACTATATTTTGTCCCAAAGGAAAAGGGTACTTCTTTCTTTTTTTTTGGTACTGGGGATTGAACTGGACCTTACACTTGCGAGGCAGGTGCCAGAACCACTGAGCTAAATCACCAGCCCAGTACTTCTTTTTAGATAGAACTTCTATTTGATTTGGTAAGTTATAAGAAAATTGGTAATACTTTTAGACATTAAATATTATAATCAGTATATTTGAGAAGAAAACACAGGGATAATATCTTTAAATGTTTTATAATTCCTATTATAAGACTAATATGTGCTTATTTAAAAAAAAAAAGGAAGCCAGGCATAGTGGCGCATGCCTGTAGTCCCAGAACTTGGGAGGCTGAGGCAGGAGGATTGTTGTGGGTTTGAGGCCAGTCTGCTACATAGTGAGATCTTGTCTCAAAAAAAGAAAAAAAAAGAAGGAACATTATAGAAATATAACATTGAAAGTCACATCCTAATTTATCTTTTCCTCTCCCAGCAGGGAATCACATTCCTTTTTCATATTTGGGAATCGGTGTGGAAAAGTAGTCTGTGGTATCAGATTTGCTGGGAAGGTTTGTAGCAAAAGCACCAGGCTTACATCCTTAACCTCAGAAGCCCCAGAAGAAAAACAACTTCCCTTTTTCTACAATTCTAGCAAACTCCAGTAAGGTAGTCTCATTGGCTTGAGCTGGGTCTTTGCCTATCCTAGAAGCAGTTCCAGTGGCCAGGATGATGGAATGCTTTGTGTAGCCAGGCTTGGATTTTGTTCTACTGTGGACTGGGGCAAAGAGGAACATGGTTTCAAACCATGTGATATAAGGGTGGGAGATACTTAGTTCCTCAAGGAAAAGTCAGGTGTTATTTCCTGGCAGGGTTGCCGGATAAACAAAAACAACATATGTTTACATGCATTTGTTTTTTTGTGTTTTTTTTGGTACCGGGGATCGAACTTGGGACCTCTCACTTGCCAGGCAGGTGCAGTGCCACTGAGCTATATCCCCGGCCCTGCATTGTATTTTTAATTCAGAGAACTTTTTTTTGTTATATAAATTAATTTATAGTTTCTGAGTTGATTTTTCATTTTTAAGTGTCTTACAGAACTTGAAATTTAAACTCTTTAGTGTCTGTATTTGTATTGTCATTGCATGTATAGTGCCTTTGTAGTTTAAGCTCTTATATTGCAAATACTTGTATTGTTTCTACATGTCTAGTACTGTACCTTTGCTCTGGAGTATTCAGGTTATTATGTATTTATGCAGCACTGGGGATTGAACCAGGGCCTTGCTCTGAGTACATTCCCGGCCCTTTATATTTTTTATTTCCAAATCGCCCAAGCTGGCTTTGAACTTGTAGTCCTCTGTCACAGCCTCTTCAATAGCTAGGATTACAGGGATGTGCCATGGTATCCAGCTGGTTTTGTTTTTTGTTGTTTTTTTTTTGCTGTGCTGATGATTACACACAGGGCCATGTATATGCTAGAAAGAACTCTAACCCTAAGCTACAACCCTCAGCCAAATAGTCCAGGTTTTATAACTAACTATATTGCATATCTGGCAGTTTGTTAAAATTGAACATTGGTTTTCTATTTTGTTTTGTCTTATTATCTTTTTTGGTGCTGATAATTGAACCCAGGGACTCATACATGCACTGTACCTCTGAACTATAACCCTAGCCCTATGATTATTGGCATTTTTACTACTGTGAGTGAACTTGACTAAGAAACTGTAGTTTTAACCATAAATAAAATGTTTTAAATATTTAAAATATGTAGTTGATATGATTAAATGCTTGATTCTTTTAATTATTTTATGCTTAATTAATTAATTAATTGTTTGGGTTTTTTGAGACAAGATCTCACTGTGTAGTTCAGGGTGGCCTTGAAATATATCCCAGGGTGGCCTCAAACTCATGGCAATCCTCCTGCCTCAATCTCCCAAGTGCTGGTATTATGGGAGTGTGCCACCACACTCGGCTTATTTTCTTTTTATATTATTATTATTATTATATGTATTGTTTTTTATTTTTTGAGACAGAGTCTCTCTATGTAGTTCAGGTGGCCTTGAACTCACTCTGTAGCCCAGGCTGGCCTCAAACTCAGGGCAATCCTCCTGCCTCAGCCTACCGAGTGGTGGGATTGCAGGCATGCACCACCATGCCTTTCAATTATTTTATGTTTAAAAGTCAGTATAGAAACCGCATCATCTTGAGCACTGTATGAAAAATAAATCACTATTAACTGTCACTAATGAATGTTTCTGGGTATTAACTTTAAAACTATAATTAACATTAATGTCTGGTTTTGTATCTTTATGTATTATTCTGATGGCTCATTATGTTTTAAGAGAAAATATAATTAAGGCAGCATACTGTTTATTCCACTATCTTTTTTTTTTTTTTTTTTTTTGCTACTGGGGAACGAACTCGGGTCCTTGCACTTGCAAGGCAGGCGGCAGAACCACTGAGCTAAATCCCCAGCCCTACTGCCATTTTTGATTGAAAGAAATGTCAGCAGCTCAATTCAGTGGATATTTGAACTTTAATTGTTAACTCTAGCACAGGCTAGAGTTTAGGCAAACAGATCTGTATTCTAAAACCCAACTCTATCATTGAGCAAGATACTTGTTCTTTGAACCTGTGTTTTTTCCAGTTGCAAATGTAAATAATGCTTATCTTCTAGGGGTGGTGTGAAGATTAAGTTAATTAGGATATGCCAAGTGCCTAGGATGTAAAAGGTTCTTACTAAATGTAATTGTTAGTGATAACAACTAAAACAAATAATGCCTTAAGTGAGTATATTTTCCCAGTTTTAAAATGTTTAGTCCCAGCCTTTTCCTACCTTTTGAAAAAGAAATGTCAATACCTTACTTGCCTACTATCCTAGTAGGATTGAGTTAGTACCCTAACATGGCACAGAGAGTCGTTAGAATCTCCTTTGAATGTATGTTCTAGTTTAGCTCTTTTGTCTGTGCTTTCCCTTTCTATCTCCTCTCCCACATTCAAGTCATAAAGAAATACTTTTTGTTCCCCCTATAAGCCATGTCTTGTGCTTTTTTGTTTGTTTGTTTGTTTTTTGTTGTTGTTTTTAGAGACAGGGTCTCATTATGTAGTTCATGCCGGCCTTGAACTCACTATGCAGCCCGGACAAATTTGCAGCGATCCACCTGCTTCAGCCTCCCAAGTGCTGGGGTTACAGGCATGTGCCACCATGCCCAGCACCATGGCTTGTGTCTTTATGTCTTTGTATATACTGTATGTTGTACTTGGAATGCCTTTTCACCTTCTTGTCATCGTTCAGGTGGTGAGCTGCTATTCATCTTTCAACCAGATTAATGAGTTGTTCAGTATGTAAAACCTCTTTCCACCCTCAGGTGATTATCTTCCATGCTGGTTTGCATCATTTATTTTACCAGTTTAAAATAGTCTTTGTAGAGTAATTGTATGTATTTTCTATGAAATTGAGTGATTCTTGACATCAGAAAGTGGGTCTTACTTTTCATTATATCCTGAGATCTGAGTAGTTGAGGTATCTTCAAGCTCAGAACATATTTGGTGAGTAAATAAGTAGAAATTTCATTTGTTTTATAAATCAAAATAGAAAAAAGGATACATTCCACTGGTCTGTAGTGTGTAACTTTATCAATTTGAGATATTTAGAATCTAAAAAATTCTACAAACACATTCTACCTCATATCCATGACCTGTGTGTAAGTACCAGGGATCTGGAGATGGAGATGAAAAATGTATTCCCTTCTTCAGTGAACTCTCAGTCTAGTCATGGAGATAGTCAGATTAATTATTATAATTAAATTATTACAATATAAATTATTACAATAAAAATTAAAGAAAAAATTAATCTTCTCAGTTTCACCAGACACATTTCATGTACTCAGTAGTAACATATGATTTACTGTCTACTGCATTGGATAGCACAGGTATAAGATATTTCTACTTGATAGGTAGTGTAGAACATTGTGTATTATTCATTATGTGGATTTTGCAAAATTGCATCCTGTAATTTGAGATTATCAATTTATATTTTGCCCATGTTTCTTACTTTTCAAATAAAATTTACTTTTAGGTTAGAAAATCATATTTTAAAAAATAAATTTTCTCAGGTCTTTACCCTGTGATAGCATTTAAATTAAGCATTGATATCATATGACTTCATATGTTGATAATTCCTGAAAGGATTTGGAAGCATAATAGATAAGAGCAGTACCTTTGGTGTGTTGTATACCTACAATGTACCAATAAAAGAATTTAATACACACACACAAAAAAAGAGCAGTACCTTTGGGATTAGAGAGACCCACATTTGCTGTCTACTAAAGCTTTGAACTCAGCACAATGGGAGTATTAATAATAATAATACTTAAAGCATTACTGAGTCTGTACAGTAATAAATGTCAAACACTTAGCATAGTACCCCTCACAGAATAGTGTCCATTAAAATCTAGCATTGAAGAGAATTTTTTAGAAAAAAAGTTTTAGAAAGTGGAGAAATTGTAATATGGACTGGGTAGTAGATCATATCAAGGAATTATTTATCATTAAGTTTATTATGTATGAAAGTTACATAATTACGTGGGGAAACAGTCTGTATTTTTGGACAGACGTACTGAAATATATGTCAGTTAAACACTGTGTTATCTGAGAGTTGCTTTAAAATAATTCAGAAAAACAGAGGAATAGAACCCCCCCAAAAAACTGGTCCTCTATTTCTGATGAAAGAGTAACAGGGACCAGATTTACCTTCTTGCTGAGAACATCTAAAAAAGCAAATAAAATATACAAAACAGTGGTTTTCTAGATTTGGACATTGTATAACAAAGGAGAATGATACCTAAGTGATGGGAAACAAATAAGGTAAACTCTGTGATTGCCTTGGCTTGCTGCCTAGAGTTTCCCAGCTGCAGAGAAGGAAGGGAGAATCCAGACAGAGCTGTGGTTTCCCTCAATTGAGGGAGGCTGGTTATTGTGTGGTCTCCCATCCCTGGGACTGGGGTTTGAACCCAGAGGTGTGTACCTTCTAGGTAAGTCCTCTACCACTGAGCTGCATTCCCAGCCCTCTTTAAAAATTTTGTTTTGAAACAAAGTGTTGCTAAGTTGTCCAGGCTGGCTTTGAACTTAGCCCTTCTTGCCTCAGCCTTCCAAGTAGCTGAGATTACAGGCTTGTGCCACCTGGTCTGACTTCTGAAGGGCCTTGTCCTAGTAGCATGGTAAATGAGCCATAAACTAAATGGTGCTCTGGCCCAGTTTGATAAAGCTAAAAAGCAAGACCTGAAAAGGTCAGACTATTTCTAAGTAACTTAAGCATGTCCCAGAAGAAAGCTTAGGAGTATTTTCAGGAATACGGAATTCTCAATGTCTGATGTCCAGTAAGAAATTACTAGGCATACAAAGAGGTAGGGAAATGTAGCTCATAATGAGGGGAAGAAAAACAAAACCAAAACAAAAGTGCCACATGATATAATTAAGAGAGCACAATGTTAACCAATTTTATAACTATAAAATTTACCCACATTTACTGAAATTTTTACTGCAACAAAACAAAAAGACAGGACATGTTAAGCAGAACAAGAACATAGAACAACAAGAGACATAGACAAAATTTTAAAAAGACCCTCATTGAACTACTAAAGATGGAAATTACAGGGCCTGAGATGAAAAAAAATTTTTTTGTTTTTTGTTTTTTATTGTTTGTTTTTTGAGACGGGGTCTTGCTGTGTGGTTCAAGCTGGCCTTGAAATCACTACGTAGCCCAGGTTGGCCTTGAACTCATGGTAATCTTCCTGGCTCAGCCTTCCAAGTGCTGGAATTACAGGTGTGTGATAGCACACCTGGCTGAAAAATATATTTGATGAGATTAATGGCAGATTAGACACAAGAGAAGAAAGTCTAAACCAAGGCTCATGTATATAAAATAACCTATGCAGAATTCTTAAAAAAACTCATCCATACTCTGATCAAACTTTTAGGTGTAATTCCTGTTTATAGAAAGTAAATGGGATAGAGAAACAATTTAATGTCACAATGAAGCAGACAAATCCAGAATGTGAGACGTGCTGCAACATAATTGCTCTCTTCTTTTCAGAAATTAGTATTATATTGTGATGCACATCATGGTCAGTGTACATAATGCCACTGAATTGTATGCTTAAATGGTTAAAATGGCAAATTTTATATTTTGTAGGTTTTACCATAATTTTTAAAAAATTACTATGTTAGTAATGTATAAGTGTACAGTAGCATTAAGTACATCCACATTTTCATTTAACCACACTGCCAGTAATTTCCAGAACTTTCTCTTTTTTCCACCTTGAAACTCTGTACTAATTATACACTAGCTCCCCACTTTTTCTTCTTCCCACACCTGGCAGCCTCTGTTCTGTCTCTTTGACATCACTACCCCAAGTACCTCATATAAGTCACACAGTATCTGTATTTTTGTTAACTGGCTTATTTCACTTAGTATAACGTCCTCAAGGTTCATTCATGTTATAGAATATGCCAGAATTTCCTTCCTTCTAAAGGGTGAATAATACTCCTTTTATATATTACATTTTGCTTATTCATGCACCTTTTCTTTTTTCTTCAATACAGTGGATTGGACCCAGGGCCTTTGCAGTGAACTACTTCTTTAGCCCAGTTTTTTCTTTTTTCTTTTGAGAGGGTCTCACTAAATTGCTAAATTGCCCAAGCTGGGTTAGAACTCAGTCCTCCTGCCTCAGCCTCCCAGAATTACAGAGGGTGTGCCACCATGCCCAGCTTTACCCATTGATGGACACTTAGATTGTTTCTGCTTTATGGCCATTGTGAATAATGCTGCTTTGAGCATGACTATATAAATATCTGTCCTAGTCCCTGTATTTAATTCCTTTGAATACCTACCTAAAAGTGGAATTGCTGAATCACATGGTAATTCTGTATTTGAGGAACTACCATGTTTTCCATAGTGGCTGACCATTTTACATTCTCACCAGTAGTGAACAGAGTTCCAGTTTCTCCACATTCTTGTCAATATAGTAGTTGTTATTTATTTTTCTTTTTTTAAATAGCTATTCTAATGAGTGTAGGTAAATTTTATATTAAGTGTATTTTAACATACAAAACAAGGTTGTGAGGAAGAAAAAGATTGTATGTGGAATAACTATTGTAGATTAACAGAGATAACAAAGGTAATGCATGATATTTATGTGGACCTGAAAAATCAGCTGTATGTTTTGGGGAATTTGAATATATCCTAATACTAGAAGATATTAGGAAATTACTGTTGATTTGAGCAAATTTGATAATGGTGTTATAGTTATATAGGAAAATATATCTTTACAAGTAAAGTGTCCTGATACCTATGATTTATCTTGAAAGGGTTCAGCAGAAAAATATAGCCTGATTGAAAAATAGATGAAGTACATATGGAAAAATGTTAATTGTTCAATCTAAGTAGGGCACTTATGATGTTCATAATATTTTCTGAAATTTATATTTAGAAGTTTTAAAATAAGTTATAAAGGTTTGGTATTAATCTCTTATGAAAAAGAAGCTATTTAGAAAAATTTGCTTTTACTTTTATAAATAATTTATTCTAATCCTTAATAGCACCACTCCCACCCCCCAATTAGGGCTTGAACTCAGGCCTTCTCTCAGAGCTACATCTCTAGCCCTTTTTATTTTTTGAGACAGGGTCTCTCTAACTTGCTAAGTTGCCCAGGCTGGGCTTGAACTTGCCATCCCCTGCTTCAGCCTGTCATTGTGCTGGGGTTATAGGCCTGTGCCACCATGCCTCACTTAATTGCTCCTCTTTATAATTAATCTTATGGATTTTGCCTTCCAGATACTGTAGCTTTAAATTTTTTCACTCTTTTGTGTGTAATTACAAGTCTGAATTTTAAGAAGTGAGTCTTGTGTCATCTTGACCAGTGGAGTATGCATTCTTCATGTATATCTGAGCTTTTAAAGAAGCAATTCAACTCTGAAGACTTTTTCATGCCTACTATTCCTCTTTTAGCCTAGAGCTTTTAATTTCATGCTCCATAGAAAAATGCTGCTAACTCATTAATAATTCTTTTCTTGATTGAATATTTTCTTTATACTCAGATTAAAGTCTCTGGTGAACTCCTAAATACTGTATATTCTATATTAAGATTAATGAAGTGTTTATTTTTTTCTGGTTATGAAGGTACACGGCAGAATCTTTAGTGTTACAGGAAATCTGGGATTTTACTATAAGAAATTATACATTCTAGCCTTATGAGTCTCGACTTTTTTTAAGCCTGTTCACTGGTTTAAAAAGCATACCCAGATTTATTTCTGCAGCGTAATATGATAAGAAGACAGTCATACCAGGAGTTTTTAGATCTGGTTTCTGTTTCCCAGTTTACCACTAACTAGCTTTGTGTTCTTGATGAAGTTCTCTCTGACTTGTTCCTTTCATGTTGAAATTTTGAAAATTTCTAAGATCTAAATCTCTTTCTATTCTAATCTTTTTTTTTTTTTTAACTCAGTGTTTGGGAGTTTTGGGGCTTGTAATGAATCCTCTTGTCAAAAGTGTATGGGTTTCTTCGCTTTTTTAAAAGAACAACAAAAATCTTTATCTTTTTAACCTGGTTACTGCTCTGCTTTTTTGTGGCAACAGGAACTTTTCTTTGTACGGAAATATAATTCTTTTGACTAGTAAAATAGAAATATGAACTAAAGTAATATGTTTTACTAGATACTGTCTACTTGTCCTTCTATATTCACCTTTTAACCTTCTCTACCCTGTTTTATGCCCCTGGAAGCTGATGTTTATATTCTACATCCACAGGCTCTTTTCCCTCTTCCTCCATATCCAGGAGGCTTGGGGCAATCTGGAAGGTGAGAAGAGAGTAAGGCCTGGGTATTTATTTCCCTGACTCTGTGTTGGTTGGTTGGTAATTGTTGTAGTCCTCTGCTGAAGGGCACGCTGCTCTTGTTAGGTAGCTCTCTCTCAAAGCTGTAGCTACAGTTGATTGAGTTTGGATGAATTACTGTCATCCTTGGCTCATTAAAACCTAGTGGCTTCCTACTGTTCTTATGTCCAGTGGCTTCCCACTATTATTTTTTTTTTCAGTTTTTATTTTTTATTAGTACATGTTTATAGTGCACGATAGCTTTCCGTGTGGGGAGTTGGTACATATATATTACACATATTAATTCTTTTTAAATTTACTTCTCTTAAAGTAAAACTCAAGTTTGTCCTTTTTGGCAGAGTAGTACTCCATTCTGTATAAATACCACATTTTCTTTATTCATTCATCTGTTAATAGACATATGGGCTGCTTCCAAGATTTATGCTATGAATTGTGCTGCTATAAACATGGGTATGCATGTAATATTATGTCTAACTCTTTTGGGAGAATACCTAGAAAGATTAGAATAGCTGGGCTGAATGGAATTTCCCATTTTAGTTTTTTGAGGCATCCCTATACTGATTTCCATAGTGGTTGTATTAGTTTACATTCTCACTGACAACGCAGAAGAACCTCCACCCCACCTGTACCACCACACACACCTGCATCCTCACCAGCATTTGTTATTTGATTTCCTGGTGATGGTCATTTTTTTTCTGGGTAAGATACATAGGGGTTTTTTTAGTCAAAATACAAAATTTCTCAGAAATGGCAAAGTGATTCCATGGGGTTGAAATGCTACTAAGGTTAGGAGAAAAGGTTCAAAATGTTTATTTCCTTAATTAAAATAGATAAAACAAACAAACCAAAACTGTATGGGAAAAGCTTACATACTCTCACAGACAATATTTCACTTCTGACACCGTATTTGTGGATATATTGGAGTAGAATTCTCAATCCCATCAGACTTGAAGGAAATTTAAACTTCTCAGAGTATTATTTTGAATCTAATGATAGGAGCAGTTATTCTAAGGAACACTAATGAATAGTAGGTATGTGAAACATTAACATGGTTCTAAGAGTCAGAGAAGTGTTATTCCTGTGGAACCCCATCTACCACACCATAATCTCTCAAGTCTTTGTAAAAAATGTTCCTCCCAACTCCTTGTAGGTAATCAATCTCCATTAGGTATTTTTTTAAATAATTGTAAGATACATACAACATAAAGTTGCCAAGTGAGTGCCCCCTTGCTTTTGTGTTGGAAATTGAACTCAGGGCCTCACATGGGGTCTCACACAGGGTCTCACATGTGCTATACGAGTGCTCTACCATGGATCCACACCTTTGGCCTCATGTCAGCTACTTTTAAATGAATAGTGTAGTGCTATTAAATACGTTCATAACATGCAGTCATCACCATCATCCATCTCCATAACTTAGTTATTTTATGAAACTGAACCTTTATGCCCATTACACAACAATTTTCCATTCCTGCGTCCCCCTAGCCCCAGAACACCATCATTCTGTTTTCCCTCTCTAATTATGACTACTATGAGTACCTCATATGAGTGGAATCCTACAGTGAATCTTTTTTGTGACAGCTTTATTTTCTTTAGTATAATGCCCTTAAGCCTCCTCGTGTTATGGTATATGTCAGAATGAATTTCCTTGTTAAGGCTGCTTTATATTCCATTGTTTATCCATTCATCCATCAAAGTGTTTCTATTTTGCAGCTATTGTGAATAATGCTATTATAAACATGGGTGTATAAAGACTTTGCTTTCAGTTCATTTGAATATATATTATATATATATTTATATATTTATATATATCTCCAGAAGTGGAATTGCTGAATCATATGATAATTCTATTTCTGACTTTTTGAGGCACCCCCACGTTATTTTCTATATAGCTACATCATTTTACATTCATCCTTACCAACTGTGCACAAAGGTTCCAGTTTTTCTGCATCCCCTGTAACACCTGTTGTTTTATTTTCTTGATGTTTATCCACCCTAGTGGGTGTGGTATGGTATGTTATTACAGTTTTGATTTGTATCTCCCAAGTGATTAGTAATGTGAGTACTTGTTCAGATGCTTATTGGCCATTTATGTATCTTTGGAAAAATATCTATTCAAAACTTTTGCCCATTGTGAGTATGGTACTTTTAAAAACTAAGTTCTTTCTATATATTGGATGTTAATTCCTTATCAGAAATATAATCTGGAAATATTTCCTGCCATTCTGTGGGTTGTCCTTTTAGTCTTTTGACAATTCCTAGCAGCATTCAACCACTGAGCTACATCCCTGAGCTTTTTAGTTTTTTTGTTTTGTTTTGTTTTTTGGGACAGGTTCTTTGCTAAGTTGGCAGGCTTGCCTCAAACTTGAGATTCTCTTCCTCAGCATCCCTAATAGCTGGAATCACAAATGTGCACCACTTTGTCTGGCTCTGACAGTGTCTTTTAATACACAAAATTTTAAAAATTTTTATGAAATCCAGTTTATCTATTTTTATTGCCTATGCCTTTGTTGTCATATCCAAGAAATCATTGCCAAGTCCAGTTGTCATAAAGCTTTTGCCCTATTTTACTTATAAGAGTTTTATGACTTTGCTTCTTATATTTAAGTTTTTGCTTCATTTTGAGTTTTTAAAAAAATCTGTTAGATAAGGATCCAACTTCATTCTTTTGCATATACATATGAGTTTGTTCAGCACCTTTTGTGGAAAAGATCGTCCTTTCTCCATTGAATGTTTTAGCATCCAAAAATCACCTGAGTGTATATGTAAGGGCTTGTTTCAGAGCTCTGTATTCTGTTCCATTGGTCTGTATGTCTGGCTTTATGCCAGTACTACACCGATTACTCCAGCTTTATAGTAAGTTTTGAAACCAGGAAGTGTGAATCTTCTTGCATTGTTCTTTTTCAAGATTATTTTAGCTATTCAGTCTTTTGAGATTCTGTATGAATTTTAGGATGGCTTTTTCTGTTTCTTCAAAAAAATGTCATTGGTGTTTTGATGGGATTGTAGATCACTTTGGCTAATATATCTTACCAATATTAAGCCTCCAATCTGCGAGGATGGAATGTGTTTCCATTTATTTATATCTTATTTTTTTCAGCAGTGCTTTAAAGTCTTCATGGTCTACAAGTCATTCACCTCCTTAGTTAATCCTTTTGGTGCTATCATAAATGAAACTATTTTTGTAATTTCTGTTTCAGATTGTTCATTCCTAGTACATAGAAATACAATTAATTTTTGTCTTTTGACTTTGTATCTGGCTACTTTGCTGAATTCATTCATTAGTTTTAACAGTATATATTTGTGTGTGTAGCAGTAGTCACTTTCTGGTTGCTGGGACAAAATACTTGCAGCTTAAAGGAGGAAAGGTTTATTTTGTTTAAAAGTTTCAGCAGGTTCAGTTCATGATCAGTAGGTTCCAAGGCAGAAACAGCATGGCAGAACACTTAGTGGAGAAAAACCGTTCACCATACGGTGACTAGAAAGCAGAGAGAGAAAGGAGCATGGGCTCAGAGCACACATCCCAGTGACCCATCTCTTCTGACCAGGCCCCACCCTCAAACAGGAGACTTTTGGGACCTTTTAGACCTAAACCATAACTGTGTGAGTGTGAGTGTGTGTGTGTGTGTGTGTGTCTAATTCTCAAGGTTTTCCAAATATAAGACCATGTCATCTATGAACAAAAGTGATTTTATGTTATCCTTTCTGATTTAGATAACTGTGGGTTTTTTTCTTGACTAATTGCTCATTTGAACTTCTAGTACTACAGTATGTTGAATAGAAGTGGTGAAGTCTTTTTCAGCATTTATGGAAATGATCATAAGATTATTTTCTGAGATCTACTAATGTGTATATTATTAAAAATATTCCTAATTTTGGAGAAGGTATGGCTTCCTGAAATATATCCCACTTTGTTATAGTTTATTATTTTTAAATTTTGATGTTAGATTCTGTTTACTGACTTTTTTTCATATCTTTGCATTAATGTTCATGAATGACGTCTACATTTTTTTTCTCTATATTTATGAGGGTAAGGTATAAATATTATATTTCCTTTATGGAAGGAATCAGGAAGTTTTCTTTCATTTTGATTAATTTGGCACTATTTTGACTTCAAGAATTTGTTAGAATTGTCCTGTGAAACCTTAATGGCCTTTTGATTTTTTTAACTGGATAGTTCTGTAATTGTGTGTTAATCTTCTCTATGGAAATTCATCTATTTAAGTTTTCTAACACTAATGAGGTCGGTGTTGTTCATCTTTGTTTCTCTAGGTAATTTCTATTTACCTAGGTTTTATTTATTTATGTATTTAGATGTTAAAGTTTATTTGCAAAGATCTGTAAAGTAGTCTTGTGTGCTTGTTTATTTATTTATGAATGATGGGGTGTCAGACTCCCAGGCTCAAGTAATGTTACTGCATAAGCCTCCCAAGTAGCTGGTACTATAGGCACATGCCACCCCACTGGCTCTCAAAATATTTAAATTTTCTTCCTTTTCTTTTTCTTTCTTTTTCTTTTTTGGTCCTGGGGATCAAACTCTGGTCCTTGTGCTTGCGCAGCAGGCGGCAAAACCACTGAGCTAAATCCCTGGCCCTTCCGTTTCAAAGATTATTTCACCTTTATATATCTGAGCTTCCCCCCCTCCTTTTTCTTGTTAGCTAATAGTGTGTTAACTTTTTTAAAATGAGATTTTAGCTGGGCATCGTGTCGCACACCTGTAATCCCAGTACTTGGGAGACTGAGGCAGGAGGATCACTTGGAGTTTGAGGCCAGCCTGGACTACTTAGTGAGTTTAAGGTTAGCCTGAACTACATAGTGAGACCCTGTCTCAAAAAGAAAAAGAAAAAAGAAAATGGGATTTTAATTTATTAATTAAGCTTACCATTTTTGTCTTCATTTATTTGGGCTTTTATCTTTATTTTTCCTTTCTTGAGACTTCTTTTGGATTCTTTTTTGGTCTGGAGTTTAGTTCATTAATTTTTATTCTTTCAGTTACAACGATAATATTCAGTTCTATGTATTTTCCCCTAATTACTGCTTCACATGTATCCAATGGATTCTGATAATTGATATCTTCATTATTTATTTATTTATTTTCATTTTTGGTACTGGGTATCAAACTCAGGACCTTGTGCTTGCGAGGCAGGCGGCAGCACTACTGAGCTAAATCCCCGGCCCCCATCATTATTTTAAAAGGGAATTCTTTAATTTTAGTTTATATTTTTCCTATTTCTCTAGTGTTGTTAATAATTGTTTTCATTTCTAGGTGATTGGACCTTTTTGTTATTAATTTCTGGTTTTACTGTATTTCTGGATAATGTTGTTTGTAATATTTCCTGTGTCTTAATATATAATCTGTTTTTGTTGATGTTTAATGGACATTGGAAGAAAGGTACATTCTGTATTACCAACTTGTATTATTTGGCATATATTTATAAGGTATACTTTACCAATTAGGTTGTTATATTGTTTTCTTCCCTTAAAAATTGCAAATTTTGAAGGCAGCTTTTCCAAATTACGTGCACTTTTTAAGTCCCCTCCTTGGTGTAGTCCAGTGATGGCAAACCTTTTAGAGCTTTCAAAGATACAGCCTTCTGTGGCTTTTGTGATGTAGGTTCACCACCACGGCTAGTCTATCCACTTTTTAAAAAAAAAGTATTTTCCTTGTGGTAATTCTGGAGTAACCTTAAATCCTATTGCTAATTATCTTCTTCATTCTTTATGACTATTTCTCTGTTTTTTTCTCACCCTAGAGCCTTAAGGTAGGAGAGGGATTGGAGAGGAGGATGAGAATTCATGTAGTGGGATTTGGTGCTTTTCTCTTCTTAATACTATTTGCAGTTTAGGTGTTCTGTCTTCAAATTATGCTGAGGGTATGTTTTTCATGCAATGTTATTTTTCCTTTTTTTTTTCTTTGGATTGTTTTTTGGAAAAAATATTGGGAGCTAGGAACATGAGCGTATGACATTATTTTCAGTTAAGCCCATTGTTTTAAAATCACATTTATACAGTGTAAAGCCACACACACACATCTCATAGCAAATCTCAGCCTAACAAATTAACTTCATATTTGGTTTGATGATAAAGATTAAGGTTAATATTCTAGTATTCTAGGAGAGTGAAGTTTAGGAATCCCATGTGAATAATCAAATACTGGCAGTATCCTATTAGACTAAACCTAATTAAGAATTGTTTAACAGAAGCTTTTTTTTTTTTGGTACTGGGGATCGAACTCGGGACATTGCACTTGCAAGGCAGGCACTGGAACCACTGAACTAAATCCCCGGCCCTTTATTTGTGGTTTTTTTTTGGTACCAGGGATCGAACTTGGGACCCTAACAGAAACATTTTAAATGAAATTTTTTATTGCTTTAAGATTCTGTTATTGCCAGTTTTGCTACAAAATATAGCAATATGATAAATAAATATTTGAATCTTAGATAATCTAAGGGCTTGATATTAAAATGTATCATAATTTTAGATAGAAAAATTATTATAAGCCAAAGATTGGGAGAGAAGGAGAGCAAAAATAGGTTTCCATCAATGCTTCTTCTGGATCAGTGGTGGCGAATCTATAGGCAGGCATGCTGCAGCAGACTGTTTGTATCATTGAAAGTTCTAAAAGGTTCGCCATCACCCTTCTACATTATTCTTCCTTTTCATTTCTACTCATCCTGACCTTTTTCTTATACAAATCAGTACTTTCTGGGCACTAATTTTCTTTGGAGCAATGTTTAAACTTTCCTTGTTTGATAGCTAATTTTTTTCATCCTGAAGTTTTCTATTGGTTTTTAAGTACTTTAAAAGTACTTATTAATCACGAAAACTCTAGCTACCTAGTTTCCTCTGCATTGAAAATTACCTTGGAGATAATGTTTTGTGGGAATTTTAAACACTGAATGCATATTCATGATTTCAGTATATTAGCGCGTTCTGCAGGTTTTAGAAAATTTATATTGATCATCATTTTTTTTTCTGTAACTTCCTGGATGGTGGTTTGTTTTTGTTTGAAATAGACTGTTTTTGTTGGTTGATTTGTATTTTTTCTTTTTTCACACTTGATTCTTTGTGCAGTTACTTGGGGAAATTGTCACACTTCTTCCTTTATCATCCACAAGTTCTATATTTTATTGCAGCAACAAAATTCCATTTTGTATGTGTGTGTGTGTGTGTGTGTGCACATGTGTGTATGTGTGTGTGTGCATGTGAAAAAACAAGTAAACTACGGAGGTACTTGAAGGTCTGTTTCAGAGAGTATACCAAGGTGAAATACCATAGAATGTTGACTTGATTTCAGTAGCAAGAACATGTACAGAACTTCTGTGTTAAACCTAACATTTTTGTGAAATGATTCGTGTTTCTGCAATTATTGTTTTATACCGTTAGAGAGATGGATGACTTAAATTAACTTTACAATCTCATCCAGATCATTTAAAATAGCTCTTTCTCTGCTGTTGAAAAATATTTTTCAGAACAGGCACAGCTGAAGTGCGAGCTTTCCTCGTTTACTCTTTAATGAGCTTTGAAAATTCATGTTTGCTAGATGTGAACATTAATCTGTATTGTATTTGGCAGTCATGGTGGTACCTTCAATGCAGACCTTTGACTGATTCATTTTATCTAAAAGAAATATATGAAGATATTTAAATATTATTTGACATAGTCAAAGTCTAATATAGGGCTGTATTTTGAGCAGTATCATAGTTGTGCAATAAACATTATATTTATGATAGCTTCCCATTCTTCAGATAATTTCATTTGTTATCATCTGTGCTAAAGTGACAGCTAAATGCGTTCAGCCATACTCTTTTGTAAAGTATGCTTATTTAGCTTTTTCCTACTTTAAGCAATTGAATCTTTTTTTCTTTTTGTTACCAAGGATTGAACTCAGAACCTTGTGCTTGCGAGGCAGGCGCAGTGCCACTGAGCTAAACTGAATCTTCTTTCTAGACGCCTTTCTTGAGCACTTTTTACTTTCTAACCTAATGTAATTCAAGCCATGCTAATATGTTCTTGTAGTCTTTACATTTTTTCCTGCTTTATATTGTGGTTATCTTAATAGGTTTTTTTTCACTATGAAATTACAAGATGTCTGTGGGCAGGATCTGTGTTTTGTTCATTTTTATGCCTCTTGCAATGCCCTCATAATGTCTTACTCAGTTTATAGCTAATGATCTGAATGAAATAATAACAGTTTAGAGTGTGTGAAATTTGCTCAAATTGGTAAAACTAATGTCAAGTGTTATTATATATAGCCATTCAGGATGGTCTTGTTCCTCCAAAACATAAAAAATACATTCACATTTTATTTTTCTGAAACAATCTTTTAAAACCAGAAAAAGCTTACAAATAGGTATTGCTAGTAGCCTGCATCTTCCAAAATTTAGTCTCAGGAATAAGACGGCTTTTGCTGGTCACATAGTCAGTAGGGCTAGAAGGTGAGCCTAAGTTTTCTGTGTCTACTCTAGTGTAATTGAACAGTAATACTTGCTATTACTATTGTTAAAAACTTGAAATGCATTAATTGACACTGCGGATACTTTAAGCTTAAAACATACTTCATGTCTTTAGGTTTTCAATCATCTTGGCAAATCAGGTTTATTTAAAAAATGACTTCATAAAAAAAGGCACCATAATAATGGTACACAATATTAATTTTATGGAAATTGAGAGGAAAAAAATCAAGAGTGGCAATTTTATGTTTTTTATGGATGAGGTGGGTTTTCAGTTGAACCTTAAAAAGGGCTGATCCAAGGAATAGTATAAAAAAGTAATAGTGTTTGTTATGTTGCATGGCTAAGACGTGCATCTAGAAATGGCGATAAAACCAAGCCAAAAACTTGACTATACTCATTTACAGACTAACATTCTACTGTATTGTCATTTGAAATTGTTTGGCATTATTCAGCTTACTGTGTTTTTATTTCTATCAATAATCATTTGAGTATGTTTAATACCTAAAGTATTGTACTAGATTTTGTGCCTTGCCACAGTATTCATATCTCAGCTTTCTTGCAGTTACACAAGCCTTGTTTAGTGAGCTGGACAGGTATATAAACTGAATCTGAAGTCAGTTATTAAAATATGTTAATTATAGTAATTCTTGTAGCCTTCACAAGGAATAACTTGGCTGACTAACTGAAAGCTCCTTAAGTCTGCTCTCATAATCTCATAAACCTTAAATACAGCCATACCAGATGCACATTTTAAATTGTCATTTGTTCTAGGTTTATAGCAACTATTGTTTACATTGATTGCACATGTTTGAAGGATAACATATACTGTTTGCAAAGAAGAATAGCAAGTATCAGTGAAATAAATGCACTTGTTTATATTTGCACTACAGCCTTATGTGAATTTAATGACTTTTTCTAGGTTCCACTTTTGTATAATAAATTAACAAAAAGTACATTCATCCATGTGATATGAAACACTTAAGTAATTATGTCACTATGCCTCAGCTGAATTGAATTACTATAATTTTTAGTATGGCATTTGGCATCTTGTTTACCATTGTAATTCCTTCAGATTTTCAGTTGTCTCTTTTTTTTTAAATATAGCAAAAAATTTATTCGTACATTTTACGCATATATAATGATAACACTCATAGGAAATGTACACCTGTATATGGTACATTCCACCCCTTTTTTCCCATGCCCCCCCAAATCCCTCTGCTCCCTGTGTACAAAAGCTTTGTTTCCATTTTTTCTTCTATTTTCACTTTTTTTCTTATCCCTTCTTTTCTCTCTCCCTTCTCCCTTGTTTCTTTTCCCATTTGAACTTTTTCTTTCCATTTCCCAATATCTATTATACATTTTTTTTTTGGTACCAGCGATCGAACTCAGGACCTTGTGCTTGAGAGGCAGGTGACGGAACCACTGAGCTAAATCCCGGCCCATCTATTATACATTTTAGTCCTTGTTTCCACTTTCGGTTTCTCACACAATGCAGTATTTAAACATGGGGGTCTGACTTATTTCACTTAAGAGTATGACTTCAAGGTCCATCCATTTAGCTATAAATGTCTGACGCTCGTCCTTCTTTACGGCAGAGTAGTACTCCATTGTATAAAAAACCCCACATCTTTATCCATTTGTCAGTTGATGGGCATTTGAGCTATCTCCAAGATGTAGCTATTACAAACTGTGCTGCCATAAACACGGGTGTACATATATCACTGTGGCGTGATGGTTTTAATTTTGGGGATAAGATACCAAGAAGGAGAATAGTGGTGTCAAATGGAACCTCTAGTTTAACTTTTTTGAGAAATCTCCATACTGATTTGCACAGTGGTGTACCAGTCTACACTCCCACCAACAGTGGAGAAGGGTTCCTTTTTCCCCATAGCCTCTCTAGCATTTGTTATTGGTTGATTTCTGATAGCAGCCATTCTTTCTGGAGTGAGATGGAATCTCAGCATTGTTTTAATTTGCATTTCATGAATGACCAATGATGTTGAACATTTTTTTCATATATTTGCTTCTACTTCTTCATCTGAGAAATGTCTTTTCATTTCAGGTGCCCATTTTTTGATTCAGTCTTTAAATTTGAGGGGTCTGATTTTTTTGAGTTCTTTATATGTTCTAGAATAGTAGTCCTTTGTCTGATGAATAGGTGGTAAAATTTTTTTCCCTTGCTGTGGCTTGTGTCTTCACTCTGTTGGTGGTTTCTCTTGCTGTGCAAAAGCTTTTTAATAAGATGAGGTCCCCGTTGTTGATCTTTTGTAGTATTTCCTGTTCGGTCTGGGTTTTGTTCATGACGTCTTTGCCTACTCCTGTGTCCTCAAGTGTTTTACCCATTCTCTCTTCCAGCAGATTTTAATGTTTTTGTTTTAATATTTAGATCTTTGCCAGGGATTTAGCTTAGTGGTTCCAGTGCTTGCCTCGCAGGCGCAAGGTCCTGAGTTCAATCCCTGGTACCAAAAAAAAAAAAAAATTTAGATCTTTGATCCATTTTGGTTTTAGATTAGTGCATGATGAATGATATGGATCTAGTTTCAATCTTCACCATGTGGAAAGGCAGTTTTTCCAGCACCATTTATTAAAGGGCTATCTTTCTTCCAGTGAAGGTGTTTGGCCCCTTTGTCAAAGATTAGGTGGCTGAGCATGTCTGGAGTTCCTCAGGTCAGTACCATGCTGGTTTTTTGGGGTTTTTTGGGGGGGGAGGGTACTGGGGATTGAACTCAGGTCCTTGTGCTTGTGAGGCATGCAGCAGAACCACTGAGCTAAATCCCCAGCCCTGCCATGCTGTTTTTATCACAGTAGCTTTGCAGTATAATTTCAAGTCAGGGATTGTGATACCCCGTGCCTTGCCTTTGTTGCCCAGAATTGCCTTTGCTATTCTAGGTCTCTTTTGGTTCCAAATGAATTTTAGGATTGCTTTTTCTAATTTTGTGAGATAAGCTGTTGGAATTTTGATTGAGATTGCATTAAATCTGTATAACAATTTTAGAAGTATGGCCATTTTCACTATATTGGTTCATCCTATCCAAGAACAAGGGATACCTTTACATTTTCTGATATCCTCTTTGATTTCCTTTTTCACAGTAGTGTAGTTTTCAATGTAGAGTCTTTTATTTCCTTCATTTAATTGGTTCCTTGGTATTTCATTTTTTGGATGCTATTATGAAAGGGGTTCTTCCTCTATTTCTCTCTTAGTGAGTTTGTTATTCATGTACAGGAAGGAAGGCTATTGATTTTTGAGTGTTGACTTTGTATCTAGCTATGCCATTGAATTTGGTTATCAAATGTAGAAGTCTTTTTGGTGGAGTTTTTGTAGTCTTCTATGTAGAGTATCATGTCATCTGCAAATAATGATAATTTAACTTCTTCCTTTCCTGTCCTTATTCCTTTTCTTTCTCTTGTCTAATTGCTCTGGCTAGTGGTTCCAGAAAAAAATATATATATGGTTTTGTTTGTTTATTTGTTTTTGTACTGGGGATTGAACTCAAGACCTTGCATTTGCCGGGGAGGCACTGTACCACTGAGCTAAATCCCTGTCCCTCCAGAACTATATTGAACAAGAGTGGTAACAGTGGACATCCTTGTCTTGTTCCTGATTTTAGAGTGAAAGCTTTTAGTTTTTGTCCATTGAGTATGATGTTGTCTGTTGTTTTATCATAGATGGCTTTTATCAGATTGAGATAAAGACCATTTCTATCAATTTTCTGTAGGATTTTTACCATGAATGGGTGTTGTACCTTGTCAAATGCTTTTTCTGCATCTATTGAGAGGATCATATAGTTTTTGTCCTTGGCTCAGTTAATACAGTATATTACATTTACTGATTTGTGTATGTTGAACCATCCCTGCATCCCTGGGATGAATCCAACTTGGTCATGGTCATCATCACCTTCCTGATGATTTTGCTGCATTCTGTTTGCCAGTATCTTACTGAGGATTTTTGCATCCATATTCATTAGGGAGTTTGGCCTGTAATTCTCTTTTTTGGTTGGATCCTTCTCTGATTTTGGAGTCAGGGTAATACTTGCTTCTGGGAATGAATTTGGGAGTATTGCTTCCCTTTCAATTTCATTAAAGAGTTTGAAGAGTAGTGGCATTAGGTCTTCTCTAAATTTCTTACAGAATACAGCAGTAACTCCATCAGAGCCTGGGCTCGTTTTTTGTTGGTAGGTTTTTAATTACATCTTCAATTTTATTGGCTGATATTGGTTTATTTAGAATATTTATATCTTTTATTCTGTTTTGGTAATTCATATGTATCTAGGAATCTGTCCATTTCTTCTCTATTTTCCATCTTATTAGAATACAGGTTATTGAAGTAGGTGTTGATGATCTTCTGGGTTTCTTCAGGGTCTATTGTGATTTCACCCTTTTCATTGCTAATTGGATGGATTTGAGTCTCTTCCTTTTTGTTTATAAGGTTGGCTAAGGTTTTGTAAGTTTTATTTAATCTTTGATTCGTTGATTATTTGTGTTGAGTTTTAGTCTCCATTGAATTAATTTCTGCTCTGATTTAATTCACCATTTTATTTATTTTTCTTTTTTGAAAATAAATTTTATTTTGTCCCATTCCCCCCTCCAGCCCCCTCCCTCCCTATTTGCTCTGATTTTTAAATTTCCTCCCTTGTACAAATTTTAGGCTTGACTTGCTTTTCTGTTCTAGAAATTTGAGATTCAACATTAGGTTATTTGAGGCTGCTCTATTTTCCTGATGTAGGTATTCCCTCACAGGACTGCTTTCATTGCATCCCATAAGTTCCAGTATGGTGTATTGTCATTATTTTTTAATTGTAGGAACTGTCTGAGTTCTTCTTTAATTTCATCTGTGACCCACTGGTTGTTCAGGAGTGTGTTATTTAATTTCCATGTGTTTATGAAGTTCTTGTGGTTTATTTTGCCATTGATTTCCAGTTTCATTGCACTATGGTCTGATAATATACATGGAATAATTTCAATTCCTTTGCATTTCCTTAAGCATGTTCTATGAGCTAGTAAGTGGTCTATTCTGGAGAATCTCTCATGTGCAGCTGAAAAGAATGTGTATTCTGATGTTGTGGGAACAGTCTGTAGACATCTACTAAATCCATTTGTTCAAAAAGTTTGGTTCAGTTCTAATATTTCATTGTTATTTTTTGTCTAGTTGATCTGTCTATTTGTGACAGTGAGGTATTGAGGTTCCCCCGTTACAACTGCATTAAGGTTTATATGATTTTTCAAGTCCATTAATATTTGTTTTATATAATTGGGTGCACTGTTATTTGATGCATATATATTTGATTGTTATCTCTTCCTCTTGGATTATTGCGTTTACAAGGTTGTAGTGACCTTATTTGTCTCTTTTAATCAGTCTTGGCTTGAAATCCACTTTGTCTTCAAATAGAATAGCTACCCCTGCTTTTTTCCAGGTTCCTGTTGCATGGAATATTGTTTTCCATCCCTTGACTTTCAGTCTATGAAATTGTTTTTTAGTATATGTGCTGCTGAAGCAAGCACTATGAATTTGTTTTTAAATTAAATGTGTTTCTTCTTTTTTTTTTTTTGTACTAAGGATCGAACTCAGGACCTTGCACTTGTGAGGCAGGCACGGTGCCACTGAGCTAAATCCCCTGCCCTTAAATGTGTTTCTTGTATGCAGCATGCTGTTGGATCTTGCTTTTAGATCCATTCTGCCAGTCTGTTTCTTTTAATTGGTGAACTGAGATCTTTTAACACTGATGGTTATAAGTGATATGTATTGTCTTATCTCTGTCATGTTATTTTCCTGTTGTTGGCTTCCTTCTTTCCTTTTCTATTTAATTTCTTGCCTTGCCTGGTGGATTCATTCTGTTGGGGTTCATGAAGTTGTAATCCTTGTTGTCTCTTTCTGGAATATCCTTCAGAACACTTTGGATTGCTGGTTTGGTGGTCATGAATTTCTTCAGGTGTTCTTTGTCATGGAAGTAACGTACTTCTCCATCAATTTTTAAAGATAATTTTTCAGGGTACATCAGTCTGGGTTGGAAGTTGTTTTCCTTTGGGGCTTGAAATACTTCACTTCAGGCTCTCTTTGACTTGAAAGTTTGTTTTGAGAAGTCTGCTGTGATTCTGATGGGCTTTCCTTTATAGGTGATTGTTTTTCTCTCTTAACAGCTTTTAATATTCTGTCCTTGCATTGAATTTCTGGAATCTGTGATAACTATTAATTTGCTACCTTTAACTGTATGAACTAGATTTGTGGCTATATAACAAAATCTAGAATGAATCTAAAAGTTGTGTCCAACAAATAAGCCCTTAAAATGGCAATTTTACCCTTAGAAGAGAAGATTGAAAAGGGGTTGGGGAAAAAAACAGGAAGAGAAGAAGAGGAAGAGATCAGAAGCAAGGCTGGAGGACAAAATTTAGTAAACTGAAGAAGGCAGCTGGGAAAGAGAAGAGGAAAAAATAAGAACAGAACAACAACAAAAACTAGAAACTGTGTTCAAACAATCAAGAAAAAACAAAACAAAACAAGAACCAGAAAGGAGGAAAAACGAAGAAAAAAGGGAAAAAAAAGAAAGAGAATAAAAAGTCCAATTCAAGATGTGTCTCTGCTGTCCCTGGTAGTCAACGTGAGCAGAGTCCAGAGCCAAATTGATTAATACCAGCAAACCAGTTGCAGCTTCACAGAGAAATAGTGGATAATCCTAGTCAGTCTGCCCATTTAGTTCCTCTGAAATTCAGGCTGGTTTCTGGCTATGAGGCTCTAACCAGATTCCTTGAGCCTATAACAGTCTTTGTGCCTCCTGTCAGTTTGAACTCTGTTCCCTGACCTCCTGCTGACTTGAACTCAGCACCTGCACCAAGACACCAGGACCACTAGAAGGGGTCTGCCTGTAGCTGTTCTGAGTTCTGAGCTCAGTTGGGCCCTCTCCAAAATAGCTATCAGCCAATCCCCCTCTCCTGGGTGAAGTCTGAACCTGGAAAACTTACCAGCTGCTGCTGTCCCATGCATCCACTGCTCCATTCCACTGGTGCAGTTCCCCATGGAGGTCTCTGGGGTCCCAGTAGTCACCATGTGTCTGCAGGTTTGACCCGCCATTCCCATGCAGTGAGTCTGGGCTCTGGGCTAATGCGCTGCTTGCCACCTCCCTCCTCTTTGTTAGAGTCTCTCTGTTCACTGTCCCTGTGGACTTTAATTCTTGCCTCAGATCCTTCCTGGGTCCCAGGGACCCACTTTCCTCCTCCTTCTCCTCCTTACATGGCTATATTCCAGAGTCAGGACACCAAATCTTAGAGAGGCTCTTTCTCGGCTGCTTACCACTCTACCATCTTCCCAAAAGTCCTCCAATTGTCTCTTTTCTTTTTCTGTTTTGAAAGATAAATATGGCAAGAATCATGTGTAATCTTGTCATCCAGTAGTGTGTGAAGGTGAAATATTTGTGGACTATTTTTGAGACCTTTTTTGCTGTTTAGATGAACTTATTCTTTTTAGTAATGTAATGAATGATAGTCTATTCAGGTGTTTTGAGCATATAAGGAGCCATTAGAAAACAAAACTTTGGATGGAAAAACAATCTTCCTATTCAGTACTGGTGTTCCTTTATCAGATTGACTCAGAAAAGTATTGAAATGGTTCACATTGAAAAAATTTCAGCCCTTTTAGGTTGGTGGTATAGGATTGTTTAATAAAAATAACATTACTTGGTAGTGTGATAGTACACATCTGGTGGCCCAGGGCTATAATCCCAGGGGTGTAGCTCAGTGGCAAATTCAGGGCCCTGGGTATAATCCTCAGACACACACACAAAAACACACACATGTATTTCAAATTTTAAAAATATATATGTGTGTGTGTGTATATATATATATGTATATGTGTGTGTATATATATATGTGAAGTTTTCCTTGTTCCATACAAAACTTCTATCATGTCCAGCAAATCACTATTTTAAAAATTATTTCTCAATCTTTAGATTCTTCATTTATTGTCCTCCACAAGCCTGATTATTATCAGGCCAAAAGGAAAATGAATGTGGTTCCCCATATAAAACTTTGGGGGAAAATATCATTGCTATCTGTCCAAGGATAGAAGTTGGGGTGAAGTGGCAAGGCAGAGGGTGAGATGTCACAATCCAGGGTCTGACTCTTCAACCTTGGCAGTTCCAGAGAAGCTTCTTTAGACTAATTCTCTGGGAGACTAAAATTAAAAAACAGGTTGCTGATTTACTACTTTGCCACAAGCTGTCATGAAAGATAGATATTCTCATCTCCTGGTCAGCATATTTTCCCTCTGAAGGGAGTCTACATAGGGACCTACATTAAAATCATAAAGTTACTTAGTGAGGATGGAAAGAGAATAAAAGAGAGTTAAGTATATAATTCAGATACTTAATAGCTGAAGCCCTGCTAGACTACTGAATCCAGTTCTTTCTCTGTGATGGATAGGTAGAGCCCTTGTCTCAGCACACCCCAGAGCTGATTTTACAATTCAGTTCTCAGAGAGCAACCATGTTTCCAGGTACACAGGGCACCCTGAACTGTTCACAGCCTATATATGAGCCGGATGCTCTTTTCCTAGAAATAGAGATATAAAGGATATTTGGTCCTCCTTTTTTCAGTCTCTTTGTTCATGTAAATTAAACACTGGAACCTTGCTCTTTTATTTAACTGAGATCTAGGTTTTGTTGATGGCCATATTTGGGTAGAAGTCAGAAAAGTATCTTGGCCTCTAAAAGTTAGCAAATGTTCCAGTAGTAGTAATAGTATAACGGGTTTATTTATGCCTGTGCTAGGTTTGGAAGAGACAAGCAGCCCTCCTTCAAATGTACAGTTGTCAGAGGTCAGAAAAGTATAAGCAAGTATTATAAGTCAGGAGGAGGATGTGGTGTGGAATTCTAATACTTTGGTAAATTAAATTAAGATGCATTGATAATCAGAGAGTTGGATATGAACTCTATTTCAATAAGGCTTTTTCTCAGTAGGGAAACAACATAATATGAGTGGATGGCTAAGGCATTGTTGGGCCTGATTTTAATAGTAGGGCAGTAGTAAATGAGAGTACTTGGTTGAAAAGAATGCAACATCAGCCGTGTGGGCCTGCCTTTATTTTTATTACTTTTTTTTTAAACAAAAAAGCAGCACATTTTATTTGCATCGTGTAAACTTTCTTAATAAAAGAACACGTGCATATATATTATTAATGTTATATACTTCTCATTTTTAATATTTATAAACTATTATGTTGTTATATCATTGTTTATCTTTCTATAGTTGGACATTTGATCTTTTTGTTGTTTTGTTTTGTTGGATTTTTGTTTTGTTTTATTTCGTTTTTGAGTTGCTGAAACCCAGGGCCTTGTGCATTCTAAACAAGTGCCCTGTCACTGGCCTGCACCTTCAGCCCCTTAATCTTTTACAGAGTGACTATTCTGCTAAGAACAGTTATTAAAAGGTTATTTCTTGTTTTATTTTTGGGAAGTTAAACATTGTAAGATCTATTGTATTTTTTTAACTTAGTAGCTGTGAGCAAACCACATACCTTACCTGGATCTTAATTCCTTCTTCTAAAAAAATGAGAATATATATTGAATTAAATGTGTTCCTGGTACTGCTACCCTTCGAAATATACCAAAAGCAATAAGTTAAGTTTAATAGTCTTAACATAATAGATATGGATACATATCAGTGATACACTGTTACAGGTTTTAAATAATCTTGTTTCAACAGTTTCTTGTTGGATACATAATACTTTTCTTGGGTAGCAAAATTATCTTTCAGTTGCCTGTCTTGACATTTCTTAGAAATATTTCTTTATTGAGAACTACAGACCAATCTCCCTAATGAACATAGATGCACAAATCCTCAACAAGATACTGGCAAACAGAATACAGAGTGTCATCAAGAAGATCATACACCCTGACCAGGTTGGATTTATCCCAGGGATGCAAGGATGGTTCAACATCCGTAAATCA
>NW_004624754.1:6322923-6335607 GCF_000247695.1 Heterocephalus glaber | reverse complement strand
GATAAATGTAAATGTATTTTATACCTAAAATGTACCAATAAATATATATATTAAAAAAAGAAATATCTCTTTATCATTTTTCAATTTATATCAAAGATATTTCTTAAGAGACATGCCTTTTCTAGGGAGGGGGATTGAGAGCAACTTGAGGGAGAGTGGCAGGGTGTTGGGGAAGAAAAATGCACAGCTGTTGACTTAATTTATCCCATGTCATTAAATGTGTATGTTAATCTTCATTACTCCAGAACGGTTGCAAATTGACCTAGTCAATTTTCCAGGCTCTGTTGGAAAACTGATTTCCTTAAATTTGTTTCTCATCAAAACTTAACACGTCAACCAGTTATGCTATTTCTTCACCACAGCCTTTTATCAGTGGATTTTTACTTACTTGGCATCTATGAAAATTCCACTAGAGAAGATATTTAGGTACATCTTTTGGTGTATACATTGAGGAATGGTATTAAAACCAGCAGTGAGCCGGAGATTTAGCTCAGTGATTCCGCTGCCTGCCCTGGAAGCGCAAGGACCCGAGTTTGATCCCCGGTACAAAAAAAAAGGAATAAACTCTTAGCCGGGGATTTAGCTCAGTGGTTCCCCGTCTGCCTTGCAATTGCAACGACCTGAGTTTGATCCCTGGCACCAAAAAAAACCCAGCAGTGAAATGAGGTGTAGACACTAACATTTGAATTGCAACATCAAAGTTAAGTGGAATATTAGTAAAACTCTGAACTTCTGGTTTGAAATTCCCTACAGCCATACGTAACACACAGAAATGGATTTTCAAACCTAACAAATCTTAAATATATGATATGATCTTAGTCCCTTTACCCATTAAATAGATTATATTTTGCTATGGTGTTTTTTGCTAACAACAAAGAACAACAACAAAAAATCCAGTGTTTCTCATAAGAACATTAAAGAGACAAAAAGAATCCTAAATTCATCTATGCAATTTTTTTTTTTTTTTTTTTTGCCATTGAAAGAATTTATTTTCTGGGAAAAACAGGCAACTGCAAATTTTAAGATTCCCTCTGCTCTTCTGCTGGGGACAGAAGTCCTGCAGTTCTTTGACCATTGAGTGAAAGGCCTTTTGCCCCAAGGATGGGAGATGAGCTTCTTTTGTTATAGTGGTACCTCAGTTCACAAACTTAACTGCATGATTCTGGCTGCAAACTGAATTGGTTGCAAACCAAATCAGATTCATTGGTTAGGTTCAATGTTGACCTCATGGGGCATTTGGATTCAGTTTGTAGCCAATTTGATTTGTGACCAGAATTGTGGAAAGAATTAAGTTTGTGAGCCGAGGTACCACTGTACTCTGTTGTTGAGCAGTAGAGTTGAAACTAGATCTTAGGATATTGGATTTCTAGTTCATTTTAGTTTCTACCTTATTACTTATTGTTGTTGTTATTATTTTAATCCCTTTACCCTTTTATCATCTACATCTCCTATGTACTTAGATATTGATACATGTTAGATATGGGTGGTATCTGATCATTTTCTATTTGGCAATTTTTTGTTTAATTCTATTTTTTGTTTCTGTGCTTAGCCTAGGCATTCATCATCATCATCTAATCAACTGATACCTAAGGATCCTGGTTAGCTCTCTGCCTTTGATTCTTTGCAGTTTGTTCCCTGCTCTGCAGATAGATAGATAGATAGATAGATAAATTCTTTTTTTTTTTTTCTGGTACCAGGAGTCAAACTCAGGACCTTGCGCTTGTCCGGCAGGGATGGTGCCACTGAGCTACATCCCTGGCCCAGATAGATATTCTTTAAACAATATTTTGATCATGTTCTTTTCTACTTTAAGAACTTGAGTGCCTTCTTATTAATGTATGCAGTAAAAATTCTGTTTGACATTCCAAGGATCTCACATGATTGTGGCTTACCTATTTAATCTCATGGCTAGTTACTGCTCAGATCTGACCAGATGTTACAAATTTGTCTTCTACCTTTACATACAACTTTTGGATTGGTTATGTTATGTGTTTTTTACACTGAAAATTTCCAGCAGCCCTTTTCTTTATGTTGTCAGTGATGATTATTTCTTCTAGAAATACATGTTGTAGTCGTGCACATTTTTGCTGTAGCCAACAGCAATTCTGTTTATGTGAATGCACATGTGAATTTGGAAATGTTAATTTAAAAATGATCCAGAAGTTGTCAGAAGTTTCTAGATTATATTAGGGTACATACAAGCAAATAAGATGATTTCTGGGATTGGGAAAGGTTGTAAACATTGTATTACTGAAGCTTAAGTCATAGCAAATAGAAAAAAATTAATCATTTTCCTACTTTGTCCATAAGGGCAAGATTTAGCCCCAATTTAAAAACCAGACGTAGGTTGGATGAAGGAGGGTAGGAGCAAGATTTGCTTTAGCAATTATAAGCATAGGTCCCAAGGAAGAGTCAGTAACCTGCTGAGTGATATTAGGAGACAGCTAAGTAGCTAAATCTGACTTGAATTCAAATAATAAAAGACATGGTTTTTTAGTAAATTAAAGGATTGAGAAGTATACATGAATGCTAGGAGCCAGTATGTACCTATAGAGTTTGTACCCATTTTTCAAGTGAAAGTAAAATAGTTAAGAGATGTTTTTGTCATAATAGCTAAATCTTGGAAGCAGCCTATATGTCCATCAGTAAATGAATGGATAAAAAAAATGTGGTATTTAAACACAAAGGAGCACTGCCCTGCCATAAAGAATGATAAAATTGAGTCATTTGTAGGAAAATGGATACACCTTTAAACCTTAATGTTAAGTGAAATAAATCAGACACACAAGCTTAAATATTGCATGGTGGCCGGGGATTTACCTCAGTGGTTTTGCCGCCTGCTGTGCAAGCACAAGGACCCGAGTTCGATCCCCGGTACCAAAAAAAAAAAGAAATGTTAAATATTGCATGGTTTCTCTTATGTGAGAAACCAAAGTAAAAATAAAGACCAAAATAACAGATAATAGGAAGAAGGGAGATAGATCTTTCTCTAAGGAGAGCAGGGAATCAAGAGATGTATGGAAGGAGAGAAAGGGGATGTTAAAAAGAATTCCAGTGTATTATGTACATGTACCAATTCCACATGAAGAATGTAAACAAGTACAGAAAACATTTACAAAAAGGAAAAAAAAGAAAGGTATCAAGAGATGAATGGAGGGGGAAGGAAGAGAAAGGGGAAGAAAAAAGGAATTAAGATGTATTAAGTACATGTACCAACTTCCCACAAGGAATATAAACATTATATACTACAAACATATACTAATAAAAAAATTAAAACGAAAGATATTTTTGGCACCTGTAGTGTAACAAGTCCTATGTTTGACTGTGTGCTTACAAAGAGGAAAAAATTGGTCTTGACAAAAGTTCAAAGCTAAATGCAGAAGACAACTTATGTGTAAACAAATATACTGCCACAGGAAGATATACACTAAGTACAAGGTAATTTAAATTAGGAAATTGTACTACTGGTATATTTTGAGAAAAATGAAGAGGGAAGACATAGATAATTTGTATGATGTGAATGAATCATCCCTATAAAATGATTGTGGAACCAGAAAGGATGCCTCTCCTCCTTAAGCCTAACTAGGGATGGGAGAGTGAAAGACCATACTGTGGCCTCAGGGCCACCACCATTGTCTAGTCGCAGTGATGGTGAGCTTTTTAGAGGTTTCAGTGATACAGATAGCCTGCTGCAGCACATGTGCCATACATTCACCACCATTGGTAGAGAAAACAATCATTTCTCATAAATTCCTGGGTGAAGGCATCCAAAATGATCCAAAGGCTTTTGGGGTGCTCCTGACATGTCTGTCACTTGATCAAAATCTTACACTATTCTGAGGCATAAGACCAAATAAAAGCCTTTGGCTGACTAGTCTAGTCTCAACATAGTCTTTCTTTTAATTTTCTATCATTTATAATATTTTATATCTCTTTAAGATACCTTTTAAGAAATACATCATTTTTTAAAAAAGAAATATATCATTTTAGAAATGTTTCAGGTGTACCTTGCCTAATAAGAATGAAAAAATTTTTGACCTTTTAGATCTCACACAGAGTGACAGCTTTCCAGTAATTCTCTTGGATGTTGAATTAGTCAGTTTTTGCTGTAGCAGCAAACAACCCCTACATCTCTGTGGCTTATGATATCAGGTGTTTTTTCTCACTTTACTCTGCAGTTCATCTGTACTCACTGGCCCTGCTGGGCTTGACAGTGGTTTGTCACATGAGATCTCATCATGGAATCCAGGTTGAAGAATCAGTGTCTTCCTGGCACATGATCATCTCTTAGTAACATTAAGAACATGAACATCAGCACTGCTTAACTGTACTTCATGCCATGTTCTACTGGTCAAAGCAAAGCCCGTGGCAAAACACACACTAAAAATTAAAAGTGAGAAAACAGTCTTTGGCTATAGGATGAGGGATGGAAGAGTGAATGTTTACCGAAAAATAAAATGGAGCAATACAAGGGGTTTTTTTGGTGAAAAAAATATGTTTAGAATTAGCCAGATGTGGTGATGCATACCTATAATCCCAGCACCCAAGAAGCCGAGGTAGGATGATCCTGAGTTCTGGGCCAGTTACATAGTGAGTTCAAGGCTACCCTGAGCTACATGGTGAGACACTGTGTCCCTCCCCCCCGCCAGCTGGATTCAGCTTAGGTGATTTGGCAATATCTGAAAGTGTAAATGAGGACTAAAATGTATAATAGATATTGTGAAATAGGGAGAAATTGTTCAAAATAATGCCAAGTATCAGATGTGTTGGTAATAATTAAAATGTTTTATGTCCCCCAAAAAGGTATACGGGAGGCTGAGGCAAGAGGATTGCTGTAAGTTCAAGGCCACCCTGGGCTACCTAGTGCGTTCAAGGCCAGCCTGAACTACATAGTAAGACTCTGTCTCAAAAAAAACAAACAAACATAGTTTTCTTAGATGAATTGAGAGATAGATTAGCAATTGAAAATATATTCTTTTAAGATCACGATGACAGTGTAGTTACCATTGTTACTGTATTTTGTTACGAAATTTTTTCATAGAAGTGTTTTTATATATTTTTATTAATATCTACTTGTATTACATTAAAATTAAAAACACATAATTAGGAGCCAGTTGAACATATACATCTCCCCATGGTGGCTTTTCTTGGTACCTGAAAGGCTGCCTTCCCAACAAATTCTTTTGGCATGAACTCTCCCAGTAGACAACTTGGTCCAGCATCACAGAGAGTGACTTTCTAGTGAATTCTACTGGTGCAAATTTCTCAAGCTGCCCTGGTTGTGCCCTTGCCACAAGATCTAGATCTAAGCCCTGGTAAGAGTGGCCATTTTACAGATGTGGCACTTTCTTGGTGCTCCGCATCAACCCTAGCAGTAGGGGCAGCTTCTTCTGTGTTCTATCTCTACTCCTGAGTGGTTAATCTCCTGTTGTAATTAGTAATGTTTCATATTGAACTTTCCTGTTGAAATTGTCATGTGGTTTCTGTCTTTTAATGTTGCTTTGATATGTAGCAGTATATTTCTATAATGTTCTGAGGATTAAACAGGATAATGCATGCAAAGTGTTTAGAATAGTGCTGCCATAGAGTACTTATCAGTGTTTATTGGTGATGTTGATAGCATTGTCACTGCCACCACAGACACTAGCTGAGTGATGTTTCTCCTTTTTATCCACAGGATGTTTCGTCTTAACTCACTTTCTGCCTTGGCAGAATTAGCTGTGGGTTCTCGATGGTACCATGGAGCGTCACAGCCTGCCCAGACCAGGCGAAGACTAATGGTGGTGGCTTTCCTGGGAGCATCTGCAGTAACAGCAAGTACTGGTCTCTTGTGGAAGAGGTGAGTGTTATCTGGTCATCTTGTTCCACATGTCTTTTTTTTTTCTTTTTCTTTTTGTACTGAACTGCATCCCCAACCCATTTAAAAATTTTTTATTTTGAGACAAGATCTCACTAAGTTGCTCAGGCTAGGTTTGAACTTGCAATCCTCCTACCTTAGCCTCTCAGAGTGCTAGCATTACAGTCACGGACCACTGTGCCTGGTATTATGAGAAAGGAGTTGATTTTTGGCTTTACTTTATGTCAAAATTTCTTGCCCAAATCATTTGGCATTGACAATATTGGTCTATGAAATGTTTCGGGCCAAGGCAATAGATAGGAAACAGTGCTTCAAAGTCTGCCTGTCTCTTCTGCTAAACACTTTTTATAATAATATAGAAATGTCAGTAGTCATTTTAGAAAATAAATGTTTTCTGAATCTTCAAAATCTCATGAGCATAGAAAATTAACTAATGAACCTTAGTACTCTTGTGTCACCTGATAATTTCCTTGCTAGTTACTGAAACTTCCCTGAAGGGAAAAGAAAAAACAATGATCCACAGTCTTCTTTCTTAAAATACTGTACACAGGTACTATTTTTCTGACTTTTCCATTCTCTGGTTTTTATCTTTCACTTGATTCACCCTGTCTTATTAAATTACTATCATTATATTTGGCTTCCTCACAAAAGATTACATTTTTTCATTTTAATCAGTTCTATTAAAAAATAATCTATGTATAGCAAAATGAAGCCATTTCAAATATACAGTGTAACGATTTTTGACAAATATGTATAATTGTACAACCACCCCCAAATGTTTAAGATACAGAACAAGCCATGTGTGGTAATGAACACTTGTAATCCCAGAACTTGTTCAGGAAGAATGAATATTTTTCCTAAGACATAAGATTTAAAGTTATTTTTTAAAAGGATTGTATATAATTTAACTGGATCAACGTATTTGACCTAAGAGTCTAATACAGAAGTAACAAAACTCTTTTCTCCATCCTCAATTCCTTTCTTAACAAAATATAAGTATTTAGTGATGTTGTTATAGACAGTTTTCAAATATATATATAATATACAGGTGAATAGTAAAGTATTCGATTTGGAATATTTGCAGACAACAAATGAATATTTTCATGGACAATTAGGTAATGTGTAGAAGTCCAGATATATGATCTGTTTTTAAATCTCTGGTATTAATTAACATTAATATTATTCTTGGAAAGCATATTAGAGTATGGTCAATGAAGCAGTGTTTTCCACATTTTTGTTTTTTTCTTGCTCAAGTTCAAAAAAAAGAACTAAGGGGCCCAGGATTTAGCTCAGTGGTTTCACCACCTGCTGTGCAAGTGCAAGGACCCGAGTTAGATCCCTGGTACCCCCCCCAAATTTCCATATCAAGTCCATATATATAAAAAATGTACTATAGTCACATAAAATAAGCATATGTGACACATATGAAAATATATATAAGCTCCAAAGTCCAAGGTGGCTACTTAATGAGGGTAGGTGTATGTAAAGTGGTCTTAAAAAAAAAGAACTAGGGAGGATTCAGGATTTTCTGTTTGCATATCTATATTCAAACCCTAGCTGTGAACTTGAGCAAACAGTTAATTTGAGAGTTTAGGAATTACCTAACTGATTCTAAAATGAAGGTTTCAGTACCTTAGAAAGCTAATAATGTTGGTAATTTGTATCTGCCTTCTTTTTTCCCTTTTATTGTATAAAGAAGGCTTTTTTTTTTTTGGTACTGGGAATCAAACTCAGGACCTTGCACTTGCCAGGCAGGCATGGTGCCACTGAGCTAAATCCCCAGCCCCAAGAAGGCTTTTTAAGAAACCAGCTTTTAGATTCATTGATTTTTCTCTATATCTTGTATTTATAGTCTTATTTTTATTTCTATTTTGCTTATAACGAGTTTTGCTCTTTTCCTAGTACCTTAAATTGAAGTCATATCACTGATTTGAGACTTTTTTCTTTTCTCACATATACTTTTAATGCTATAAATTTTCCTGTAGACAGTGCTTCAGTTCTGTTTCCCAGATTTAATATTTTTTAATTTAATTCACAATATTTCCTAGTTTCTCTTGTGGTTTTTGTTTTATTATTTAGTTATTTGGAAGTCTTGCTAAATTTTCAAAGACTTAGATATTTTCTAGATCTTTGGGGCTTTTTGTTTGTTTATAGTTTAATTTCATTGTACTCAGACATTTGATGTGTGATCAAAATATACAGTGAATGTTTGAATTTAAAAATTATTACAGTAAAAGATGCATTGCCATTAATCTTCCTCAAAATACTCCTTCTCCCTTCACACTTATCCCATCCTTCTTGCCACTTTCTGGAGCAGTTCTGGAAGTCCTCTTTAGTGTCCTTATGAAGTGTGATCAAGACAGTGAATGCTTCTGCTGAGTGCTATTGAATGGAAAGGCGGACTCATAAAAACATTGTGTGTCGGGGTGGGGATTTAGCTCAGTGGCATCGCACCTGCCTTGCAAGTGCAAAGTCCTGAGTTCAATCCCCGGTACAAAAAAAAACCAAAACCTGGTCAAAAACATGGTGTGTCCTCATCCACCTTATTCACCAGATCTGGCACCATGCAACTTCTGGGTCTTCCCATAAGCTGAAATGACCATGAAAGGTAAACATTTGGAGTTGTTTTAGAACATTGAAACAGCCATGACTATGCAACTAAAGACACTCATGAAAGAGAACTTCCAGAACTGCTTTAGAAAGTGGCAAGAATGATGGGGTGTGTGTTTGAAGTAAGGGAGTGTATTCTGAGGGGGATCAATGTCTATGCATCTTTTTACTGTATTAAAGTTTTAAAAATTAAATCTTCACTGTATTTTTCTATCTTACCTTCTCAAGTTCATTTACATTTGTTTTAAATGGCTAAATCTTTATATCTTGATGTATATTCTATTTGCATTTGAAACAAGTAAATATTTTGCTATTATTTAGTGGAATGTTCTGTATATGTAATTAGTTTAAGTGACTAATAGTGGTGTTCATATTTTCTTTGTCCTTAACTAATTATGTACTTGTTCTGTCAATTACTGAGGGTGAAATGTTGAAATCTATAATTATAACTGTTGATTTGTCTGTTTATCCTTTCAGTACCATAGATTCCCCCCAACTATATGATTTATTGTCTGCTAGGTGAGAGACACATTATCAAGTATAATAGAGAATAAACAGTAAAAAATACTATAGTTCTTGAGAAAGAAGAGAATAAATTTATTTTATATTTAATTTTTATTCAATCTGGTATTATAACTTAATTGAAACTTCAGCTAAATTTATTCGGGGGGGGGTCAAGCTTTTTTAAAAAATTTTTTTATTTTTTGGTACCAGGGATCGAACTCGTGTCCTTGAGCTTGCGCAGCAGGCGACGAAACCACTGAGCTAAACCCCCGGCCTGGGGTCAAGCTTTTTTAAAGGAAGATGGCTTATATAACAAAGTATGTAATCAAGATCAGAAGATTTTATTTAAAAAATCAATCATGAACAACTGTGCTCTTCAAAATTAATCTTTATTATCTCCGTTTAATACATTCCTGCTGGCTTGAACCACCAGCAGTACATGCATGACTGTCCTGTTGGGTGGCTTGTACCACTCAATGGGACTGTCCTATGCCACCTGATGAGACAGTCATGCATGTAACCACTGGGGGTTCAGAGCCGCTGGGCAGCGAGATGTATGAATTGCGTCCCTGTTGTGAACATATTAAGCCCTATGATGGTAATCACAGGGTTAACTTCACTGGTTTGAGTGCCACCTAGAGAATTGGTACAGCATGACTTCCTAGGTGTCTGTGAGGTGTTTCCAGAGTATCAATGGCTGTGGATCAGTGAACTAAGTAGGGAAAATCCATCCTCAATGTAGGCAGGCACCATCCAAACTGAGTAGAACAGAAAAGCAGAAGAAAGACCTCACCGCCACCACCAGTTCTTCCTCCACAAGTAGGATGTACCTTCTTCTGTTGTTACCCTTTCAGACTTCAGATTCTTTCACCTTTGGACTCTGTGACTTGCATAAGTGGCCCTTGGAGGTTCTTGGGCCTTTACTGTCTGACTCTGACTGTAATATCATTCTCTCTGGTTCTGAGGATTTGGCTTCTTGACAGTGTATTTTTTTTTTTTTTGGTACTGGGGATCGAACTTTGGACCTTGCACTTTCAAGGCAGGCGCCAGAACCACTGAGCTTCCTCCTCTAGTTCCCCTTCCCCCCTTTCATTCTTGTTGATTTTTTTTTTTTTTTTTGGTACTGGGGATCGAACTTTGGACCTTGCACTTTCAAGGCAGGCGCCAGAACCACTGAGCTAAATCCCCAGCCCAAAATGTAGTGATGGACAACATGAGTCTTCCCTTTTTTTTGGTTCTGGGGATCGAACTCGAGTCCTTGTGCTTGCGAGGCAGGCAGCGGAACCACTGAGCTAAATCCCCAGCTGGCTTCTTGGACTAAATCATAACTACTCTCTTCTTTTGCTATAGCTTGTAAATGGTCATTGTGTAACTTTTCAGCTTCTGTGATCATGTGAGCCAATTTCCTAATAAATTCGTCTATCTAATCTTTTTTTTTTTCGTCTCCTGTTGGTTCTGATTCTCTGGAGAATCCTAAAACAAACCTAATAGTTTGTGGGGGTTTTTTTTGGTATCAGGGATTGAACTCGGGTCCTTGCGCTTGCAAGGCAGGCAGTGGAACCGCTGAGCTAAATCAACAGCCCAAACAAACCTAATCAATATTGCAGCTTTATTTTTGGAATGTTCTTGCCCATAGAATAATTTCTAACTTTTCCTACCCAATAGCTTATGGAGGGAGGCTTCCTTTTATTTTATTTTGTTTATTTATTTTTTATTTATTTATTTTTTTTGGTACCGAGGATCGAACTCGGGTCCTTGGACTTGCGCAGCAGGCGGAAAAACCACTGAGCTAAATCCCTGGCCCCGAGGCTTCCTTTTAGTAGCAGTTGCTACTTACTGAATCCAGCCCTCTTCAGTTTGTTCCTCTATTCTTGAGTCAAGATGCATCTTTCTTAAAGATGATCACTTCACCCTACATGTGTGTCTTTTAGCTCCTGGACTCTTGGTATTTCATCTGATTTCTCTTTGTAATGCAACATGACTTCTGAATTTTACTACAGTACTTTCCAAAGTGTCTGGAAGTGAAAAGTATCAGTGTCGATGGCCATAGAGATTGCAATTCCCTTATGGGAACTGGCTTTAGTTGTAGAGTTCACTGTAAATGTTTGAGCAGATTTGTGGCCCACCTCTGACTCCAGAGATTCTTCTTCCATATCCGTGGATATCCTTTCATTAGATTTTTGTGGATGAGAGACCTTCTTCCCTAATCTTATAAACCTTCAGATATAGTATTATAAGTTTTTGCTTTATTTCTTTTGAAGCTCTGTTATTAGGGTTGTTATGACCGCTTGAAAAATAAATTTAATTAACATTGTGAAACTTCTCATTTTGTCTCTAGTAATATTCCTAGTCCTGAAATCTATTTTGTCTTATATTATTATAATCTTTTTAGATTTCTCTTGATTTGGGTTTGTATGATATAACCATCTGTGTTTTTGTCTTTAAAGTTTCTTTCTCAAAAACAGCATGCAGTTGGGTTTTGTTTTTTGTTTCATTAAAAACATTTTTTGGTGATACTGTTGATTAAACCCAAGGATGCTCTACCCCTGAGCCACCGCCACAGCCCTTTTTAATTTTTAGACAGATCTTCATTAATTTGCTCAGGCTGGCTTTGAACTTTCGATTCTTCTGCTTCAGTTTCCTGAGTAGCTGGGATTACAGGTGTGCACCACCACTCCCACAAACCCCTGTCTTTCATTTGAGGTGTTTCGACCATTCTCATGTAGTGTAATTAGTGAAATGATTGTGTTTACATCTAGGATCCTGGCATTTGTTTTTCTTGCATCTATTCTTTATTTCTTTTACCTAATTTTTTTTATGACAGTTGTCTCTACTAGTAGGTATAAGAAGATATACATACCTCTTAGTTTCCTCTTCATTCTTTTATTTCTTTCTTTTATTTTTCTTAACACATTAACTGTACATATTCATGGGTTCAAGGTGATATTTCCATACATGCATAGCATGTTTTGATCTCTCATTTCTATCTCTGTCTCTTTGTCTCTATCTCTGTTTCTGTCTTTCTCTCTCTCTCTCTTTGTCCTTCTCTTTCTATTCTGGTAATAGAATCCAAGGCCTTGCACATGCTAGATAAATAAGTCTCTATTGATCTTTTTCTTTGTTTCTTTTTTCTTCTGTCACTTTTTCTCCCTATGTTTCTTCCTTCTCATTTTAAAGTAGGATTGGCAAGTATTTTTTGTAAGGGACAAGATAGCGAATGTTTTAGATGGTACAGGTTGTAGTCTGTGTTACTGCTACTATTATAGTGTAGAAAAAGCCATAGACGATACATGAATGAATGGGTATAATATGTCCTAGTAAAACTTTATAAACTCTGCCATTTGAATTCTTATAGTATTCATGTATCATGAAATAGTCTTTTGATTTTTTTCAACCATTTAAAAATGTAGAAGCCAGGGGCCAGGGATTTAGCTCAGTGGTTCTGCTGCCTGCCTTGCAAGCACAAGGACCGGAGTTCAATCCCCAGTACCAAACAAAAATGTAGAAGCCATTCTTTTTTCTTTTTTTTGGTACTGGGGATCAAACTCGGGTCCTTGGGCTTGTGGGGTAGGCGACGGAACCACTGAGCTAAATCCCTGGCCTAGAAGCCATTCTTTTTTTTTCCCATTAAGTTTATTGGTACATTTTCAGTATAAAATACAGTTACATTCATCATTGGGATCTTGTACCATTACATGAGTATCTTGGTTCTT
>NW_004624754.1:6295083-6320217 GCF_000247695.1 Heterocephalus glaber | reverse complement strand
AGATCCTCTTTTTTTAATCTGTGTCCTCTCTAGATTTATTAATCATGTCTTGCACCATGAGCACAATCTTTGCTGTTATCTGAGTAATTATTTCTGATTTCATTTTTCCCAGATCCTCTTTTTGTTGCAAGTTCAGAGAGTCCATGTGGTTTAGTATCATTGTTCCATCTCGTTTCCCTTTGGGTTGCTGTAGGTGGTTCGGAAGTCTGTTTTTGAGGCTTGTTTACGTATCTTCTCATATCCAAGATATGATATGGGGGGGGTTGCTGCTGGTGCCTGCACGGCTCACCTCTCCCCTAGGAGCATGGGATGGCGGCATGGAAGTTTCCTTATGGGTGCTGGGACTGGCTCACCTTCCACAACTGTTTTCTGAGCTCATGAATGGTGTGTAACAGAATCTGTCACATAACAGGTAGAAGATAGTCAAGTAAGTTTCCTTCTGTGCCCTAAGAGCGTGGGATGGTGGCGGGGGAGCTTCCTTCCGGGTGCTGGGACCGGCTTAGGTTCTCTGCCCTAGGAGCGTGGGATGGCGGCGGGGGAGCTTCCTTCCAGGTGCTGGGACCGGCTCAGCTTCTCTCCTAGAAGCCATTCTTAAGTCAAGAACTTTAACAAGTGAGGAGCTGGATCCTATAGGCCATAGTTTGCCAGTCTCTGCTGTAGAATTTATACTGTGCATGTTGAGCTTGTCATAACTTACTTTCAGATAACATTATATGTTATATATGAGATCCCAGTTGTTGATTCTTTATGATATTTCCTGTGCAGTCAGGGTTTTCTGTTCATAAAGTCTTTGCCTACATCAGTTCTTCAAGAGTTCTACCTATTCTATCTTCCAGCACATTTAGTATTTGTTTTAATATTTAGATCTTTGATCCATTTTGATTTTAATTTAGTGCGTAGTGAAAGATATGAGTCTAGTTTTAATCTTCAGCATGTGGAAAGCCAGTCTTTCCAGCACCATTTATTAAAGAAGCTGTCTTTCTCCCAGTGAAGGTATTTGGCTCCTTTGTCAAAGACAGATGGTTGAGTATGTCTGGAGTTGTTTTTGGGTCTTCCAATCTGTTCCATTGATCCTCAGGTCTTTTTATTTTATTTATTTATTTATTTATTTATTTATTTATTTATGTATTTTGACAGGACCATCCTGTTTTTATCACAGTTGCTTTGTAGTATAATTTCAAGTCGGATTATGATGCCTCCTGCCTTGCTTTTGTTGACTAAAATTGCTTTTGCTCTCTTTTGGTTCTAAATGAATTTTAGAATTGTCTTCTCTAATTCTGTGATATGCTATTGGTATTTTGATTGGGATTGCATTAAATCTGTATAACAATTTTGGAAGTATGCCCATTTTCTGGTATTCTCCTTTTTCAGAGTATTATAGTTTTCGTACTTTTTCTTTTTTTTTTTTTTTTTTGACAACCAGGGATAGAACTCAGGTCCTTGCACTTGTGCAGCAGGCGATGAAACCAGTGAGCTAAATCCCTGGCCCAGTATTATAGTTTTCTATGTAAATGTCTTTTACTTCCTTCATTAGATTGATTCCTTGGTATTTCATTTTTTGGGGATGGTATTGTAAAAGGTGTTATTTCCTTAGTTTTGCTCTCTGAATTTGTCATTCGTGTACAGGAAGCCTATTGATTTTTGAGTATTGACTTTATATCTATTCTACTGAATTTGGTTATTAAATCTAAAAGTTTTTTGGTGGAGTTTTTGGGGTCTTCTACAAATAACTTTTTGAGTGCCTGCTTTCACTTCTGTTGGGTGTATAATTAGAAGTGGAATTGCTGAATCATATTTTCAGCTTTCCTCTGTAAAGCCAGTAGTAATACTTACCTTTGTTTTCCTGTGTGTACTGTACTTTAGCTTACTTTTATGGCTTTCCTTTATCACTACTTTTCAACAATTTATGATGTATTTTGGTGTGGTTTTCTTGGTGTTTATATTGTTTGGGATCTATTGGTTTTCTTGGATCTATAAATTTATAGTTGTCATGAAATTTGAACATGTCTTGTCTATTATTTCTTCGTGAAATCTTTGTGTACCCCCCATGCACAAACTTTCTTGAACTACATTCCCTCACATACTGGACCATCTGATATTGTTTCACATGTCACCAAGGTTTTATTTATATCTTGTTCATGCTTTTTCCTCTCTGTGCAACAGCTTTGTTAGTTTTTATTGCACTGTCTTCAAGGTCTTTGCCCCTGCCCCAGCAATCCCTTATCTACTAAGCCTATCCAGCAACACCTCACACTCTTCATGCCCAAGAAGTAGCTCCTAATGAGAGTGGTTTCCCTCAGTGCTGAGCTGTACCCACTTAGGGGAAGAGTTGATGCAGGTGAAGTGAAATTTTTCTTCTTACCTGTTTCAATGCAGCTGCTCTCAGGTTTATTCTTTCCTAGGGCAGTGCACCTTGTTACCTGGCTTCTGGAATTCTCATAAAAGTACTTTTGGTTCTTTTATCTGCATCAAACCAATGTTTCTATGAGGGAACAAAGGCTTCAAGTCATAGTCCACCATTTTGCTAAAGACTAATAATATTTTATTGGATATTTTACACTCTGAATGTTAACAATGTTGAGTGTGTGGATTTTGTTATTCTTCTTTACAAGTGTGATTTTTTTCTTTGGTTAAGCAGATGGGGAACAAACCTGATTATTGATCTACCAAAACTTGCTTTAGAAGTACCCTTTGTTCTAGGGCTTAAAAAATTTAGCCCTGCTAACATGGATTACTACATGCCATGGGCATTCAGGGAGGTTGCCTTACTCTTGTCAGAACTAGAACATTTCCTGCTTGTAACTTCTAGAATTTTTTAGACTACTGCTCCTTGATAATTGCTTTGGATAGTTTCATTCTAAGGACGCACTGCTTAATGTTAAGTCATGAATCAAGGGCACTCCATAAAGATTTTTGGTATTCTTTTTCTGCATGACTTCTTCTTGGACCCTCTGCCTTATGAAATCCAGGCAACTCACTTTCTCCAAACTTGGATTGCTGTCACTTCATCTTAGCAAGATCACTGTATTTTTCCTTGAGTTCTTGTTAATGGTCTGGAAAATGTCTCTAGGCAGAAATTTTAGGCTCTTAGAGCCCTCACTTTTCTCAGAGTTGCTTTCTCTATTGTGTTGTATCTAAAAATGATTGTTTTGTATATTTTGTTTAGTCTTCTTTATTTTTTCCCCCATAGCAAGTTTAACTTGCTGTAGTTATTCCACTGTGGCAAGAAGCAAGTCCTCTTTTTGTACATTATTTCATTTAATCAGTTCTGTGATACTTAATATTTTATTAAGATATCATTATGGCAGTGGCTTCAACTATCAGGAATAATTTTTAGGGAAAAAACTTATAAGCAAGCAGCTAGTTTGGAAAGAATTGCATGAGCATTCATAATATCTTGGACATTAGCTTGTAAGTTTTTCAGAGAGATTATGAAGGCTGGTTAATTAATTGAATAAAAGCAATGTGAATAATAGAATTACTGTTATACCAGATGATTTTGAATTGATGTAGCTTTTCTTTTGTAGAACTTTTAAGTTTTTTAGAAGATAGCTCATAAATTCTGCTTTCCAGGAAGTTTTTCCTGACCTTCTGATCTATCTTTACTTTTTCCTTTATCACTTTGTCTTCTTTTTCTAATGACTGTGAACTTGAGGATTGAGATGATCTTATTCATATTTTAACTTTAGAACTAATGTGGCTATAACAGCTCTTGACTTTTGGATTGCGTGAATGCCGTCTCTTACCTCATGATAAATGGCTTGGATCTCCACTTTAGCAGCCATCAAAGTTTAGTTACAGGAGTCTCTTTTAGTTATAGGAGGCTCTTTAGAGGGAAATAAAGCAATGATCTGGTCCAGTGCATCACTTGGTCAAAGTTAAAAAGAAATTCAAACTAAGATCTAAAGATTGCTTTTGAACCATATTTGAAAGAAGCTTAAGTCAATGTGATATTTCCTGTTGCTTTTTTTTTTTGGTACCAGGGATCAAACTCGGGTCCTTGTGCTTGCAAGGCAAGTGACAGAACCACTGAGCTAAATCCCCGGCCCTCCTGTTGCTTTTTAACTATGTGTTTCATTTTAGGCTTTATTCATTTTAAAAAATCAATGATTGTTTTTACTTATAAATTCAAATAATTATTTGCCTTTATTAGTGTTTAGAAAATATTATTTGCAAATAAAATAAAAACTGTTGATTAGAGTCTTCTCTGAAGAGTCATGTGAAACAAACATTAACAAATGTTAAGAATTTTTCCCTACCGCAGAACTTTAATCCCAGCATACTCTTCTCCACCTCCTTTCTGGTCAGCATAGTTGATAACTTCTGTTGGTATTCCCTAATAAGCCACCCCCATGCTTTCTTTGTGTAAGGAACTGGGTGACTAAATGAAAAATACATATATTATCTAGTCTTCTTTTAATGATGTTATTAGGGTGAACCATACGATGCTGCTGATACTTGACAAATTTTTATTTGTAAGCAACAGTGTTATTCTATTCCACCTAATAGTTGAAGAGCAAGATGTATTCTAGGACAACTTAAATAACCATATATAACACTAAATTATATGTTGTAGTTCAAACACTAAATGGTGTAGGAGTTTGAAGGAATAAAAGCAGAACCTTGGCTCAAGATGTTTAGAAAATCTTCATAGAATAGATTGCTAGTTATAATCTCTAATCAGCTAAGAAAGGCTCCTGCTGAACATTTAATTTTTTCTTGCCGATAACTGAATGAACCTGAAAAGACTAGCAGATCAGTTGTCTTCATGTAGAATTTGTATATATGATTGTGTAAGTTTTTATATGACTACTTGTATTTTATTCTTTTGGGCCCTCATTTCTTCTTTATGTACTTTATTGTAGTTAGGAAACACATAACATAGAACTTACTATCTTAATCATTATATATTTCCATCACATTAGGTATAGTCTTACCATTGTGAAACAGGTCGCCAGAACTTCATTTTACAAAAATGACTTGCTATATCCATTAAAAAGTAACCCCCTGGGCTGGGGATTTAGCTCAGTGGTTCCGGCACCTGCCTTGCAAGCGCTAGGTCCCAAGTTTGATCCCCGGTATCAAAAAAAAAATAAACAACTTCCCCATCCCCCTTTCTATCCATCTCCAAAACTTTGTTCATCTTCCCAAACTAGAACTCCTTAACCATTAAAAAGCAATTCTCATTTCTTGTCTCCCGAGCTCCTGGCAACTGCCATTCTACTTTCTGTTTCTGTGAGTTAAACTACTCCAGGTAACTCATGTAAGTAGAATCATGGACAGTAGTATGTCTTTTTGTGACTGGCTTATTTCACTTAGCTTACCATCCTCAGTATTCATCTTTGTAGCATTTAACAGATTTCCTTCATTTTTAAGGCCAATATTTTGTTATATGTATATGCCACATTTTGTTTATCCACTCATCCACTAAAAGACACTTGGGTTACTGCCATATTTTAGCTATTGTGAATGGTGCTGCTATGATACAAATACTTCTTAACGACCTACTTTCAGTTCTTTTAAATATTGCCAGAAATGGGATTGCTAGATCGTATGGTACTTCTGTTTTTAGTTTTCTAAGGAATTTCTTCATGTAGAATTATGACGGATTTCATTACTGTTGTTCCTGCTAACCTGCATCTGTGAGAGTTTAATATGATGAACTTTCATGTTTAATCTAGATTTCTGTTTTGTATATCTAGGGCTCATGCAGAATCTCCACCATGTGTAAACAACTTAAAAACTGACATTGGTGATAAAGGGAAGAATAAAGATGAAGGGGAGGTTTGTAACCATGAAAAAAAGGCTGCAGATACTGGTCTTGACTCTTATCCCGAAGAAAAGAAGAAGAAACGTTCTGGATTCAGAGACAGAAAAGTATGAAACAAAATCTTATAAATTAATCAGAACTGTATCCTACAGTACAGTAATGCAGTTCAGTGTCTTTTATTATATATTTCAGATGGTTCATATTCACTTCCAAATTATTTGCCTGTTTGCCATTTTCCATCATGTTGTAAGTCAAAGGTACTCTTTTTTTTTTTTTTGGTACCGGGGATCGAAAGCAGGTCCTTGTGCTTGCGAGGCAGGTGGCAGAACCACACTGAGCTAAATCCCCAGCCCTAAAGGTACTCTTGAAGTTAAAGGGGGTGGTTAACAGATGTATGGTTGGTAACAAGGATTATCATATTCTTTCTTAGTTCCACTGCCTACAGCGATTCTTGCTTTCTAGGAGAATAAAATCTCCTTGAAACATAATTTCAGAAAATTAAGTAAATTTGAGGATAGAATAAACTTCAAATGACTGTCCTATTTCATGTAATTAATGAAACCTACTGGTATGCAGCTTTACCTCAGAAAAGTTTCACTTCCACTATAATGATGCCTGTGTTCTTAGACATTTGAGTTCAGCAGACATGAGTAATATACAAGCAAATGAATATCTTAGATGTTAGCTTGTTTAGATTGAAATTCACGAGTTGGCTTCATCTGCTAAACTATAGCCTAATACTGCAAAAAATTGATTTGAATTATTTCCTTGTTGTGTGCTATATTGTATTTATTTGCAAGAGTTCCTCTGGGACATTTAGATCTTCTTTCTGATTGTACATTTTAGATGAAGTTATTTATATATCTTTTTTCATTCCTAAGTCCATTTCTGATAGAAGTGAATTAAACTACAGTTATATATCACATGTAAATCAAGTGTCCTAGCTTTTTTCTGTAGACATTTATTTATTCTTTAGCCTTGAGTGAATTCAAAGAAAGCTCAACTTTACCTTGTGTTAGCAGTTTCATTTACATATTTTCCTTTTTGCAAAGTAGAGTTAAAATGACTAAATTAACATTTATTTTAACCTGCTTGTATTTTCTTCTCCTGGTTTCCCCTTAGCAGATGACCAGTCTCATACTTCACAGAAAAAAATAAAATTATCAGGGCAGTTTACTTAATTTCTAGACTCCTAACTTTTCCTTTCCCTTCTTTCCTTTCCCCTGACCCTCCCACACCCCTACCCCTTTGGACCATTTCTTCCTATTTCAGATTATCAATTATTTGTTTTAATCCTTTTAATCCTTATTTACACTTTCAGTTTCTCACACTAGAGAAACTATTCTGTATTTACACATGTGTGTCCTATTTATTTCACTTAAGAGTATGGCCTCAATATGCATCCATTTACCTATAAATGACTCTAGTTTTTAGATCTTTATGGCTGAGTAGTACTCCATTTTATTAAAAAAACACATTTTCTTTATCCAGTTTCCAGTTGATGGCCGCTTGGGCTGCTTCCAAGCTTTAGCTATTACAAACTGTGCCACTATGAACATGGGTGCACAGATATCACTGTGGTGTGATTCTTTTAATTCTTTTGGTAAGATACCCAGCAGGGGAATAGCTGGGTCAAATGGGACCTCTAGTCCTAGTTCTTTGAGGTATCTCCATACTGATTTCCACAGTGGTTGCCCCAGTCTGCACTCCCACCAGCAATGGAGAAGGATTCCTTTCTCCCCACACCCCTGCCAGCATTTGTTACTGGTTGATTTCTTGATAGCAGCCATTCTTTCTGGGGTGAGGTAGAATCTCAGTGTTGTTTTCATCTGCATCTCTCGAATGACCAGTGATGTTGAACATTTTTTCATATATTTGTTTGCTGCTTTTACTTGTCTTTTCATTTCAGATGCCCATTTTTGAATTGGGTCTTTGAATTTGGGGGATCTGATTTTTTTCAGTTCTTTATATATTCTAGATAGTAGTCCTTTGTCTGAGGTACAGCTGCTAAAGATTTTTTCCCATATTGCAGGTTGTCTGTTAGCTCTGTTGGTGGTTTTTTTGCAGTGCAGAAACTTTTTAATAAGATGAGATCCCAGTTGTTGATTCTTTGTGCTAGCTCTAGTGCTACTGAGGTTTTGTTCATGAAGTCTTTTCCTATGCCAGTGTCTTCAAGAGTTCTACCTAACTTATCTTCCAGCAAGTTTAGTGTTCCTGTCTTAATATTTAGATCTTTAATCCACTTTGATCTTAGTTTAGTGTATGATGATAGGTATGGGTCTAGTTTTAATCTTTGGCAGATTGAAATCCGGTTTTTCCAACACCATTTATTAAATAGGCTATCTTTCCTCCAATGAGGGTGGTTGACTCCTTTGTCAAAGATGAGGTGGCTGAGTATGGCTGGAGTTATTTCTGCATCTTCTAATTATTCCACTGATCCTCAGGTCTATTCCTTTGCCACCATGCTGATTAGCCAAAATCTTGCCTGTAGCTTTATCCATGATTCTGCTTCAGCTATTCAGTATCACATAGAATGTCTGAATTTTTAAAAAAATGTTTTACTCTATAATAAAGCATAGATATAGGAAACCATAAAATAATTTTAATTTTAAAAATATTTTGATTGGTATGTTTGTGGTACATAATAATTATATTCATTTTGAGAAATTGGTACATACATATATTGCACCATTTTCAATATTCTTTTCTTCTCCTCCCTCCCTACCTTTCTCCCACCTTCCTTTGATCCCCTTCCCCATCTACAAGAAGTCTATCTTTCTATTCCCTACTATCTCTTTTTTTAATACTTTCATTTATTTACATATTGGGTTTTTCATAAAAGAGAAACCATCTCATAATCTTTTTCATCTGGCTTTTTTCACTTAATGTCACGGTTTCAAGGTCCATCCATTTTTCTTCAAATTATTCAAATTTATCTTTATGGTTAAATGATATCCCATACTGCATTTTTATAGTAATCATTTCCCTTTTTTGGGAGATTTTTTAATGATTTTTTTGTATATAAAACTCAACAGTATATGTTTAACCCAATGTAGTAGTCAGTTCTTTAGCCTTTGTCCTTTTTAGCTTGGCAATGCGAGGCATGGATTTTGGGTCCAGGACATTGCCTCCCCAGTGACAGCAGAGCTAGTCATATCTCTTATAATTGATACCGACACTTTCTACCAGCTAAGCAAGAGCACCATTGGGCTCAGAGTTAACCTGGACAAAGGCGATTGTGATACTGTTCTTCCTGTGCACCAGACATCCCAGCCTGGCCTTCCTTTTGATGATTCATTAGGGAACCCCCACTTGCATGCCACAGGGCAGGCAAGAAGACAGCCAGGTGAAGAGGATCATTATGGCCTGTGTCTAAATATCCCCCCAAAGCCTCATGAGGTCATAGGTGGGCTTTTTCAAAGGTGGCTGGATCTAGAGTATGTGATACTGGAATTGATTCATGGTGCAATGCTAGGCTCAAGGGCACTAGGATTAAGGGTGTGAGTGCTACCTGCCCTAAGGAGACTGGATAAATATAAGTGGTTGTCTCTTGTTGCTTTTGCTACCTTCTGCCTGCCATGAACTGTTTCTCCTCTGCGATGCCACCCTGCCTTGGAGCCAGCTGATTATGGACTGAAAGCTCTACAAACTATGAGCTAAATAAACCTTTCCTCCTTTAACTTTGGGTGTCGGGTATTTTGTGTCAGCAAGGAGAAAAGTAACTAAGACAAGGATCCATGGCATACACAGTCGCCCTCAGCTGAGCCTTTCTTGTTCTTCACCAGGGTGATGACAGTATTAATCCCATTCGAAGGATGGGTAATCTCTTAGTGGTGACATCCATTTTGCTGGCAGCTTTCTTCTCAGTCCAGGACAACAGTCTCTACCTCTTCTCTTACTTTGGGCCAGCTTGACAAGCTGGTAGCTGTTTGACAGTCCATGATCTGAATGAACTGGCTAATTGCAGGAGGCACTTTAAGCTCCTTAAACATAGCCCTTTGCCACTACAGATGGATATGGTAGAATCTTTTGACAAAGCCAGTGAAGTTCCTTTTGGACTGAATGTCCTGTTCCATGCCAAAATTATTAGGCCTTTTCTCAAACAAGAGATTTATCAGGGTGGTCTCTAGCTTCCTTATAACAGCAAGGCTGGCAAGGAAACCACTTTCTTCACCTTGACCATCTTTCCTTTCAACACGTGGGAGGCTGGAGGAGAGAGAGTTCTCCCTTACCTTTTCCACCCAAATGTCCATCCCTAGACATCTGTATCTTAATGCTGCCTGCTTTGATTTATTGTTTTATTTTCTTTTGGTTGGTGTGGGCATTAAACCCAGGGCCTCACGCATGCTACACATGCACTCTGCCATTGAGCTGTACTCTCCAGCCTGATGATATGTCTTTTGCTCTTTTTTTTTTTTTGGTACCAGGGATCAAACTCAGAACCTTGCGCTTGGCGAGGCAGGTGGCGGAACCACTGAGCTAAATCCCCGGTCCAGATGATATGTCTTTTAATCCTCTTACTGTATAGGTGACAGAATCCAGGCCATTTAACCTTTAAAAGTTTTCTGTGGTGTGGATTTTACTGATGATTATTCTCAGTGCCAATCAGTATGTTCCTCTGTTGTTTATATTACCTGAATATTGGCAACTGAATTTTGAGGCTCAAGTAGACCCAGGTTTGATCCCTGCAGTAAGACTAGATGTAATATTTTCTTTTTATCAAGAAACACCTAGTGTCTAGTTACTTTTCCATTTGTCATGTAAGCAACTATGGATGTTCAGTGCCTAGATCTGTTAATTCATTGTGGTTGTTTAAAATGTTGATATTTGAATATTATAAAATTTTTATTTATTTATTTATTTAATTTTTGGTACCAGGGATCAAACTCGGGACCTTGCACTTGAGAGGCAGACAACGGAACCACCGAGCTAAATCCCCAGCCCTTTAATTTATTAATTGAAATATTTTATAAAGAGATATTATTCTTCATTTGCTACTTTTGGTTACAAATACTACTTGGCTACTCATTGGTGCAGTTCACTTAGGAAAAATAATGCCCGGATTTAATCCATTTAAGTTTAACAATTTTATTGAAGACAAGTGTCTTAACATAATTAATGATCTCTAAGAAAGTTTGGTAAATGAACTATGTTAATTCTTAATAAATCTTTTCTCAGGCCAGGGATTTAGCTCCATGGTTCTGGCTCCTGCCTCGCAAGCTTAAGGTCCTGAGTTCCATCCCTGTACCAAAAAATAAAGAAATTTTTAAAAATAAATAAATCTTTTCTCTTAACATCCCTAAATCCTTCAGCAGTCTATTTCTGCTTTAAACCTTTGCAATCTTGGATGAGGTTCCATTTAGTTTAGTTGCTTAAAAGGAGCCAGCCTCCGTATCATTAGGTATGGAATGATCTTCAAGGTATAATATGAAATTTTTAAAAAAGTGAATATATAGTATGTAATAGGTATATACCAAATTCTACCAGTATGGGAGTACCATAAATCTATTATGTTCCTTGGCCTGTTGTTTCAAAATAAAGCTTTATAGCTACATAAAACCACTGGTTTTTATTAACTTTATAGCAAAGTATATATATATAATGGCCTAAATTGTAATCAAATTAATAATATTTAGCAACATAATTTAATAACTCATAACAATCAAGGAATCTGACTTTCAGTCTTAAAAATCCTTAACTTCTATCCTGTTACCTTTTACCTTTGTTTGACTGACTTAATTTTTTAGTTCACAAAGCCCTTTGTAAGTAGTTACAGTTTGTATACCTTACCATTCCAATCTCAAGCTGTCTCTTATCTCTGTCTTTTTTCTCTGGTGAGTTGTTTTGTTTTTGAGACAGGGACTCACTAGGTAGTTCACGCTGGCCTTGAATGTACTATGTAGCCCAGGCTGACCTCGAACTCACAGTGATTCTCCTTTTTCAGCCTCCTGAGTACTGGGATTACAGTCATGCACCACGATGCCTGGCTGGGGGTTGTTACTGTTCAGAGCAAGTACCAGAATACAAGTGGCTTAAAAAGATATTTCTTCCATAGCCAATATTACTCTGCAGATAGTCGTAGTCTAATACAAAATGCCTTTGATATAATACTTGTAGATCAGTCTCAAGGCTCCTTATTGTGTTTGCCACATGCTCAATCTTTGGATAATGTCTCCTTTGAAATCTGTTCAGATTTTAATGGAAGTTAGCATTGAATTCTTGTCATGTGTAGTTATAAATGGGGAGCCCTTTCTCACTTGCTAAAAGCACATCTGGTGGTGAAATAAGACTATTGTAAAACAGCTGCTGCCAGTGACCTCAGAGTGACATTTAGCCAAGACTGGCAGTTACAGTAATTTCTATGTTAATGTGGCAAATTAAAAACATTAATAATTTTTTAATATATTAGTGAATTCCTTTATAAACATGGGGCCAATGAGTTTTTAGGTTTGATTGCCATGATACATTTTCTAGCTAGTTATTTATAGTATATATTTATTATTAGCTACCTCAATGTATAAAATTCAGGTATAAGAGAAATTCTCACCAAAATATTATGTGATTGGTATTATACTTTATATTCCATGCTCAGACTTGGGACTTGTATACCAGATAAGGGTCTGAGCAATCATATTAACATGACATACTTTTACTAAATATATGCCATACCTGACTTGTTGCTGTTCAAACATTTTCTTGTGTACTTTCCAACTCCACTGTTTTCTACATACGTTGTATGTAAAGAATTTCTGGCAGTTTATTTTTTATTATTTATTTATTTATTTTTGGTACTGGGGATCATACTTGGGACCTTGCGCTTGTGAGGCAGGCAGCGGAACCACTGAGCTAAATCCCCGGCCCTATGGCAGTTTTTGTTTTTTAGTCAGAAGTCTTGCTTCAGACTTATTAGTAATTGAGTTTCCATGATCGGGAATTTTATTTTTCTGTGCCATCATTTAATGTACTTTTTTTTTAATATACTTTGTTTTTGAGCGCCTGCTGACTATTCAAACTTAAGAAATCTCGAGTCTGTTTTAGGATTCAGGAAATTGAACAGAACTAAGAACTATAAAGTTAATGCCTTTTTAAAAGGTAGTATTTAAGAACAGTAGGCTACTCTTTTTACATAGCATTGTATCTTGTTATGGAGACCTTCTGAATTCTCTTAATGATATTTTTCAATTTTGCTAGCTTTTAATTTCTTAACAAATTAGAATCCAAGTGTAGTTGTTCATGCCTGTAATTCTACCACTGTGGGAGGCCAAGGCAGGAGTATTATAAGTTCCAGCAAAGGAAGGCAGGAAGGAAGGAAAAGAAGGGGAGGAGAGGGAAGAGGAGGGGAGGGAAGAGAAAAGGAATTAGAAAAATCCTTCAAGAAAGGAGTACTAGGGCTGGGGATTTAGCTCGGTGCTGCCGCCTGCCTCACAAGCGCAGCGAGTTCGATCCTCGGTACCAAAAAAGCTACATCAGCATTGTGCCAGTTGGGGTATAAATGGTGTATTGCAAGAAAGAAAATTTAAAAATGTTTGAAGTTTATTTATAGTATAAAAATCTAATAATAGAAAAAGATATAAATGAAAAATATATGACATGAAAAACATATGAGAATTGATAAGTTTGATGATGAGAGTGTATGAGTATTGCTTAATATAGTAACACTTCAAATTTCTAATTTTAGGTGATGGAATATGAAAATAGGATTCGAGCCTACTCCACACCAGACAAAATCTTCCGATATTTTGCCACTTTGAAAATAATCAATGAGCCTGGTGAAACAGAAGTGTTTATGACTCCCCAAGATTTTGTGCGATCCATAACACCCAATGAAAAACAACCAGAACGTAAGACACTAAAGTGAAAAATATGACTCTGTTAATAGGCCTCTTTGCTTCTTTCCATGTATTGCCTAACTGTATTGGTCCACGCAATAATAATATTAACTGTGTCACTTTTGACTGTTGGGCATTGTGCTGGACCATAGGAGTATAAACAGGAGCCTGTGGTCTGACCAGTGTGGCAAGGGGGCAGGATTCAAGAGATCATAGCCCTGTGGGTGAAATTCATCACCGTAAGGAGAGTGTTCTTGAAGGTAATGCAGTGTACATGTGACTGTTGCAAGGTTAGTTCTTTGTGAAGGAGATGAAGACAGTAATAGGTAATTTGAAGAATGTGGAATTTATAAAGGAATATTATGCAGAAATCCTGTGGCAGAAAAGAGAAGATACATTTAGCGCAATCTGAAAGTTGGACAATGCTTTCTAGACAATATGTCCACATTTGAATAAAATTTAGGTAAGCAAAGAACTGTGGAAAGGATGTCTTGCTTAGAGGAAACAGCTTGAGCAAACAAGGTTTGTAGACAGAAAATAAAAGGCTTCAGGTTAAATGTAACAATTTAACAATGTATTTGCAAGGAAAAATGATGGAATAGAGAGCTCCAGGATTCAGTCTTCTACTGAAACAACCATTAAGCTGACAAAAACAGACCAGAACCTTTTTTTTTTTTTTTCTGGAACTCTGCAATCTAATTAGCATACAATCAAGGCAGTGCTTAATGGAAAAAGAAGTTCCTAAATTTTGGCAATTGGTACTTTTGCCTACTGTGCCCTATTTCCCAGCCACCTGGTCAACAGCTACATTGCTGATAAGGCTCGCTGTTTGGGAGGCAGAACTGTGGGGAAGGGAGTTGGGCAGAACTGACCTTGTTCTCAAAAATTATGGCTGTACAACTTGACCTGTCTAGCACTAACTAGTGCAAAAGCTTGCTTTTACTTCATCTGTCTAGGGTTTGAGTAGCTTTGCATGGGTCATCTACCAAAAACAATTTAAAGACATGTAGTATACTCCCTGTAGTCACCCAGGCCAGTGAACAGCAGATAGGCCTGGGAAGGGTGAGCATGAGGAGAAGGATATTTAGAGGAATTTTTTATTTTTTTGAGTACAAGTCTACTTTATTTACTTTCCTTAGTTTAAATCCTTGAGGAGTACAGCATCATGCATGTTATGCATCCAGTGGCCTTACCAGGAAGGTTGCTTTGGGATTTGAACCACAATACTATTTCTATACACGAATTACCTTTCCCCGTATTACCTTTCCCCATATTACCCTGGTTTTGTTTGGTTTGCTACCAGGAAACCATTGTGTTATTTTTTGCTTTGTACACATAAGTACATCTCTTGCGCAAATAGACTTCAATTCCATCTCTGGCATAAGCACCTTCAATTTTGAGAAGAGATGTGTGTTCCCTTTGGTTCCAGAGACCTTGCTTATTACCAGCAAAAAATGGCCTGTTCCACATCCTTCCAGACACATTTGTGTTTTAGAGATCCTGTTCCCAGCAGGATTCTACAGGCTGTGAGGTGGTGGAAAGAACAGGATAGAGCTATGAAAGGTTATCACACAAACTGAGGAATGTGGAGAGCAGCATGCATGCTCTAGATCACATATTTGGTAAAGACTTGCAAGTTAAGGCAGAGATATAGATAGCCTGACTAAACATTGAACCTGAGCTCAGGACCAATCTGCAAACACTGAGTGAAGTTTTGTTTCATTTTCCATTCTTTTTGGGGCCAGCATTTAAGGAAATCTTTATCAGTTAACTTGCTGACTGCTTAGATAACAGAACAGTGCTGGTGACACACAGCAAGGAATACAATCATTTGGAAAAGTCACTAAGCCAGGCACAGTGGCACATACCTGTGATCTGAGCTACTCGCAAGGCTGAGGCAGAAGGATCACAAGTTTGAGGCCAGTCTGGGCAACTTAGTGAGACTAAAAATGAAACTTTTAGGGGGCAGGGATTTAGCTCAGTCGCTCCACTGCCTGTCTCACAAGCGCAAGGTCCCAAGTTCAATCCCCGGTACCAAAAAAAAGAAAACTTTTTAAAAGGGCTCAGTGATAGAGTACTTGCCTAGCATGTGCAAGGCCCTGAGTTTAATTCCCAGTACCAACAAATCAAAATAAAACAAAACACATATGACTGCAGTCTTCAACAAGCAGCAACACCAAACCCCACAGAGTAGGTTAATATCAAAATGCCAGTTTTTAATAAAATACACAGTATAATATTCAGAATATCCAGTTTTTAATAAGACATTAAACAAAATATCAACAAACAAGAACATTTAACCAATAATAGAATAGAAACAACAAAAAAAATATGACAGAAACCATCCCTGAGGGTAGGATGCCATGCAGTATAGTAGCACACACATAGTAAGAGTACCAGAAGGAGAAATTACAGTATTTCCAGATAAACAGAAGCTTAGGTAGTTTGTTCTTCATTGATATGACTTACATGAAAAGCTAAAAAGAGTGCTTTAGGTTGAAGTAAAAAGATACTGGACAGTAACTTGAAGTTACATAAAAAAATATAAAATATTAAATACCAGTAACAGTAACTTTATAAGTAAATATAAGAGCCATTACAGGATAAGGATCCTTAATCTAAAATCTGTAATCCAAAATGCTCCAAATCAAATCTTTTTTTGAGTGCGAATGTGATGTTATAAATGGAAAATTCCACAGTTGACCTGTGCCTCATAATCAAAATGTAGATGCACTACAAATATTGTATGAAATTACCTTCAGACTGTGTGTAAAAGGTGTATATAAAACATAAGTGAATTTGATGCATGTGATGTACATATTGTATTTCCTCTTCAGTGTGTTAAATGATGAATTCTGATACACAAACTATGATTTCTCAGGTAGTCCAAGGGTAATTGAGCCCTGATTGTCCACAGTGGTAATCAGCTCCCCTTTAGTTAGCTTCCCACATCCTACTTCACTTTCCTCATACCTTCCACACCGATCCCTTGCTTTTAAAGAAGTCTAAACTAAGCCAGATGTGGTGGCGCACACCTGTAATCCCAGCACTGAGGAAGGCAGGAGGATCACCGCAAGTTTGAAACCAGCCTGGGCTACATAGTGAGTTCAGGGCCGGCCTGAACTACAAAGCAAGACCCTGTGCCAAAAGAAAAACAAAAGAAAAAGAAAATAAAGCAAGACTTTAGACAGACCACTAAAGAGTATTTTGTCATTTAAAGAATATTATTTTTGTCCCTTTGGAAATCACTATATATTCTAATTGCTTCCATATTCTGGCACTTAACTTTATAATGTTTTGTTTTTGTTTTTTGGTACCAGGGATTGAACTCCTGTCCTTGTGCTTACACAGCAGGCGGGCGAAACCACTGAGCTAAATCTCCAGCCCTATAATGTTTTGTTTTGTAATTTTCTTTCCTGGTGCTTGGGATCAAACCCAGGTCTTTGAGCATGCTGTGCAAGTGCTCAGCCACTGAACTTTATCTCTCTCTTTTTAAATTTTATTTTGAGACAGGGTTTTGCTAAATTGCTTAGGTTAACGTCAGACTTGCAATCCTCCTGCCTTGTCCTCCTCAGTAGTTGAGATTACAGGCATATGTCAGTGTACTGGCTTCTGGCCTCATTCTTTTAATTATTGAAAGACCTTTTACATAAACAGAATAGTTATTAAATGTGTAATATGCCAAGTACATTCCTGGTTTTCTTTTTGGTACCAGGGATCGAACTTGGGACCTTGCGCTTGCAAGGCAGGCGCTGGAACCACTGAGCTAAATCCCCGGCCCCATTCCTGGTTTTCATAAAAAGTCAAAATAATGAATAATTTTCTTCTAAGATGATAGCTATGAGGGAAAATTCTAATATATTAAAATGAAATTCAATGAGAATTTGGCTTCATTTTCATTTACTCATTAGCAAGAATTCCCACAAATGTTGATACAGCAGAAGTAAAGTATATATTACTCCTCTATGAGTTGAAATAAAAGAGTTTTGTTGTAGATTTTTTATAGTTTGAATTTATCATCATCAGATGCCTGGACTATAACCAGTAGCTCATATTTCAACTTTGTTTTGTCATGACTTCACACATACTGTATCCCAGGATACCCAACAGATTTAAATTTGTAAGTTTTAGTTTTAGAACCGTTCAAAAATAAACATGAAGCACAGATTACATGAAGCCCGAAATTTAAGCAGTTTTAAAATGAGTAGAGAGCTGATGAGTTTAAGAGTGAAAAGTTGACTAGGAATACTGCTGTACTGTAGAGTAGCCATAGTTAGGGAGGAAGCCTTTTAAAAGATAAAAAATTTTTGTGCCTGTGTCACTTGAGCATGTCTCATCTCCCTTTCTGTAAAATGTGTGTATCATTGCCATCCCTGGGTATTGTGAATCAGGCAGTTGCTTCAGTATGGACTTAGAGTAACTGTCCCTGTTACTATAACCAATTCTGCGTAGCCAGGCAATGATTTAGGTAACAATAACAATGGGGAGTGTTTAAAAAGTTCCATGTGGGAAAACTTGAACTTTGGTTAGAGCAAAGCATACCTTATTGTAAAGAAGATCCCTGTTTCCTTTCCACTACATCCAACTGGCTGACTCTATTCATCTTGATGTGATTTTATCTACATGGGAGATAAAAATAAAAAAGGATGTGAAAAAGGGGAAATATACATCTTATTGTTATTTAGTTCTCCTGAAACCCATATTCTCTCTAGGATGACCTTTCATGCCTTCAATCATAGTCTTAACCTAAAGCATTTTTAGCAACACACAAGTTTGTACTTGATTAAATAGTACAGTGGGGCCAGGGATTTAGCTCAATGGTTCTGCCACCTGCCTTGCAAGCACAAGGACCCGAGTTTGATCCCCAGTACTAAAAACAAAACAAAACAAAAATAGTACAGTGAATATATTTTAAAAACATTTCCACAGTAATGTTTTCTCCATTTATCTACTGTGTTCTGCTTTTATTTCAGCTTCCCTGTACTGCTCTTTCTGTAGGACTAGGAGTTGGCCAATTATAACCCTCTGTTTCTGTATAGTCCATGAGCAGAGAATAGCTTGTACATTTGTAAATTTGTAAATGAGTAGGGGGGAAAAAATCACAGGAATAATATTTTGTCACACCTAAGAAGTATATGAAATTCAATTTTTAGTATTCATAAGATGTTTTATGGACATACCTATGCTCATTCATTTATGTATAGCAGCTTTTAAGCTATACCAACAGTTGAATAGTTGGATCAGAGATAGATATGGCCCATAAACTTGAAGTCTTTACTTTCTGTCCATTTGCTGAAGAAATTTGCTGTTACCTGGTGGAGAACAGTATGTGGGAGTTAATACGTGGGCTGTATTTACATGGAATATGGGAGTTGTGGTATTCTTTTTTTCCAAAAATTAATGTGTCATGTATTACCACGGGCTTCTAGTACAAGAGTTCTGAAATCTAAGCACCTTCAATACAGTGGAAGGTTTTTTTGGTTTTTTGTTTGTTTGTATTAGAGAGAGTCTCCATATACCACCATCATCCTGCTTCAGTCTCTGGAGTACTGGGATTATAGGCATGTGCCACCACTCCCAGCAGCAGTGCTTCTTTAGACATTAGTGATATGCCCTGTCAGCAAAGGACAGCAAAGTTTTTCTCAAAGGCCAGATAGTAAATAGTTAAAGCTTGGCAGGCTGAGAGGCAAAACAGTGAAAAAAGAAAAAAAAAAGAAAAAAAAAGACTTAGCTCTTAGGCTAGGGAAAAAAAAAAAGAAGAAATGAAAAAGAAAAAACAATGGAATAGATTTGGCCTGAGGACTATTATTTGTCCACTCTTGTTCTGTGTGCTTGTTAAGAGGACTGAATGAAATAATAATATACATTAAGAACCGTGTCTAAAACAAAGCAAGGACTCAGTAAATGTTACCTCCCTCCATGACTTGGTACTTGCTGATGTAAGATTTCCGAGCATTTGATGAACATAATCTAAGAGGATTAAAATAATAAAGTTGAAGCCAAATAGGAAGATTGAACTAAATTAGTTCTTGGGTCTGTTACAGTTACAGTTCTAATAATTTTATCCAAATAAAAGTGTTGAGTTTAGATATCTGATAGCCACTGTGGCCTGGATTCATCAACCATAATTTTCATGACCTTTTGTATACTAATTCAAAATATCAGACCTACATTTAAAAGTTAAATTATATATGAGATGTTACTGAAATCTGAAACTGAGTCATCTTTGACTATATAAAGATTAACACTTAGTAAAAAAAAAAGACTAAGAAATATGTAGTTATAGACTAAGCTTATAGAAAATAAAATTTTATCATTCAGACTCTGGACTCTGCTGAAGGACAGACAAATTTTAATGCTTAAGACTAAAATAATACCCTATTCTTCTGGATATTTTATACTAATTTGAAACAGTATAATTTAATTATATAGTATGTGTTACACAATAAATATATCTTATGTGAGCCACAGAAAATAGGTGTCATCTAATTATGAAATGCCTTGAAGTTTGTCAGTCACAGCTTGCACATTCTGAATTCATTAAATGCCTACTTTTGACAATCCAAGTTAATAATTTGGGCCTTTGAATAAAGTCAAAATGGTTAAATTTTGCTGAACGTGTGTAACAAATGTTTAGTAACAGTGCCCTAGCTTGGACCAGATTTCACAGTTAGGCAGAGATATTTACTGATTTATGTTTCCCTGTTGTCTTCTTGGTGAACTGGTTTATTTTAATACTAGAATGGCTTAGTTTTAATTGTCTAAGCAGGTGACAAGAGTTAGAGATTTGAAATTGATCTAACTCCCAACATGCTAGATGTCAGATACACCAAGTTTGTGTTCCCTAAAATCAGAGAATGAATTGTTGAGGAACCACAGAATTTAAGAGTAGCAGGGCCGGGGACTTACCTCAGTGGCATCGCACCTGCCTCGCAAGTGCAAGGTCCTGAGTTCGATCTCCAGTACCAAAAAAAAAAAAAGAGAGAGAGTGGGAAAAATTTATTGAGAGAAATAGCTCCTGAGAGACAAGAGGGGACCTGAAAGTAGGTTGTCAACAAGCCCATTTCTCAAAGGAAATTTTATAGAGCAAAATCACGAGGCGGGTTAAAACTATGATCAGCCAGTAAGATTACAAGTATAGCTGCTTAGGTAATATTGATCCAGTGGAGAAGCAGGTCATGTAGCATGTGAAGAACAAAGAGCTTTTTAGGAAGGGATGGATCAGGAGATCCTGGTCACCCACCTGGGTGACTGATGCCTATCTAGACTTTATTGGACCAGGTGATACCAGTTACAGTATAATCTTCAAGTTATTGTTTATCCTTCAGGGAGGCATGTAGGCCTGGTCATTTCATCCTTGTCTTGAGGCCTGGCCTTTGACAGATGCACCTGCAGCCCCAGTAGTAATGTGTTCTTATCTTCTGCACTGATTCCCTTGAAGTCCTAGTCCTGTCTGATTGCCTAGAATATTTCTGCCTAACTTAGCTGTCTATAATAAAATAAAGAAGGCATAATGTTTTGGTTTCTGTTGTTGTATTCTTACTGACTTTTCTCTTAATTGTTGAGAGAAGAGCATTGATTTCTGACTTTAGTTGTATATTTGTCTAATCATCCTTTCAGTTCTGTCAGTTTTTTGCTTCATGTGTTTTGAAGCTTTCTAATTAGGTGCATACCTGCTTAGGAAGTTACATTGTTTGGTGAATGGGCATGCTTCTGTTTACGTAATTGACCCTCTTTATCTTTGATAATATTTTTTTGCTGTGAAGTCTTTGTAGCCTAATATTTATATAACATTTCATATTTCATTTGGTTAATTTTTTTCATCATATGTCTTTTTCCACTGGTACTTTCAAATCTGTACCATTATATTTAAAATAGGTTTTTTGTGGACATATAGTTGGATCTTAACTTTTTATCCAATATAATGGCCTTTCTTTTTTAGTACACTCATATTATTGATATTTAACATAATTATTGATATGTTTAGATCTAGGTCTACCCACTCCTTTTGTCTTCTTTCTGGATTATTTGAATATTTTTGGTGTATTCAATTTAATTAATTAATTAATTTATTTATTTTGGTACTTGGGATTGTACTCAGGACCTTATGCTTGCGAGGCAGGTGGCAGAACCACTGAGCTAAATCCCTGGCCTGGAACTTCTAAGATAAATATTTTAGAGATAGGCACAATAATGATAAAATTAGTTCAATAAGAAATGGGCAAGAATATATGAAAATGATTCGAAGAAAGTAGAAATACAGATGTGTGATCTTAGGCAAATTATTTAACATCTCCAAATCTTTTTTCATTTGTAAAGTTGAGGTGATAATAATAGCAACTAATTTGGTTATGAAAATTACTTTAAATATATATATATATTTATCACCCATTTTAGGGATACAACAAATGCTCAATAAATAGTAAGTTATTACAGTGGTTATTAAGACAAAAGAAAATCTAGTAACTATAATATCTGGGTAAACTACAACTATACTTCTTTTGCTAGTTTATATTAGGTTACATTGCTGAAAAATATCATTTTATTAAAGTTATAGGATAAATTCAAGTGTTAAGCTGGAAAATGAATCTAAATTTTTGCGAGGTAGCTGGGACTTCAAAATTATCCAGTTTCCTTTTCCTGAAACTCTATACCTTATCGATCTTGAAATAATACATTTGTTCTGTTTCCCCTTTTGTCCTTTGACAAAATGAATTGCATAAGATCAATTACTATCATCTTTGAAACAAATTTTCCCCTTTTTTCTGTTTTTTGGGTTTTTTTTTTTTGGTACCGGGGATCAAACTAGGGACCTTGCGCTTGCGAGGCAGGCGGTGGAACCACTGAGCTAAATCCCAGGCCCCAAAGTTTCCTTTTAAATGTTTAAGCTGAGGCTTAAACTGAGACCGTTCTTTTAAGAATTTTTATACTTTAAAAATTTTTTTTCAATGGGACTTGAAGTAACTGCTATAATTAAAAATTGTTAGACTTATCAAAAAACAAGCATTCAATCTTTCCCAGCCTCAGCTTCCTCATTAACAAAAAAGAAAGACAATATTTAATCATACAGTATGGCTATTAAATGACTTTAAAGTAAAAGCCTAAAGATCATAGGAAGCACCTTAGCAAAAACAGTATAGTATCCATTGTTTCTAAGCTGGAACCAAAGATTTTGGGTGAAGAAATGAAAGGTGAACTATGTCACTGGAAGTCACCTGAGTAGCAGTTTCAAACTACACACACTGGTTTTTTATTTTATTCTTAATGTTCTCCTCTAATCTGAATAATTGGAACTGATAGAGTAGTAGTGAGTAAGCTTGTATGATGCCATCTTTCCACCTTCCTCAAACATTACTTCTAACCATGTAAAGAACTGATCTAAACTGGGTGTGATGATACACACCTGTATTCCCAGGACTCAGAAGGCTGAATCAGAAGGATCACAAGTTCCAGGCCAGCCTGGCCAATTTAGTGAGAATCTGTCTCAAAATTCAAAAAGGACCAGGGCTAGGGATTTAGCTCAGTGGTTCCGCCGCCTGCCTCACATGTTCAAGATCCTGAGTTTGATTCCCATTAAGGACTGGAGATGTGGCTCAGTGGTTGAGTGCTTGCCTAACATGTGCAAGGCCCTGGTTTTGGTGGTACAGTACCACCAAAAAATAAAAGAAAAAGAAAAAATATAAAACAAAACTGATCTAATTCAACCATCCACTTCATTTGGCAGGTCAAGAGCTAAAAATCTTAAAGTGAAATAATAATTTCTTCTAACTTAAAATTATGAAACTCTTGGCTTACTTTATGTCAGTATTTGCTTATAAATAACAGGAATTCTCAACAAGATTCAACTTGTCCTTCTGTTGACCCCCTCTGATTTTAAAACACACATGATAAAACATTTCCTAAACTATAATGAAGAGCATAAGAGGGAAAACATAAAGCTTTTTTATCTTTTCATCCTCCAAGTTCATGTCACAGAAACAATGACTTTTTTTCCCCCAGTACTGGAGATCGAACTCAGAACCTTGTGCTTTCGGGGCAGGCAGGGTGCCACTGAGCTAAATCCCCAGCCCCAGGAGCAATGACTTTTAAACTTTTAACTTAACATTTCTAGTTCTTCTAGCTACTGTGTTAATCCTGTAACTTAAAATCTATGCCATTTACAGCTGGACACAGTGGTGCAAGCCTGTAATCTCAGCATTGAGAGAGGCTGAGGCAGGAGACTTGTGAATTTGAGTCTCTCCTGGGGAACTCAGTGAGATCCTGTCTCAAAAAAAAAAAAAAGGGATGGAGATGTAGCTCAGTGGTAGAGCATCTCTGAGTTTGACCCCCAGTATGTGCTGCCAATAAATAAGTAAGTAAATAAATAAATAAAGTCTATGCTATTTAGTATAATAGCTTGAAGCCACATGTGGCTGTTGATACTTGAAATGTGACAAGTCTAAGCTGGAAATGTGTCATAATTGTAAAATACACTCTAGATTTTGAAAACTTAATAAAGAATGTAAAGCATCTAATTTATATTTTATCTTGATTACTACTTGATATAAAGCTATTTTATTTATTTGGGGGGTGTTGCGGCAGGGTCTCCCTTTGTAGTTCAGGCTGGCCCTGAACTCACTATGTATCCGAGGCTGGCCTCAAATGTGCAGCAGTCCTCCTGCCTCAGCCTCCCAAGTGCTGGCATTACAGGCATGTGCTACCACACCCAGCCTATATAAAGCTATTTTAGATACATTCAGTAAATATATTATTAACATTAATCTGTTTCTTTTTATCTTTTAAAGGTAACTGTTAGAAAAATTTCAACTACACATGACTTGTATTTGTTGCTCATCTTTGTCTCTGCTGGGCAGTGCTGCTTGTTTTTTGTGGCTTTTTTTGGTACTGGGGATCGAACTCTGGTCCTTGCGCTTGCACAGCAGGCGGCGAAACCACTGAGCTAAATCTCCGGCCCAACTTGTTAAAAAACATATACATTGTATCACCCATCATGGATGAATCAAGTTTTACTCATGAGACATCTGAGTCTAAGCTGATGCTTATTCCTTTTCAAGAATGTAGAAAAAAAAAAAAAAGAATGTAGAAAGTTATTATTTCCTTTGAACTTTTAGGAATTTCTTTTCCTTGGTATTCTAAAATTTCACGAGCATACTCTGAATGTAGGTTGGTTTGTGTTCATCTTGCTTAGAACACATGGTAAGGTCTTTAGTTTGTCTCTCCAGTTCTGAGAGTTTCTGTTAATATTTTTTGAATTATTTCCTCCATATTTGTGAATGGGAAAAGGTCTTGTAAGGTATTAAACCTCTTGAATTCTCTGTTTTTCTATAATTTTCTCTTATGTTTTCTATTTTTCCATCCTGATGTCTTTTTGTCAGTGGTCTGAAAGGTTGCCTTATCCCTATCTATTGATGGTATCGTGAAAAATAGAGGGAGATCGGTAATCAAAGTTTTAATTATCTATAACTCTTATTCTCTGTTTTATCATAGAAGCTTTTTTTTTTTTTGGTACCGGGGATTGAACTTGGGTCCTTGCGC
>NW_004624754.1:6277253-6294983 GCF_000247695.1 Heterocephalus glaber | reverse complement strand
TTTTTTTTGCTTTTTTTTTTTTTTTTTAGTACCAGGGATGGAACTTGGGGCCTTGCACTTTTGAGGTAGTGGTGGAATCACTGATATAACTCTTATTCTCTGTTTTATCACAGAAGCTTTTTTTTTTTTTGGTACCGGGGATTGAACTTGGGTCCTTGCGCCTGCATGAAGAGGCTTATTTTTTTGACTGATACCTTTCCAGAGTTTCAAATTAGAATTGTTTCTAAAATTCCTTTCCATTTCCTGAATTATGTTTCATTTTACAGTCAGTGGTTCAATTTGTTCAGGGTGGGATTCTAGAAGACAAAGCACCTTTCAGATAAGGAGAATGTGTAACCAAACCTTTACAAGTAGAAATGTGAACAGCTTCTTTTGGGAGCAGAGGTAATCTGATTATGGACATACTGTGGGCAGTGTACTCATGCCTGAGTTCATATGAATACAGTCAGAACTGAAAGAAAAGAGCTGAGTAATTATGTACAAAAAATTATATTTGGGAACTGATGTCTCCTCTCTCAAAACTCCTACAATACCCTCTTATTGAACCAATTGTCTGCTCCCTTATAATGTCAATTATTATATCCATGTATTTCTAACAGAATTGTGATTCTTCCAGACAGGAACTGTCCACTATTCATTCTTTTGCATATATTTATTGATCAAGCACTGTTCAAGTGCTGGCGAGAAAGCAATGTGCAAAGACAAAAAAAAAATCCCTTCCCTTAAGAGCATTTAATATATTTACTTGTATCCTTCAAAGAGCTCAGAATTCAAAACTAGGTATTCCAGAATAAAGGTAGAATTAGGCTGGGTGCTGTGGCACACACTTGTAATCTCGGCTACTTGAAAAGCTGAGGCAGGTGGATCACAAGTTTAAGGACACGTCGAGCAATTTAGCAAGACGCTGTCTCAAAAAGAAATAAAAAGGGCTGAGGATGTAGTTCAGTGGTAGAGTACCCCTGGGTTCAATTGATTGGGAGGAGGGTAATAGTAAGATTGGCAATTTGTGTCTATTGAGTTTGTTGCAAAAGTTCTTTTTGGTATTGAAATCTTTTCTTTAACTTGATTTAAAAATTTTTTATGCATTCAGATTAAATTAATATCCCTTTCCTTAACTAGAGGTGATTTAATGGAAAGAGCACCACCCTGGGAGGGGTCTAGAGGTCTAGTTTGGCTCTACCATTTAATAGGCCTTGCACATAAGACTGTTACCACTACAGAGCCTCACTTTTCTAATACATAAAGTAAAAGGGTTGGTTTTTTTGGAGGGGTACCAGGGATTGAACTCGGGACCTTGCACTTGTGAAGCAGGCAGTGGAACCACTGAGCTAAATCCCCAGCCCTGGTTGGTATTGTTTTTTTAGCACTGACACTTGGAGTCTGTAAGTGGTATAAAATATTCATTTGTGTGGATTTTAAATAGATGTTGACATTTAATTGAATGATTGGAAACAAAACTAAGAGCAGTTATTTTATATGTTTCATTTGAATTACTAGTGACTAAATAAATTTCCTTTTTTTTTTTTTTTTTACAGACTTGGGCCTTGATCAGTATATTATAAAACGTTTTGATGGAAAGGTGAGCAAACTGTGACACATATATATATAGATATATCCTGTTGTCTAAGAAGATTTTCAAGTTCTTCTAGTCTTATGTATGAGAGATTCCAGAACACTTGTCTCTCTTGTCAAAAAAGTATGCATAGGTTAGGAGGTCTGTGCCTTCACATGCTCCTATACATAGAATCAAGCAGGAGTTTCTTTTATATTTTTTCCATATGAGGTAACTTTCATGATTACCTGCTCTAATTCAGTGTTGTTGACTCTTGCATGTTAACTCAATAGTTGTCATAAAGATTAAGTCCCACGGTATTAATTTACATTTCTTATAAGACATCTGATTTGACCTTTCTTAAACTTTCTGAAAGCATATAGCAGTTATCCTATTAAATTACAAAGGTTCTTATAGTACTTTTGTATCCATTATGAAAAATATTCCAAATTTACATATATTTGCATTATACTTACTTTTGATTCTTTATTTTATGCCTGAATAAATCATGTAATGAATCATTTGTAGATATAAAAAATGAAACTTTCAATTTTATTATGAGACAGCCAAATGTGTTTTTCCCTTTCAGGCTAAATTCTTCAAAGTGAAAAAGAAAACATTACACAGGGTCAGAAAGAAAAGTAAAGTGTCAGTTTTACAGAGGAGGAGGAAAAAAGTACATCAGGAAGAAGAAAGAGCCAGGCCTGGCTCCACAGAGGATAAAGGGAAAGAAATCAAAAGGAAAATCATGGAGTGGCTGGAAAAGGCAGGATCATAAAAGAGGATTTAGATGGGTGGAGTCGGCTTGGTAGTAACTGCTTTTAAAAGGAATGTGCCAGTTACCACATTGTTACATAAAACCCCATAACCTGGTGAGGTGAGGATATGAGTTAAATTTTTACACAGTGAAAAGAATGAGTGGCTGCCTTAATATTTGAGAAATCTCAGCCAGGACTACCTACATAAAAATTACCTTCCACATTCAGGTGTCACAGTGTAGCAAATGCCTCCATTTGTATGTGTCTGCTTTTTAGTCTGTGTTTTAAAATAAATAATGAGAAGAAGGAAAGGGCATTGAACTAGATGTTAGGAGACCTCAATTTAGAGTCCTGGTTGCGCTGTGTGACACCCACATCTTCTCTCTGACCCCTTAGTGGTGTCTTTGCTTTATGTATGATAAAATGCCACATACCATTTCAGAAGTGATTGTAGGCACTGATGTCAGGGTCTGATTTCAGAATCTGTGGCAGGTCAGGACCCTGTCTAACCTGTCTCTGTGTCCAGATAGGCTGGAGGGGACCAATACATGTTTGATGACTTGCTAAATATCTACTTGTCTATCATATATCCCTTCATTAAGCGAATAATATCCTAAAACAAAGTCAATTTAACAAATAACTTTTTTTGGTCACTGAAGGAATTTAGAGTAGCATGAGAATATTGTCCTCTCTTGCTACGTATGTAAATCTAAAACCATGGAAAGAAGTTGAATATATAAGACAAAAATGGGACTTTCTGTGTTTGGAAAGCAGACTTCACAGGTTAGAGTTACAAACATTTACTATACACTAAAGTATAAAATTCTGAATTGGAGTAAGAAGGGCAAGTTTAGGAACGTTAGTGTATAATGCTTAAAAGTATAACTTGTATGAAAGTCAGAAATTTGAAAGTTGACTTTATGGTACCAGGGAAACAGGTTCTGAAAGAGAAAATAGGAGATTCTTCTTAGGTGTAGAATTGAGCCAGTGACCCTTAGCCAGCCAGCTCATCCCCTAGCAATAACTAAACAATCCAGAGTTCCCATTCATTCACCTTTTGATACGTATATTGTCTCTCCCAAATTTTTCATTAAAATTTTACATTAATTTTCATAAAATACATTTTTTAAGAGAGAAAAGGTTTATTTTGGCTCACACAGTGAAATACATACTTGAGGTGTTGTTTTAAAGAGGTTGGGCTTCTTAAATAAGATTTTTATACTGAGCTTCTGGTTTATCTTTTTGAGTACTCTTTTTTTTCAAATGAAATTTAATAAGGTAGTTTCTATTTTATTTTAAAATGCTAAATGATGAGGTATGCAAACTCATTAGTGTTTGATTAGTTTAAAAGATTTTCTGGGAATTTTGTTACATATAACATCCTTCACTTGATAGTTTTGATAAGGTTCATTACTTACTCAACTGTCTTATTATTTTTTTGTGTGTCTTAATGACTCTTGTTTCTTGGTTAGAAAATCTTTTTTTTTTTTTTAAGAAAAATCTTAAATTTTAAATAGCACCTTCTAGAGTATGTACACTTACAATTTCCTGCTGAAAAGCTAGATATGTGTGGGTAATTAAAGTAAACTTTATGCATTATCACCAGAAGTATAGTTGAAAAACTAAACATCCTGGAAGAATTTCTTTCTAGATTTGCTTTGAATCTACAGCCCCCTCTTCCTCCCCCTCCCCCTCCCCCCTCCCTCTTGCAAGATAACTGGCTATGACATGCTTAGAGAAAGTTTACTTCCATCATTAGCCTCTATTACTTAGGCTGCCATTACTTTAATTTTAAATATAACATTCAGCAAACTCCATTATTTGACCAGTAACAACCATTAGTTTATCTTATTGCCTTAATTGAAACCAATAACAAATCTAAAATAAAAATAACATTTTCCTGGGGTGTTTTTCATTTATCTCCAGATGCCAAGTAGAAAAGAATGGCCAAACTATATTGACAAATAATTGGGTAGTTGTTTCTTGTTTTGCTATCTTTTGCCCTATTCTGTTTAACTAGCAAGTTTTCTGTAAGTAATAGGTGGAATATTCCTATTTGAGCTGATAGTGAAACAGTTTGATTAAGCAGCTTTTGAATTTGGGCGGGAATCTTTTTCCAGAGCCTATTCCTATCTTATGTTAATGAATTTTTTAAGGATTATATAAAGCTATAAACTATATTATTACCAGAAACTGCATCATTATTGGATTTCAAACTTTCTACTAACACAGGTCTTATATAAAGAATGGTAGCACCCCATAATCTCTCCTGTTTAGGAGGCTGAGGCAGGAAGATCATGAGTTCAACGCCAGCCTGGGCAACTTAGCAAGACCTAGTCTCAAAGTAACATTTGAAAAAAAGGGAGATGTAGCTCAATGTGCTTGCCTTAGCATCCTTGAGGTCCTGGGTTCATTCCCCACTAACCACCTTCCCACCTCACCCCCGACTGTGACAGCTACAGATGCAGGTTTTATGAATGTGTTTTGTAGGTAAATGATATTTTTTTAAATATTCAGACTAGATTTAAAGGTTTTTAAAACTTTAAAGCTAGAAAGAGTTCTGATTTTCTCTTATGAAATATTTGAAAATTATTAATATCTTGCTAGCACTATTATTAAGATGGTAATACAAAATACAAGGGGTGATCAAAAATATAGTGAATGCTATATTTAAAAGTTTTTTTGTTTTTTTTTGGTACCGGGGATCAAACTTGGGACCTTGTGCTTGCAAGGCAGGCAGTGGAACCACTGAGCTAAATCCCGGCCCTAAAAGTTTTTTATAGTAAGTGACACATTGCCAGGAATCCTTCTAAGAGTAAACTGCTCCCCCTCAGTTTGAATACATTTATCCAATCATTCTTGTCACTTTCTGAAGCAGTTCTAGAAGTCCTGTTTAGTGCCCTTACAAGGTCTGATCACATAGTGAATGCTGCTGCCAAGTGCCATCCAGTGGAAAGGCAGCTCGTAAAAACATTACAGTGCATCCTCATCCACCTTATTCACCGGATTTGGCACCATGCAACTTCTGGCTCTTTACCAAAGTGAAAATGACCATGAAAAGTAAACGTTTTGAGTTGATGCAGGACTTTGAGGCAGCCAGGACAGCATAACTAAAAACTCACAAAAAAAGACTTCCAGAACTGCTTTAGAAAGGGGCAAGAATGATAGGAGAAGTGTGTTTGAGGTGAGGGGGATTAATGGCAGTGTGTCTTTTATTGTAACAGAATTTCTTAAAATTTAAACACACTATTTTTCAATCACACCTTATGTAGTTTGGCTTTATCTTAATGTAAATATATCATAAGTTTTTTAATCTTACCCCATAATATCCATGTATTATGCTGTTAATGCAGTCATTTCATGTACTTTATATTATTTCTTTAAAGAAAACTATATTTTTCTTTAATTTTTTAACATCTATTAATTGGCCTATAAAACAAAGCAGTTATTTCCAAATGGAGCCTTTATTTTACATTATTGTCAAATATTTTTCATTTAATCATCTAGTTGACATATTTTGTTATAGCTTATGTCAGTTGGTTATAACCTTCATTTTTTTCGTACTCTTTTTTTTCTCACTAACCAAATATAGAAGTTTTGTATTTTCTGTTCCTCATACATACAATAGATGACTTTCTCCAAATCAAACACTGCAGTGTTTTTTTTAAGTCACAGTAGAAAGCTGCATGGTCTTAAGCAAAATTGTTTCTTAAGCAAAGAATAACAATTTCTAGAATTTTGATGTAATCTTTTTCTCTTTTCTAAAAACTATGAAATTATACCCCATTGTCAGTAAAGTAACAACAAATTGACCATTGAAACTAATTGTCCATTACTGTTATTCCACCATTTATCTTCCTTCCTCCCTCCCTCCCCCTCCCCTTTCTCTAGTGTCTGCTTTCTGTCTTATTTTCTTTGTTGAAACTCCCAAGGCCTCGGGTATGCTAAGTGTGTGCTTTACCACCAAGGTATACTCCCAGTGATGAAAGACCTTTTTAAAATACTGACAGATGAACTAAAAAATATCATTCCTGCCCGGGATTTAGCTCAGTGGTTCTGACACCTCCCTCGAAAGTGCAAGGTCCCGAGTTCCATCCCCAGTACCAAAAAAAAAAAATCATTTCCTTTGGGGGAAAGTTTCAGTTCCTCTAAGGAGAATATAAGCCCATTTCTTTTTGTATTGTAATAATGTTAATGCTTTTAGTTGTGATTATTTATATCATATCACAAATAAAAGTCTGATATAAAGTGAAGTTCATTATTACTCTTTAACATGTATAGTAAGTTAAGGGATATCCTATCTTTTAAGAGTGAAATGTGCCAGGCGTGGTGGCACATGCTTATAATCTGAGCATATGGGAGGCTGAGACAGGATGATTACCACAAGTTTGAGACCAGCTTGAGCTACATAGTGAGTTCAAGACCAGTCTGGATGCATAGCAAGGTCTTGTCTCACCCCTCGCTTCTGCCAAAAAGTGAAGTGTATTGAAGATGGAAGAAATGTAACTTAGCAGATGTAGACTGGAAGTCCCATGGGGCAGAGTGTAATAACTTTCCATATATTTTTACTGCCTAAATTCTCTTCAGTTTAGGTAGGCTGTAATGTTCTTAAGATAGGTAATTCTGTTTTGTGTCCCCTCCCACTTTTGAGAGACTTGAAGCCAGTCATGTCCAAATTCTTGTTGAGTTTATTATATATTTATTTCAATTTCTCTGTTGCTAAATATGAATATATAGATAGAATTTTATTGTTTTTGCCTGTGATCCTGTTTTCATTTACCCTATCAATCTCATTAGTAAATAAGGCATATTACTTATATTCTTTTTCTTTTCTGATAAGGAAATTCTTACTTTTAAAAAAATAACAGATTCTAAGAGAATATATAGTGTTTCAAATCCTTGATTTGATCCCACAAATATTTCATAGTTGAATTTTGGGGGGGGAATGATGATTCAGCATTTTTAAAAAACCCAATGACATATTTCCTTATTGTCAGAGGTTTGTTTTTCCACTTTACAGTGAAATTTCTAAATGAAAATGCGTGACTATATTTGTCATAAGAGGGAATTATTACCAATAATAATTATTATATTATATAGAAAGATGATAGTTGAAGCTTTTCGGTAATTTATTATGTACCAGGCAGTTTTCTGTATGCTTACACATAACTAGTTCACACAATCTTGCTATTAGATAGCTATCTATCTGTATCTTTTTTTTTTGGGGATACTGGGGATCAAACTCGGGGCCTTGGGCTTGCGAGGCAGGCAGAGGTACCACTGAGCTAAATCCCTGGCCCTCTATCTGTATCATTTTATGAATTAAGAGTAGGATCCTGTAGTGCATACCTGTGATCTTATCTGCTCAACAGCCTGAGGCAGGAGGATCATAAGTTTGAGGCCAGCCTGGGCAACATGGTGAGGTCCTGTTGATAAAGGCAAATAAACAAACAAGAACCAGATGAAGAGAGGAAGGCACAGAAAAGTCAAGTAACTAACCTACAGTCAGACAGCCAGCATGTGTTAGAGCCAGGAAACTAAATTAGTAGTCTGGATCCAAAGTCTACACTATTAAATATTATGCCTTTCATATATCTAAGCTGTTTTTCTATATGGCCTATAGAATTTCCCTTATCAAATAATTCTGTTATTTCACTGCCTTACTTAATGCTGTTTGCTCAAAATAACTTTTTTTTTTTTTTGATAGTGGAGATCGAACTTAGGACCTTGCGATTGTGAGGCAGGCACGATGCCACTGAGCTAAATCCCTGACCCTCAAAATAACTCTTGATCTTTCATGTTCTTTTTGGTAAGAGCTGTCAAAGTTCATTTTTTTTCATTTGGATAAAGTATCACTAGAAACCCATAATAAACACAAAACCACATAACATTTTTATTTTAAAGAAAGGAAATGAATTACACAAATTTTGTTTTTGTTTTTTTGATACTGGGGATTGAACTCGGGACCTTGTGCTTGTGAGGCAGGCACCGGAACCACTGAGCTAAATCCCTGGCCCCATTTACACAAATTTTAATACCTAAACTTAGAAATCAGAATGTCAGTTTTACTGTTGCCTATTCCATTATTTTCTCATGTACCATGGGTTACCAAATAGTATTTTGAAAAGTGCCTTTTTTAAAAATTAAAACATCCTCTTAAAGTGAGCAGCATCATCTGTATTTGAGAAATCAGATCTTTGCTGATTATAGTCAGGCTAATAGAGAAAATAATGTTTCTGTTAAAAGCTAAACATATTTACCTTTTAAAATACCGATTAATGTGTGTTAAATGTAGCATCATTTGAACAGAGCTGCTTATTATAGTCTTGATGAGCAGATATTTAGAATGTAATTGCGTGACCGTGGTGAACTCAGGTGCTGAGTCAACACTGAGGAAGTCCTTTGGGCTAGCAGGGCAGAGCTTAGTGGTAGAGCACATGATTAACATGGGGAGTGCCCTGAGTTCAATACCCAGCATCCAAAAAAAGTTAATCCTTTGACCCCAGCTAAAATTTTGTTTTATTTTTAGTTAAAGAATTTATCATTTTCTTCCACACTCAAAGTTCTTTAAATTATTTCAAAACATTTTCTCAGTTTTCTCTCTTATTACAAATTAACAACTTTTTTTCCACACAATAGCCCTAAAAAAAAGTCTTGCTTTGCTATCTGGAATATTTTCCAAGGCATTTCTATTTTAGCATCTCAGTATTTGACAGCCACGTGTAAATGATTAGTAGATGTTATGAAGCGTGCTGAATCGGGCATGAAAAAATACAACCTTGTGGACTGCTATACTTACGTGTAATAGAGTAGGATGAAGAGAGTGTGGACTATAGAGATAATCGTGTACTCACTTAAGTGTGGACTCTGCTGCATAGTTGAGTAACCTTGGAGAAGACACTAGTTAACCTCTGAGTGCCAGTTACCTTCTCAGTAAAATTGGAAAGTGTGTAGAATCTGATTCTACAAATTATAGGTATTTTCCATGACTTTGAGCCCTTTACTCAATTTATAAAATGAGTTACTTGCTATCATATATCTAATCCTTCTTGCTTTATATGAAATGCTACAGAACAGCATACCCTGTGCATAATTGTTCTCTTCATAGTTGTTTCCTTCCCAGTACAGTCAGCTATAAAAATCTCATAGTGGGCCGGGGATTTATTTAGCTCAGTGTTTCTGGTGCCTGCCTCGCAAGCGCAAGGTCCCAAGTTCGATCCCCGGTACCAAAAAAAAAAAAAAACCACACACACACATAAACTGTAATAAGAAATTTGCCTGGGCTAAAAAACCAGAAAATTAACCAAAGAGAAACCTGTGGTTTGATTAGTCATATCTGAGCTGCCCTGTGTTCTTCATAGCAGTTCATCTCATGCTTGTGCTATAAAATCCTTTGGGCCTCTGTCATGTCAGTCCCAGCTGTGTATTTCTAAATTACTAATAGCATCTCTTTTTCAGTCTAGGTCTTCTATAGTGCTCGTAAGCTTGGTTTGAAAATGATAGTAAGTTTGCGTCAAATTTTATTTCACAGCCGGTAAAATTTGTTTAATGAAAAAAATCTTTAAAACTATTTGATCCTTAAACTTGAGTCATTTGTAGGAAAATGGATGCACTTTGAGACCATTATGTTAAGTGAAATATATCAGATACAAGCTTAAATATTGCATGGTTTCTCTTATAGAAGAAACCCAAAATATAAATAAAAAGCAAATTAAAAGATAGATACTAGGAAATAGGGAGATAGATCTTTTGCAGAAGGGAAAGGAACCACGAGATGGAGGGAGGGAGGGGAGGAGAGAGGAAGGAAATGAAAAAGAATAAAATATGATATGTTATGTACATGCACCAACCTCCCCACTAGGAATATAACCATTATGTACTGCAGACATTTTATTAAAAAAGAAAAAACATTAAAAATAAATAAAAACTATTTGATCATTGAAGATATTTTGGAGTAGCCAACTAAATTAGATAATTTACGTAGCTACTCAAGTGCCAGCTTCTATGAAGGCATTATCTGTGTGGATAATCCTTTACTTCGTGCAACATAATTTTTGGAGGATACCTGTTTCTCAGCAGCCATTTTGAACCCTTCCTTTGAGTAAACAATAATCTTGAACTCATCCATATTTGGTTACTTATTTGTTAATGTAGGTGGCAAAGCAACCAATTTGCCAGGAAGTTAAAAAAATATATGCATGAAATGTGAAACATTCTGAGAGTGAACCTTAATTTAAAAATGCTTTGACCATCAATAGGAAAAAAGAAACGTGTGCATCCCTTTTCTTTAAGAAAGAGATAATTATTCAGGTATTTTCTTTTTATAGAAATAGGAAGATTTTATACAGCCATGTGTTTCATTTTGGTGAGGTTGGGAATTGCATTGCTCAACTGATCCTTTTATTGTGCCTAACAGATAATATCAAAACATTTCTGTGTGTTCCTCATTTTTTATTTCCAGGTGTTCGGTGATGTTTTTACAGGTTTTAATTGCTCCTTATATGTTATATTTTGTGATATGTATATTTGATTTGTGGATTTTGTTCATATAATCAAACAATGTCAATTTTTTTTCTTTTTCTTATCTTCTGATCAGGATTTCTGGCAGGTACCGACTCAGCAGCATGTGCTTTAAATTAATGCTCCAGAATCCGTAGTAATGCTTCAGAGACCAAAGTTCAGTGCATGCTCATGTCCTTTCCCTGCTCCCTTCAGAATGATTCAGTTCCTGTCACTTTAAATTAACATTATCTTTAATACAACAATTCAAACAGTGCACAAGTCCTTGAGAATATAGTACCCAATATAACTGAAAAGGAAGTTTTAACACATGCTGTTACACAGAAGGTCAAGAAACTTACTTTTAATCACTACATCCTACAGGGATTAATTAATTGGGTCATTTAAGTAGTTTTATTTGGGATGTTATGTTCCTACTTAAACTGTGCTAATGGGAATGGAAGACAACAGTAACTTCATGTTATAAATTAATGAATTTTTTCTTTTGAAATTTCTTTCTTTTGGGGGGATTACTGAGCTTTTGGTCTAAGCTACATCCTCAGTCCTATTTATTTATGAATGAGATAGAGTCTCACTAAGTCACTTCAGTTGCCCAGGCTTGGCTCAAATGCAAATCTTTCTGCCTCAGCCTCCCAGGATTATAGGTTTATAGGCTAGGATTATAGGTTTATGCAACCATACCTGGCTTTGAAATTTATTACATAATAAATGCAGATAACCAGTTGCTTAGTTGCATTTTGCTCTTTTGAGCTAATATAACCTTTAACTTGGAAAAGCAAGAAGATACACAGAAAAACCCATGGAAGGAATATATAGTTACAAGGTGGCAAAGGAGATTTTCAAGGACACTCTGGTCAAGTGCTTTTTATTTTTTTTGGTACCAGGGATCAAACTTGGGACCTTGTGCATGCAAGGCAGGTAGCAGAACCACTGAGCGCCTGCCTCATAAGCACAAGGTCCCGAGTTCAATCTCTGATACCCCCCAAAACCAAATTTATTCATTAAAAATTACCCTTGCAATTTTGATGGTTGGCAGTCTTAATAAAAATATAAATTAAACTAAATTGAACTTCTTTTGGGTTGAAATAATTAACGATATAGCTAATGAAGATCACAGAGTGCTCTTTATTTTTACAGCACATTTTTTCTCCTTTGTTTTTAAAATGAGATATATTTTTTAGTAGTTTCCATACCAACCCTCCAAACCAGTCATCCCATTATTAGTGCAGTAAATTATCTTCTAAATGCCTTTGCCTTTATTGCATTCTGAAACTAACAAATTCTTTAATAATTGCATCAGAACAATTTCTTGATGATCTCATTATCAATGTTTCTAATCCTGGGAATTCTATTTTAGATGAGTAAATCAGTTGAGATGCTAACACCTGTGACTAGGGACAGCCACTTCCATCTCGCTAATTGTAATAGTACAGTTTGTAGGAGGCAGCTAAAACCTTTTAACCCCGTGAAGTGGTGCATCCCTGTAATCCCAGCTACTTGAGAGACTGAGGCAGGGAGATTGAAAGTCAAGGCCAGACTGAACAATACAGTGAGGGCCTATTTCAAAATAAAAAACGTGGGGTTGTAGCTCAGTAATAGAGTGGCCCAGGGTTTGGCCCTCAGTCCAAAAAAAGAAAAGGAAAGAAAAAAAATAAAGCAAAATAGAAACTTCTTACTCTTTTTTAATAATTGTATGGTTTAAGACTGAAAGATTTAACATGACTTGCCCCAGATAGGAGTCTTTACTGCAGAGGAGTGGAGAAGAGAGACTAGAATTAAATGCTCAGAAGTCTGGAATCTGCCCCACTCATTAGTCAGCTACCATAGACGAGTAAGAGTATCAGTCTTCTTTAAGCTTTAACTATTCAAGGTAATATTTCCAGTTAATTAAATCAGTTGACAAAATCAGCTTTTACAGTGCTTGCTTCAGCAGCACAGATACTAAAATTGGAACGATACCAAAAAGATTAGCATGGCTCCTGCTCAAGGAGAACACGCAAATACATGACGTGTTCTGTATTTTTGTAGCACTAGTATTTTCCTGTACCTGTACGGGGTTTTTTTGGGGGGGAGGGGGGCTCATTTACTAAAAAGTAACAGAAAGCAATACCTAGAAACGTTTTCATTAAGTAACAAAGTTTGAGGTATTATTCTTTTAAAATGAAATGTTACTGTATTCTTAAGGGTATGTGAGTAAACATCTTATATTTATTTAAAAATAATTTTTTTCTAGGATAGGTAGTGAGAAAATTGTTTGTCTACATTGGTTTCTATAAACATCACCCATTTTACTAATGCTAGTATGAATCCTTTAAGTTTCCAAAGGTCGATAAGAAGTTACTTTATACAAGAGGCCTTCCTTGCTTGCTTTCTTGCAGGAATTTGTTCTTTGCATGTTAAGTTTCTGTTGCCTGTGGAAAGGCCAGAATCAAAGGCCTGAGAGCAGAGTGCTGTTCTTCAGATGCAGCTTATTAATCATATCAAGTACTTACTGTGTTGCTGTGAGGAGTATCCACAATGTCTCTTTCCAGTCTCTAGAGTTCCACCACTAAGTCTGTTGATTTAACACATGTATTTGATTATTCACATTGAGAAAAGAAATGATAATGTAACCAAAACGGCTCATTTTGTGCTGTTTAGTTGGTTATCCCAAATATTCCTTCCTATTAATATGCCTTTAAATACATTTTTATTTTAGATTATGTTGTGTTTGAATTTGAGATCAGTTGAACCCATTTGGTTCATCATTGTTGATTTGAAGCATAAACATGATTAACCATTACATTTATAACACTCCATATGTAGCTTTCTTCATAAAACAAGATTTGAAATTCAATTAGACATAAGAGGACTTTGTTACAGACTGACTTTTCCATATTACTTTAATGCAAACACATAAACATTTTTTTTTCACATAAACATATTTTAAAGTTACAAATAAAGTTCTGTAAAAGCTACTCAGAACAAGTAGCTCCTATTCTGGTAAAACAGGTTCTCAACTCAGCCTAAACATCTGTTGGATCATTGGTTGTAGAGAATGTATGAGGATAGGTCTTGCTTTCCATATTTGTCTTTGGCATAATGTGGTTTCAAAAATTCTAAGCTTAAACAAAAAGCTTTTCCAATTTCAGATTAACCTAATGTATTAATTTTTAAAATGAAATTAGAAAAATTTTATAATCTTGAGGTTCATTTTAAAAGTAATTAAAAATATGCATTTGAATAAGTGAAGGTATAAAAAAGCACACTTAATCATTAACTCAGACTTCTTTCCTCAAGCTAAGTCTTAATGTTAATATTTTGCAATACTAAACTAAATTTTGCTTCAAAAATATTCAGCCATCATTAATATTTTCAGAAGTTGCAAACAATATAGATATCCTGTGTGTTCTTGTACATACAACGTCACATATAGTGGTTCATGACATGGGCTCTGGAGTCAAACTAGGGCCTCTACTGCCACTTAATAACATTGTCACCTTGGGCTACTTAATTTCTCTAAACCTGAGTTTTCTTATCTTTAAAGTACAGATAATAATATTACCTACCTCACAGAGTTTTGATGAGAATTTAAATGAACAATAAAAATATAAAGTGCCTAGCACAGTGCCTGACATAAAATATGTGAAGTATAATTCTAAAATTCTTGACAGATCTTTAGTGGCCCACGGTGTTCAAGTGATACCTATAAATGCTTGGTTTCAAAATTAATTTTAAAATTCTATATCTAAAGGATTTCATGGGAGATAATAGTTACTAGAATAGTGTAAATCAAAGGTATGGGCAGTGACCCTCAGAGTGAACTTATTTTTTCTTTTAATAATTTTTTTCCACATGAGAGAAAATGAAATTACTATATTGATTTAATGTTTCAAGATCTGTACCTGAGATTGTTTTTACATTAAGTGCCAGGGAGTCTTTTATAACCCATGTAGTTAGCACCAAGACTATTGCTAAGCTCAGGACTGTTCTTTTTAGCACTAATCTATTTGAGTGGCAAAAGATCAGAATTAAATTATTAGATCTTGAGAGCAGATAATCGGTAATGATGGAGCATAAATTTACTCACCCGGTGCTGATTTGAAGTATTTGTATAGGCATAATGTGGTAGAATATATTAAAGTTGATTTTTGTCTTTCTAGAGTTTTGATAGTATCTCATCAGATGCTGAAGAATAAAATAAATCATTTCAACGTGTATCATTTCGTTGACGTTAATACCATTCCAGAAGATTTTTTTAGTTTTTATTATTGCTGTAGTCCAATCATTTGTCACTGTTATTTTTTAAACATCTTCATTTGTTTCACTTTCTCTGAAGCCATCTAGTTAAGGCAGTAGGAAAACATTTGTACTGTAGGTATTTGGAATTATTCTCAGTGCTAAAGTGGTTAGAAATGGGACTGAAAAGAGAATTGCTTTCTGGCAGAGTGAAGTTTACACTATCTTAAGCATTTACCTTCCTCAGTTTGTTGCACAATAATTTATGTTTGCCTCAAATGTAATATACTTTTGAAAAGCTTAGAAGAAAAAATCAGAAGAAGGAAAAATCAAATTTCTTTGAATTAAAAGCATTTCAATTTTTATCTGACATATACTTAATTTCTGCCCTTCTGCAAGGTATGGAGTGGGAAAAAGGAATAACATATTTTAGCTGTGCAACATTGTCTGTTTGATTGGAAATAATGTGATTGTTTAAGATTGATATCTTACCAAGGCTTTGACATCTATCTATGCAACAACTGGGTAATGAATTGTGAGCATTAATTGCATGGGAAAATTGCTGGATTTTTTTTCTAACACCCTCCTTTTCCCTGCCCTAACTCCAGCTTTAGGCCAAAATACTGTTTGTCATTTGGAAATGTTATGCCCAAGTTACATTTTCCAGAAGAAGCATATTATTGTCATTAATGTTTTTGAAGTACAACCTCAAATATTAACTTGAGGGATCTAAACTATATTTCAGCAAGATAGAGAAATGTTAAAGTAATGATGAATATTAATACTAAAATAATTCAAAGATTTCAGCTGCATAAAGGATGAAATCTTAATTTAAATGGTAATACCGTGTTCTTTAAATTTTTTATAGACCAGAGATATTTTGCATTTCTAGCTGATATACGAGCATATATTTTCCAGACATAGTCTTTTGTCTTCTGTTAAATAGAAAAAGTTAAACTTTTGAACTTGAAAAGTGGGTTTAGCTAGAAGTAATAAGATTAAATTTTTGGTATAATTTTTCTCTTTGTTATCATCTAGTTGAGTCCAAGAAGGCAAAATTATTGACCCTATTTTGATCAACCCTGCCAAGTAGTTAGTACTCACTGTTTGAGCACATCAAGTACTAATGAGTTGGAATTGTGTCCGAAAATCCCACCCCCAGATCTCCCTCGTGGCACTTACAACTTTAGATTTTTAAGTTTACATGATTGGTCAGAAACCAATGTGTGAATGCTTCAGCCCAAAGCTGATCAGGGAAAACAATCAGGTTTTAGACTCACTGTGAAGTATAGCAACTGAATACGTATAGAGTAGGATTTGCTATATAGAAAGCTCTTACATCTTTCAACTTATCTAAAAAGTAAAAATATTCCGGATATGGTACAACTGAGACTGCTACCAGACCTCTTACAAGGGTGTTTATTTATCTGCCTTTATTGGGGTCAGTAATTTGAATGTCTTAGTGATAGTAGGTCTATAATGTGTTTTAAATCTTGAATATTTTTTCATGTACTCAGTGAGCTCATTGCTTTGGAATATTTTAATTTTATTCTCCAGAAGAGGGTAAGATGGGTCACTAAATTGAATGGAAATGCAATTCTGTTAAGTTGACCTGCATTCTGCTTTTACACCTTTAATTTCAGAAATTCAGGTGATTGTAATAGAACCCAGTGTGTAACTTCTAAGCACTTTAAAATAACATAATGCTTTATAAGATATCTGCAATTACAGTCTCTTTTAAAAATACCCAGTTCTGTTTAAATAATTTTCACCCTATGTACTAATGTATTGCTAAATCTTACCCCAGGAATTTTAAGATGAAACAAATTTCTCATACATGCTTACCAAGTTTTCTTAGTAAAAACTACATATTAATGTAAATGTTCATTAATAACAAAAATATAAATAACCACCTATGGACAATGAGAGAAAATAAAAATTTTTACCAATCTGATAGGGAACATGATTTTTTCCTTAGATTTTTTTTTCCCTTCTTTTAGCCCTGAGGAGTATAAATGGTGATTAGTTAAGGAGAAAAATGACTTAAAATTTAGTGCAACATTAAACATTACCCAGAAGATTAAGTGGAAGAGTATTTTACTGACATTTCCAATTTACAAAAATGAACATTAATAAGACTTTCAGGGTAAGAAAAATGAACCAAAACTGTTGTTCCTTCAATCTTAATTTTCATTTTCATCATACTTTGGGATTTAAAATTTATTTATTATCAAACTCATATCTTTATTTATACAGCTTCCATATGTGCCACGGCTACTTGATTTGAGCATATCATGTATAGTAGAAATAGGTCTTTGATTTTTAAAAAAACAGCAAAAAGGCAACCATAGACACAAAATATTCTTAACAGTTGGTTTTCTGGTAACTCCCATTTCCTCCCAAATTTTAGCATACTTATTTAATGTGCCTCATAGCTTTAAATAATTTGAGATAAAATTTGATGGTTATATGATAATTTTTGTATCCGTGATTAATATGAATTTTGTAAGAATCTTACTTGGAGTTCAGGATACTCAAAAAACCCATTAATAAATTTTTTGAATAATAACTGTATAATCCTAAATGTACCTGAACCATTCTTTAATAAGTGAATGCCTCAGAAAACATACAGGTTATCTCTCTCTCTCTCTCTCTCTCTCTCTCTCTCCCCCTCCCCCTCTC
>NW_004624754.1:6256656-6277153 GCF_000247695.1 Heterocephalus glaber | reverse complement strand
CCCTCCCCCTCTCCCTCTCCCTCTCCCTCTACCCCCCCCCTTTCTTATCCCAGTTCCAGAAGCATGGAAGAAACAATGTAAATCTTTACTAAAGAATTATTTTATTGAATGGCACATCACAAAGCATGAGGAATTTTTAAATCCTCCTTAAGCATCTTTTGTTTTCATTTTTAAGGAGCTGCTGCATACTCTGTTTGTTCCCTCTCTCTGCCACACGTATACATCCTTACAGACATACCTTTCTCTTTCCTCTACTTTCATAACTTTGAAGTTTTCTAGCACTCTCTGGATATATCTTGCCTTTTGTTCACATTTCTAGAGTCCTTGTTTCTTACATATCTTTCCTTCCAGATGTTTCCTTCTACCTCTTCCAGTATAGAGCAATTTGACCTTCTTTTGGTCTCTCCTGTTCCATGTCATTCTACTAATTATAGCAGAAGTCTCACACATAGCCACACAACAAGAAATCTTCCTTTAGGAGACAAGATTATACGTAATTTATGTAGTGCAGTACTGGAGAGGATGCCTTCCTGGAGAAAGACACACTGCCTAAATTAGCACTGTAGGGTATTATTATAGCCCCTATGGAGATATGGTCTGGTAGTAATTCATTTCTCCAAATCAGTATTCTATTTGAACGTCAGTTTAGTGATTTTTTTTTTTCTGAAGACTTTATAGTTGTCCTAATGGGGAGGCAGCTAGCCCTAGACCATGACCCCACATGCATCTTTTGTTCATTCTCTCAGGCTATCTTATTACCATTCAAATTCCATGCCTGCTTTTGCTGTAGAAAACAGTCATATCCTGTGCTAAGAATCAAAAGGGATTTCAAAAAGTGGGATAGTAAAAGTCAAAAATATCATAGAAGAGTAATCCACACTTATATAGCCAATTGATTTTTAGCAAACGTGTCAAAATAATTCACTGAGAAAGTGTCAACAAAGCTTAGAAACAACTGTATATCCATATTTTTAAAAATGAACCTTATCCCTTATCATATACAAAATTCACTTAGAAGGGACCATAGACCTAAATATAAAATCTTTAGCTATAAGTCTTCTAAAGAAAAATATGAGAATAATATTTTATGCACTGGAAAGTCACAAAATCTATTAGCATACAGAAAGCACTAATCTTAAATTTTGATAAATAGACAAGAAAAATTAAAAGCTTCTGATTATCAAAGCAAAATAAAAATTACAAACCACATACTGACCAAAAATATTTTTAATATATGTATTTGACTGTAGTCAGTATCTGTTGCTGAAAAATGAACACATCCATAGCTTAGTGTCTTTAAACAGTAGTGATCATTTCTTATTTCTTGTGCTTCCTGTGAATCAGGAAGAAGGGAGCAGTTCAGCTAGATAGTTCTTGCTCAAGCTTTTTCATGCTGTTGCATTCACATATTGGCTGGGGCCTTAGTCACCCACCTTGACTGAGAATGAGGATTCATTTTCAAGGTAACTCACTTGTATAATAAGATGGTAGGGGCTGTTGATGAGAACCTCAGATCCTCCCACTCTCTCTAAACAGCCCTCTCTCCACAGGCTTGCTTGAGTGTTATATTCAGATGACAGCTGACTTGCCTCCAGCAAAGCAAGTTGCCTTTTATAACCAGGCCTCCAAAGTCACACGTAATCATTTAACTATATTTTATTGATTATATAGACCAACCCAGATAAATAAAATGTGGATAAATAAAGATATGGATGCCAGGAGGCAAGGATTCACTGGGGTCATTGTGAAATCTAACTGCCACACTTACAAAGGCCTCGTAGAATATTTGAAAAGATACTACATATTAGAAACAGTGTAGTATCCCAGTTAATAATGGCTAAAATGGATATAGTTGTACATAGCTATGATCGTAGCTATTTGGAAAGATGAGCCAGGAGGATCACAAGTTTGAGGCCAGCCTGGCCAATTTAGCAACACTATCTCAAAAAAAAAAGGGCTGGGAATATATCATAATGATAGAGCACTTGCCCAGCATGCTCAAGTCTTTAGCTCCACAGAAAGTGGGGGTGAAAGTCTCGAACAGATACTTCCCAAAAATAAACAGTCACCAATAAGTGTTCAACAGCTTTGGTCACTGGGGAAATGCACAATAAAACCCCAATAAAATACCACTGTATGCATAGCTGAGTCGCTACAATTAAAGAGATTGACAGCACAGATGTTGGCAATGGTGTGGAGCACCTGGACTTTCACCCACCGATGGTACAGGTAAAAAAGGTACAGCACTTTGAGGAAAGTCGTAATTGTCAAAAATTGTAAAGACCCTAGATGCTTATGAATAAGGAACAAATTGTGGTATTATTTGTATATATTTGCATTATACATGGTACTATACTCAAATTATTGTAAAATACAATGTATTGTTTTATTACTAAGCAGTATAAAATACTACTTAGCAATAAAAATGAACTATACTGATCATTGTGTATTGATGAATCTCCCCAAAACTGCTTAACCAAGAAGCAGGACCCCATTATACTGATAATTCCATTTATATGAAGTTTTGAGCTAATCCATGGTGAGAAAACATGGTGGAAATTAACTGTATAGGGCATGGAAGAGCCTTGAGGAGTGATAGAAATGCTATATATCTTAATAAGGATGTGGATCACTTGGGTATATGTATTTCAGAACTCATTGAACTGTACATTGACTTGTGCATTATGTGATGAATAGATTTTACTTACAATGGCAATGGATACTGAACTCCAGATTGTATATTTTCTTTCTCAGAGGTATGAATATGAAGCCACGTCTTATGTACTCTGAGTTTAAGCAAATAAGTAAATATGTTGAAGAGATATTTCTTATTGTTAGAGAAGGAGGTAATGAATATGTAAAGGGTAAAGACCATGTTGTACCCTAGAATGGAATTAGAGGTATCAAAATGAATTTATAGTTTTAATAGATGTATATGAATGTAGTTATAGGAAGTATCAGTGTAATTAAAAGTGAGGGGTATTCCACAATGTAACTCAACAACTTTTTTTAAATTGTCAAGGTAAAAAGTACAAAGGGTGCTCAGGAACCCAAGGCAGGCAGATTGCAAGTTCGAGGACAGCCTGGGCATGCACAGCAATACCCTGTCTCAAAACAAAACAAAAAACAGAGACCAAACCCCAAAATAGCAGAGTAGGGTGCTCCAAAACTCCATCTGTGTTAAGCCAATGATTAAGCTGCAGAAACTGTTGACTCTTTTTCAGATCTAATCAAAAACTTTAAAATAGCTAGGGGAATGCTTAAAGAAGAAATAAGCTGCTGAAATTTGTTGAGAAAACACTGTATTTTAACTTATATAATGACCATCCTCTGCTTTCCAACATGGTGGCAGCTGAAAAGGCCCATGTTCTTGGTATGGTTTGCTGGTTCCAGAGAAGGAGCAGCACAGACCTTGCTTTTGAAGTGCTATGGATGTCAGCATTGACAGGGTGGTGGCTCCCTAAGCAGTCAGGGGGGGGGGGGCTTGCTTTTGTTTTGGCTACCTCAGAGCTTTTAGGGGCTGGGGCAGCATTTGTCAGAATCCTTTAAAGATAAATATACTAACTGTAGCAACCTGAAACAAACATTGAACAAACTGTAAGTATAAGAAGAGAGGCTGTGAAAGGGGATACAAGGAGTACAAAGGTTTTGAGATATTCCACCATATACTTTGAAATCTAGACAGCCCAGGGCTGAATGCATACTCAGAAGAAACCTTAGAGGATCCTAAGCTTTCCCTTATGGCTGACACTTAGGCTCCATGCAAGCAGGAATCTAAGGCTTAGGCAAAGTTGTAAATGATCTGGCCAGGCATAAAGAAATGTTCAATAGAAAGCCAATCTACAAAGACCTAGAGAGTATTTCTTCCTCTTTTGCTCCAAGCATTTAAGACAGTCTGTTCAATTCCTTGCTGATTGCTAAGGTAACAGAACAGAAGCTTAAGCATGACAAAGAGTATAGTCCTTACAAAAAGAGTGTAGAAGAGTCATTAAACCGACAACTACAACTCACGACAAAACAATAGCAACAAAAGAGTAAGAATCCAATTTTCGGAGTTAACCACATAATGATATATAAAATGCCCAGTTTTCGGTTGGCCATGGCCTGCACACCTGTGATTCTAGCTACAGTACTTGGGAGGCGAAGACAGGAAAATCACATATTTGAAGCCACCCCAGGCAACTTGGTGAGACCTTGTTTCAAAATTAAGACAAATAAACAAACCCAAAGGGCTGGAGATGTAGTTCAGTGGTACAGGGCCCTGCATTCTCTTTCCCAGCCTGGGGGGTGGAGGTGGGGGCAGTTTTCAACATGAAATAACACATGCACAAAAACAATAAAGAATGACCCAGTCACAGAAAAGGAAAAAAAAAAGGAATATCCTTGAGGAAGGACAGACATTATACTTACTACTCAAAGATTTTAAGTCATCCTAAGTATTGTCAAATAGCTAAAACAAGGAGAATTATGAACTAATGGAGACTATCAATAAAGACATTAAAATTATAAAACAACACCAAGTAGAAATTCTGGAACTATAAAGTACAGTAGCTGGGGTTAAAAAAAATCGGTAGAGAGTTGCCACCGCCGGATTTGAGTAGACAATAGAAAGTCTCAGTGAACTCAGATCAGGTCAGTTAACACTCTCCAGACTGAAGCAGAGAGAAAAAAAGAATGAAGGAAAATCAGCAGAGCTTAAGAACAGCTACTCTTTAAAATGGTTACAATGGAAAAGTTTATATGCATTTTACCCCAACTTTGAAAACTTTTTAAAAGGAGGGGAGATAAAATTGAGAATCTTTGAGAATCTGGAAGTAAACCCCCACATCAGTGATGACTTGATTTTCAACAGGTTTGCCAAGATCATTGAATGATGAGAGCGTAGTCTCTTCAACAGGGACATAGGGCCCAAAATGAAATGCAGAAACCATAAAAGAAAAATAGGTAAATTGGACTTTACCAATATCAAAAGCCTAGTCATTAAAAACCTAATAATAAGACATTGACAAAAGATAAAAAGACTACACATAGAATGAGAGAAAATATTTGCAAGTCATATGATAAGATTCTAGTATCCAGACAATACCAAGAACTCTTACAAGTGGACAAAATGATAACCAATTCAAAAATGGGCCAAGGACTTGAGTATACATGTCCAACAAGCAGGTAAAAAGATGCACAACATCACTAGGCACAGGGAAAATGCTAATCAAAACCACAGTGAAATACCATCTCACACCCATGAGAATGGCTATAATTTTGTTTGTTTGTTTGTTTTTGGTACAAGGGATCCAACTCAGGACCTTGTGCTTGCAAGGCAGGCACCAGAACCACGGAGCTAAATCCCCGGCCGATGATGGCTATCATTTTAAAGAGAAAACAAGTATCAGGTGTTGGCAAGGATATGAAGAAATTGGAAACCTCTTACATTGCTGGTAGGATTGTAACTGGTATAGCCACGGAGAAAAACAGTTTGGCTGTTCCTCAAAAACTAATATAGAGCTACCATATGATGGAGAATTCCACTTCTAGATACATTCTGAAAAGAATGGAAAACAGGTACTCAAATACTTACTTGTACAGGAATGTGCATATTGTAGTGGCACTATGTGCAGTAGCCAAAAAGTAGAAATAACCTAAACATCCTTCATCATATGATGTGGATAAACAAATTGTGGTCTATATGTACAATGGAATAGTGTTTGACAATAAAAAGGAATTAAATACTGATTCATGCTACATTAGTAAACTTATAAAACATTTAAGTGTTAGAAGCCAGACACAAAAGACCCACATATTGTTAAACTGTGAAAATGGTAAATTTATGTGAATTATATTACAACTGTACATAATAAACTTCAAAAGGAAAAAAAGAGAACAAGGATAGGCTATTTCAAATTAATGGAGACTAAAGATACATGAGGACTAAATGGAGTTTATTTTTAATACATCGTGAAATAGGAAAATACCTATAAAGGAAATTATTGGGATGGCTGGCTAAGTGTGAAAATTGGGTTAGATAATAAGATGTATATCAATATTACATTTCCTGGTTTAATTACATTTATACTATGGTATGTAAGAGACTGTTCACAGAAGTATTTAATTGTAAAAGCATGATGTCTCAAATATACTTTCATAGTGGTATAAAGAAAAAATACATGTCTGTAAAGCAAATGGGGTAATATGATGGTGAATCTCAATAAAATGTATGTGCTAGTTCCTTATAGTAATCTTTCAACTTTTATGTGAGTTTGAAGTTATCCAAAAATTTTAAATTACCAATAAAGTTAGATTTGTCTTTTTGTTATCTTCTGAGCAGCCCTGTGGCCCAGGTAATTGTTATACAAATAATGTAAGGTTTGTGGCTTCAGCTCAGCTGCCCCCCTTTCACTCTATGAGTAGACTTTTGTCTGTTTCCCAGCTTCTGCCTTCCAGTATATTATTTATTTTAATTATGTGTCAGAATCTCTCCATATTACTACAGTATTAATTCCACAGATCTTATACACATTTATGTTATGCCTTTGAGTGCCTATTCTCATATTACTTTTTCCTATTCACATACTTTATTTTATAGCATCTTTGATTATATGAAAATGTAACTATTTGTTTCTTTTATTTTGAGAAATTTAAACATTAACTTCTCACTAAATGGTTCTGCTGCCCTAGTTTTCCTTCTGTAGCTTTTTTCATGTAAAAAATTTTTTTCAATCTCTTTGTAAAAAATCAAGTGTGGCTTAAGATCTAACCTTAATTAGGGCATTTTGGACTGTATGTTCATTTTTATTGTCAGATCAAAGAAATAATCTCTGAATGCCATCATGCAGGCCATATCCTCTGTCAGCCACAAATGAAGTCAGAGAAGCTCTTTCGGTTTTTTTCTTTTTTTTTAGAGAAGCTCTTTCTTAGATAGCATCTGCAGTCAAAATCTAGTACTGTTTTGGGCCGGGGATTTAGTTCAGTGGTTCTGCCACATGTCTCGCAAGTACAAGGTCCCGAGTTTGATCCCTGGTACCGAAAAAAAAAAAAGTTCAAAATCTATTACTGTTTTGTTAGCATTCACTTGTGGCTTTTTGGTTGTCGCTGTTTCTTATGTATAAGCAAGTATCTAGTAGGAGCTATTTGGAATGATTTCATCGAGAAGATCATGAGAACTGACTTCACGATGATTCACGTGGTACTTGAGTTTTCAATTGGTTAACCAGTTTTCTTTCCTTTGTGGTATATGATGACATCTCCACTAGACAGAGGTAACCCATTGGATAGTTGTGTACCTGGATGCTGGTGTGATGGTGTTTGTTGGTGTAGTTTTCATGATACTCCTCCTGAAATTATGCCTGCAATGCCGCCTCTTATTTTGTGCTTGCATGGGATTATTTGATTGCGCTTTGTTAGTTTGAGTTTTTAAAACCCTTTTCTCTTTTATGTTGGTACTCAGAATAATTCCTTAAGTATCTTTGGTTGGTCCAGAACTTACGGAAATTTGTTCCAAGTGTAACTCTTTGATGGATCCTTTTCAGTTTTTGAAAATATCTTTAGTGTTATTACTAAGCTTATGCTTTGGTTAAAAAACAGGATAAGGGGGCCAGGGATTTAGCTCAGTGGTTCCACCGCCTGCCTCGCAAGCGCAAGGTCCCGAGTTCGATCCCTGGTGCAAAAAAAACAGGATAAGTTTGGTTAAACACCTGAGAAGAGACCACGTGTGAGACAGCCTATTCCTGAAGCTAAGATTTAATTCTCCTTACGATTTACAGGTTGAAGAAAAGGAAGATGTATTTAGAGTAAAATCTAAGTTTTAGGAGACAGCTTTATTAAATAGCTAAAATTTGAGCTGGGGATTTAGCTCAGTGGTTCCGGCATCTGCCTCGCAAGTGCAAGGTCCCAAGTTCGATCTCCGGTACCCCCCCCCCAAAAAAAAAAAAAGCTAAAATTTAAGAGCCTCTAATAAGGTAATGGTAACTATGATTGAACTAAATTGTGCCTAAGCCTTGCCATGCATGTCTGATTTGGCATTACATTTCAGAGATGATACTTACCTTATATACTATTCTGTATTCCAAAAACTAAGATTCTTGAAGTCATAAAGTAAAAATTTAAATTAGTATCTCAGAAATTAGTTTTCTGAGTATTATTTATATGTACCTTGGAAATATGTAGTTGCTTACCTCTTCATTTTTTCATAGTTTTTCTTGGCCAGTTAGGTCTAATTTATTTTACTCTTTTCCATTTGTTTTGATTTATTTTCTGCCTTCTATACATTTATACAATAAGATAAATTCTTTTTAAAGCTAAGAAAACCAATTCTGAAGTAGGTCTGTATATGTTCAATGTCAGGGGACTATAAAATCAAAATTATTTTCTAATATTCATATTAACCTGGTATTTAAATGAAAAAATTCAACTTTTGGTCTTGGAACTTTTATGTTGAAAACTGTAAAGGATCCATTGATTTTTTTTTTTTTTTGAATGGCCATCAGAAATGCTTAGGATAAATGGCATAAAATTGTGAGTTAAATGGTGATTATTGCTTACTATTTATATTCTAACTTAATTTTATCTTCTTTTTATATTTTGGTGGAACCTATACATTTAATAGAAAATTTCCCAGGAACGAGAAAAATTTGCAGATGAAGGCAGTATATTTTACACCCTTGGAGAATGTGGGCTCATATCCTTTTCAGACTACATTTTTCTTACAACGGTCCTTTCCAGTAAGTAGTTTTTTTCCTTTTATTTGTTTGTAGGGATTTTATAGGATTATTAAAAAGAGGTAAATTGATTGAATGGGAAAGCAAGACAGGTTGGTAGAGTTAGTGAATTATAAATTACATAAAATTTCATTTGTTTTGGATTTTCTGTAATTCTTGTGTAGAGTCAACTGAAAGAAAAAGAAAAACTGAAATATTGGGTAAAATTAACAAAAACTATAAAGTTTCATTTACTTTTAACTAAAGCTTTCTGTCAAGATGAATTATGCATTGTGTACTCATGGAGCCTTCATTAATTCTACTACTCTAATAAAATGCATTTTGATCTATTATTTCTTGCATTAAGGAAGAAAAATAGTCTCATTTGTCCTAATTGTACTGTGTGTGTGTGTGTGTGTGTGTTTGTGTGTGTGTGGTTGGTTTTTTTGAAACAAGATCTCATTGTGTAGTTCAAGGTGGCCTTTAACTCACTATGTAGCCCAGGCTCATCAAAAGCTTTGCTAGAGAGTGCTTTAGGATTAGGGAATGTGTGGTAGCTAGAGAGTGCTTAAGGATTAGGGAATGTGTGGTAGCATGTCTATTCATCTGTTAAACAGGAGGGCCACAGAAAACCAGCCAGAACATTGTAGAAAGAAAGCATCACTCAGATGATATAGGACTGTCATATTTCAAATTTACTCTTTTGATTTGAAATCAGTGTTCTCAATGTTGTTCAAGAAATCACCATCGTTTTAAGTAATATGAACACTGCTCTAGTGGCTTGAACTTGGAACACCAGAATACCTTACAAGCTCTACTATGATGTCTAAAATAAAATTCCACAGCTATAGCAAATAATTCTTTTTCTTCTGATTTATCATTTCTAAAAATAAAATTAAGAAAGCTGCCTTTCTAAAAAAATAATCAAAGTATATATATGTAGTACAGTTTCCCCCACTGAGTAGAGTTAACTCATTGAAACTTTGTGGTTAATTTTTCTAAATAGGAACAACCAATGTAGCAGAAACATTTTGCACTTAACAATAAATGGCATGAATTTCTGATTCCTCTCTGTACGTGATCTGGATAATGGGCCTTCCTAAACATTTAAACATCTTTTATTCTGTCTCATCTACACTTTTATACATGTACACCTCTTAAACTCTTTTCTTGCTTTATTTTTTTTCCTGGAACTTATCATTGTTTCATATTCTATGTAATTTATTTGTCTATTTTCCAACCTAGAATATAAATTGCCTAATAGTGATCATAAGTTTGTAATGATAATCACTACAGATATATTTACTATATAGAGAGTATTGTGGCAAGAAAACACAACAAGAATATTAAATATGTTGGATTTTTTTTCATCTCATCAAAAAAAAAAAAAAGCTTTGCAAACCTAAGACTTGCCTTTGCTGTTGATACTACCCTAAATTGAGAATAGACCTTGTAGATACCTTTTTTCTATTGCTGGTACTAATTGAGTGAGAGAAATGTATTTTTAATTAATGTATTTTGAAACAGTCTTTGTTTCTTATAGTTTAGAATTCATCTGTTTGTATCCTTCCTTGGTTCTAATTTATAATTTCTGTCGTTTATATTTCGTTTCTCTGACCAGCTTTGACCAATTAACTTGAAGGAGTTTGAGCAGGAGCATCTGTGTTAAGGAGAATATTAAATATTTGAGGGCTATTCAGACCCTCAGCTACTTGTTGAGGGAAACAATGGGGAATAAAAGAAAGAGACAGAGACAATTTTCAAGATACAAGGGAGGGACCTGGAGGAAACCTGCATCTAGTATACAGACTTGATAAACTCCACGGTTGGCCTGCTTTTATTAGCCAGTGAGAAGTGCAGGGGGAGCAGTAGCACAGTTTCGTGGAACAGCAACTATAGAGAATGGGTGGATAAGGATTAAATTAGTGAGGAAGCAGATTTTCTCTATACTCAGATACCTGTATACTGACTACTGTCCTCGGCAGATGCTATCTTCCTCAGGAATGTTGGGTTATCAGCATTTCGCCCATAGCCAGGGGGCATGAGGCCTTCCCCATATTTCCCTATTCCTGAGATAACACTGACCTCAAGACTGTGATATCTGAGTTATGTAGCCTAGTCCCCAACAAATAACTAATCACTAACAAAATAAGATCAGATTCACTCTAGGCAATATGAAGAGATGATTATCATTTCCACAGAAGGTGTGATCCTTAAAGTAGTTAATAACAACTGATCAGAAACACACAAACATAGCTGTTAGTGGCTTAATTCTCTATACTAACCAACCACAAGGTTAACTGATGGCCTTCCATCTTATAATAGAAGTCAGAAATTTTTTCCCCATAAGTAGGTATTTAAAATGGTTATCAAGATTTATCTGGAAGGCTGAGCATGATGGCACATGCTTGAGGCTGAGGCAGGAAGATGGCCGTGAGTTCAAGGCCAGCGTAAGCTACATAGTGAGTTACAGCCTGAACTACATAGTGAGACCCAGTCTCAAACAAACAAAAAAAGATTTATCTGGAATACTTAATATTATTCATTGGTTTGGATATTCTTACTAATACTACAATTCACTAGGGAATGACAGTACAACTTAAATCTGGACTATGTCCATTGACAGTTATGAAATACTTATTTTGTATCCTTGTCTTCATATGTGTTCTAATTAAAGTTACTAACCCTGTAAACTAATAACATTAAAATAATTTTAGATGAGAGATGGGGTATAATAATAAAACACTTGTTAAAAGTTGATCATTAACCATTTTCCTTTTTATTTACTATTAATCCTTGAAAAGCCAGCAGAAGCAGAACATGCTGTGGCATGTTCAGTATCCAGGGTTTTCAAGTTTGGTTGTAGACCTAATGAAAATTAGGCATAAATTCAGTGCATTCTGATTTTGACTCCTTCAGATTTCAGAGAATCAGTGGAGAAAATTGGTGTTTTCACTATAGCTGAATTTGATTTACTAGAAATTAAACTACTTCAGTGTGCTGCATCTTTCTCACAAAAATACAAACCCTTGAGAAATTACAGCAGTGTTCAGGAAAATATTCTTGCCATACTGAAGTCAAGAACTGATCACAAAGTACATGTGACTTGGAAAGTGTGATGCTAATCAGTTCTGCTCCATCTAATGGAAATGACCTTATAGATGAATACATTTTTCAGATTAAGTGATCTGTTGAAAAATATGGGCAAGGCCTAACAGTTGAGATCTATCAAAAGATATAAGGAACTTTCAAATATTTCCCGAGTCAGTTGGGAAAATTATAGAGAAAATCTGCTTTAGCTTATTATCTTCATACTTTTTTTATGTCTGAGAATTGCCTGCCACTGCTAAATTGAAATTATGAAGAGTAAGACAAAGAAGATGAAAAACTAATCTTTTCTTTCAGTGTTATGTGAACCTATATGAGTTGCTTAGAATCCCAAAAATACTTACTTGCATGCTGTATTATTTATCAGTAGCTTCCTTCTCTGGCATTAACCTGTTTCTGTGGTTAATCTTCATTGGTTTTATAGTAATGCAACTGTCTGTTAGTATAATGCTTTTAAATATATCAAATATTTATAGATGATATTAAATTCATTTTGAGGCAAATGTATTTGAGAACAACACTGTGTCATTTCATTAGCCCTAGCTGTTATAAAAAGTTGAAGTATTTACTTCTTTGTATCAACAAGAAATAATAATTCTTTCTTCCAATATATACATTTTATTATAAAGAATATTGGATTTCATCGTGGCATTTTCATACATACATATAACATACTTTGATCATACTCATCCCCTTATTATTCTCCCTTCTTATCCCCTCCCCCTCCCCCCAGCCCTTTCCTCTTCTCTAGTAATTTCCCTTTTACTTTTATATCATCTTCCCCACCCTGGATTCCACACTATAAAAACCCTAAACTTGTCCTGATCCCAGTCTCTTACAGCTTTTCTAACTTCTGTTTCATTTTCCCTCAGGGCCTACCTTGTCCTGTTTTGTTGATGTTTGGGTTAACTCTGTAGGAATTAAGCCTTCAATGATTGATAATGCTTAACACTTTCACAGTGGGGACCATAATTTGTATGTCTCACTGCCAGGCGGCTCTCAACTACTGATGGTACATGGATGACTACCCCATTAGGTGGCATGGGACAGTCCCATCAGGTAGTACAAGCTGCTCGATGGGACAGTCGTGCATGTACCACTGGTCATTCAGGCCAGTGGGAACATGTTAAAGACCTGCACAAGCTGGACTTGAATCAAACATATTGGTCCATCTATATAGCTGAACCTTTCCCTGAAACCCAGAATTTAATAGTATTTGGTTATGCTTATGCTTCATTATGTGTTACCTGCTCCTGGAACAAGATTTTAAAGTGTTTATTGAAGGGTACACAATATGAATCGAGGCAAGAAATAGTAGTTGTCATGGAATTATTTGCCTAATTAGTTCTTGTACTGAAGAAGGTATCCAGCATAGCATCTGACACATAGAAGTATTTTTTCTATGTATGTGTGTTGGCGAAATAAGTATCTAAGAATTTTTTCTGAATAGTTACTTAGTATATGTGTATGTGTGTATACTAAAATTTTACATTGTTCCAAGTACCACTTACATCTTGCTTAATATTTAAAATTGTTTTAAAGTAATGAAGGTAGCCAGGCATGGTAGCATACTTCTGTAATCCTAGTACTTGGGAGGTTGAGGCAGGAGGATTTCCATGAATTCAAGGCCATCCTGGGATACATAGTAAGTTTAAGGCCAGCCTGAACTACATAGCAAAATTCTGTCCCATAATAACAACAAAATAATAAAAGTGATAGTTAACTGTCTATATATACATGATGAACGCTAGAAAATTAAAATAGCTGAAAGTTTTCTATTTGGACATCAAATTGAAAAATAAATAGTTTGGGTGAATGGCATATCTAGTCACATGTAGAAAAAGTCCTTCAAATTACCATAAGTAACAAAAGTCCAACTTACTCCCTGTCTCTCTCTCTCTCTCTCTCTTTTCTGGTACCAGGATTGAACTGAGGACCTTGCGCCTGCAAGGCAGGTGCGGTGCCACTAAGCTAAATCCCAGGCCCCCCAATTTCTTTATTAAAGCAGCTAGATCTAAGCATCAATGAATTAAATTACATCTTGGCATACAGTGTTTCTTTGGCTATTATTCAGTACATGATTTGGAGTGAAACCACATGGAATGAAAAGAAAATAAAGTAGGTGAATTTTTTTCTTTTAGATCTCCAAAATCAGGAGTTGATGTCTGTCAAACAGGCATATGAAGTTTGGGTACAAAATAGTAATCAGTTTGAAGAAAGTAGGTTCCTAAAGTAGAACATGACCTTAATGCAAGGGTATAGCACAGCTTGCCTTCTAGAATCTCTCTCCAGGAACCCCTGGGAAAGCTTTTTGACATCTGTGACATTGAATGCACTTCCTGTACCACAGCTGTCAAGTAACAGTGTTAGAAGACCAATTCAAATGAAGACTTTCTGGCAGCTCTCTGAAAGTCATATAGTAACTGGCTGAGATAAAGCTCGAAGATAGCATTGTGCTATATACTAGTAACATCAGCTATTTCTTTTCTTCACATATGAAATTATTTTTTTTAAGAATCAAAGCTGAAATATATTTTCTAGAAATAGAAAAACAGTTGTTAGAAGGATCAAGTGCCTATAAAACTGAAGCCTTGCTGAAGAAATTCCTTAAAAAGTTAGACTATTTTAAAATTTAGATTCTTAACATACAGTATTTCATATTATTTAGAAAACCTTACCAATTGCCATTAAATTAATCACACTAAGATTCAATAAAGAATGAAGAGCTCTTAGGATTTTCAAATGTAAGCAAGAGAGAGTAAATACAAATTTTAAGTCTGTTCTGAGAATATACTAAATTTCTAAGAGTTTTTTCTTTATATTCAGAATTTGTAGTTAGAAACCTGGGTCTTTTGCCAGAGGTCGAAAGAAGTGGAAGAAATAGATAATAGGCATTTAGTTTATTGCCCCTTCCCTCATTTGACTAACAAATCCAGTGTTCCCAAAACCTATTTTATACTCAGAATTAATTGGATTGATGCTTAAATTTAATTGATTATATAATATTGGTGAGCATAAATTATATGCATAACCTTTTTAAAATCTTGGCGGTATTTATCAAACATTTATATAAAGTATTTGGCCAAGCAATTCTTTTTTTTTTTTACATGGTACTGGGGATTAAACTTGGAACATCTTCAACCTTTCTTTTTCTTTTTCTTTTTTTTTTTTTTGAGACAGAGTTTCATTAAGTAGCACACACTGGCCTCAAACTTATGATCCTCCTGCCTCAGCCTACCAAATAGCTGGGATTACAAGCATGTATTACCACACCTGACTTTGGCCTAGTAATTCCTTTTTTGGAGGTTTAGGCTAATAAAATAACCACCTGTATAATGACATTGATGGTCAAAAATTATAGTAAATTGGAAAAAACTCAAATATTAAACAAATGGCTGAACCAATTTACAGTAAATTCAGTACAGTTCTTAATATATGTAATACTGAAATTTACCAGCAAAGAAAAATATTCATTTTATATTTTTTCTTTCTTTTTGGTTTTTTGTTTTTTGAGACAGGAGTTCACTATGTAGTTCAGGCTGGCCTCAAACTCACTGTGTAGCCCAGGCTGGCCTCAGACTCAGTGATCCTCCTGCCTCAGCCTCCTGAGTGCTGGGATCACAGGCATGTGCCACCATGCCCAACTTGTTCATAATATATTAATGAGTCAAAACCTACCTATTACATGATTCCATTTTAGGAAAAAAATGTGTGTGTGTTTATACATTTAACAAATAGTCTGAATATTTATATTTCTAATTTGTCAGCAAGTCCTGTCAGTTCTACCTTGAAATAATCTAGAACCCCACCATTTTTACTATACTCACTCTAACTGCCCTTATCAATGACGTTCTCATTATTTCACTGAGATTTTTAAATAGCTTCCAGATTGGTCAGTGTTCTTTCACTCATGCTTGTCTGTAGTCTATTTGCAGCACAGCAGCTAGAATGATCTTCCTTAAATTTAAATAAGATTGTGTTATTCCTCTGCTCACAATCTCTCCTAGGTAGAGGCCCTTTGTGCTCTCCCCACCACCATCCCTTCGAGGAAGAGGGGCACTGACACTCACTGCACTGTTTTTCAGTTCTCTTGTAGCCACATCACTACTCATTCTCAATAGTAGTTAGGATGTTTGGGGTGGCAAACATGGTTTATTAAGCTTTTCTAATGGGTTTTGAAACTTTTTTTAACACCTCAAAAAATTTATCTTTAGTGTTTGCGAATCCTTTTAGTCATGTCTGTGTTTAGTGGCACTATAGAATTGCAAAAGTCCACTTTACTAACAAATAGTCTGTTGTATTAATATATAGAATGAAGAAAGAAAGGATATTAGTTTATGTTTTGGGTTTTGGTCTTTTTGGGAGGGTGGTACTGAAGCAGGAAACAGTGAGGACACCGGCACAGATAATTCTTTGCATGAAGATAGGAGCAAAAAGTGGCTTTATGATGCAGGTGGCTCAGCAAGTGACTCCTGTCAGTCTTGAGAGCCTCGAATTGAAGTTTGTGCTTCCTTATGTACTTCATTTTACATATATATATTTATATAATGTGTAAGTAGTTATATTTTTTCTCTTCTAATATGTATATTTTATTTCATTATATTTTTATGTGACTTCTTAGAACTTTCAAATTAGTAGCAATAATTGGGAGCATTTCTACTTTGTACATTAGGTTAAAGGAAATATTTCTGGCATTTTGAAATTAAGTATATTGTGAGTCTTGGTTTCAGTTTGAATTTTGTGAAAAACCTTTTAGACATCCAGCCTAATTGTTGTTTTACTCCACTGACCTAGTTTTATTGCTATAAAATGCTACATTTGTAATGTCTTCTTTTACTCTGTTATGTAAGTTTGTATTTATATGTATGTGTGGACTAATGTATAATTAGTCTTTTTTTTTCACTTTATATTTATTTTGCCGTCCGAAGATCTCATTGTGAGAATATTAGAGATCAGTTTATCATGGGTTGTTCCCAGGATCTGAGGTCATTCAGTTATCGCTCCCTCATTTGTTGAGTACCTACTATATGCCAACACTGAGGTTCAGTATATAAAGGGAACATAGCATAGCTTCCACCTTCTATTTAAACTAAACAAACATGTAATGTGAACATTAACAAAGCGAATGTAAGCAAAGAAATTTGTATAGTATATTCTGGAAGCTTATAAGAAAATTATCTAATCAAAACTGCAGAAAAGATTGATGGAAGAGTGATGTGAAAGTATTGACCACTCAGTTATACAGTGGACCCTCAAATTACAACAGGCCTGACATATGAACAACTTGAGTTACAACCATCATTCTAGTTTTAACTTACAAACAGGGTCTTGAATTATGACTTGTGCTTTCAGATGGTCTCAGATACAAATTTAACCCTTAAAGAGTTCTAGAAGGAACATTACAACATTACAACATTATCCTTTCCAGTGTGGGATTAATTGAGCAATCCTGGGTCAATGTCTCTCTAAGGACACTGAGATCTGCTTGTATACAGGAGAGAGACTTTGAAGGCTGTGTAGAGGACCCTGAGCCTTCAATTGACCAACTTGAGTTACAGCCAGCCATTGAGAACAAATTAAATTCATAAGTTAAGGGTCCTCTTAACTTATTAAGTGATGAATAGAATTTAGTTAATTGCCAGGGATATAATCAGTCTTTATAAATATTTCTTGAACATTTAGTCTGTTTTTACCCCAATGCAAAGGTCATTATATGTATTTATTAAATTAAAGCTGCAATTTGTGTTATGTAAAGTCTCCATGGCCTCATCAAGTTTTCTATAAAGTATATCAAAAGATTAAGGTGTTTCATTAATATTTTGTTAGTTTCTCATTTATAGTTGATGTTTGTTACATATTTTGATATTATATTGTCTTGTACCTAAAAATACATATTAGTTCTTCATTATTGTTGGTGCCTTTAGCAATATGAAAATGGCCTTTGTCCTAATTAATCTTTCTGCCTTTGGTTCATTTCTATCTGATATTACTATCTTCCTTTTTCCTATTTTTGTTTTCTTGTACTGTACAGAATTTCCACTTATTTTTATCTTCCTAAGTTATTTTGATATATTCTTATAATAACATAGTTTGTTACCATCTGAAAGCATTTGTTCTTTTTTTATGTTTGATACTGAGGACTGAACTCAGGACCTTGCACTTTCGAGGCAGGTGCGGTGCCACTGAGCTAAATCCCTGGCCCTGTTCATTTGTATATAGTAGCTAAAAGCATACTCTGGTAGATTGGATTTTATGACACTGAATACCTTTTGTGACACTGAATATCTCACTCAGTATCTTATTTTCCTGTTTTTTTAAAAACAGGATGGATATTAACAGTACCAATGTCACTAGGTAGTTGAGCAGATTAAATAATTCATATAAAGTGCCTGCTACATAATAATCATTTCCCAAGTATCAATTGTTATTGTTATTACTACTGTATTAATTACCATTATTTATTCTTAACTCTATTTTACTGATTTTATTCATCATTTCTTAATTTATCTCATTTTCCTGTCTTTATTTTGGTTGATTTCATTGTTGGCTAAAGAATTTCCTCAGCAGGATTGGCGAACTTTCTTAAAGGGCTAGGTAGAAATACTTAGGCTTGAGGGCCATAGCTTCTCTGTTGCAGCTATGTGACTCCGCCCTCCTGGACTCAGAAGCAGTGAAATGACTAGTCACCCAGGTCCATGTTTACCAGACCTGTTACTATTTCTTGTGGAATTTTATTAGGAATGGTATATGGATTTTATAGTTTCAGTGGCTTTGCATGTCTGCGATATCTTCCCTTGCAAATATAGGTTAGTGATGACTTCAGTGTCATGGAATTTTTAGATAATGAGTATTTTCCCTCAAGACTCTTTAAAATTGCCTAGTTTCCAAGTATTGTGGAGAATAATGATATAGCCTACTACTTTTTTTTTTCTTTATCTTTGGGATGTTCACTTTCCCAGGGGAATTATTTTTTCTATTCTGTTTTAAAGGAACAAAGTTAAGAACTAGATTAATTCTTCACATATCATGAACTTTAGCTACTTTAGATTTCCTTATTGTATTGTTTCCCCATTAAATAAATTTCCCCACTAAATAAATTGTGCATCATGTGAAAAATAAAGTGTCTTAAATGTCAGGATGCTATTTCACATTATGTAGTTTGGTCCCCTCCTTATAGTATAGTTTAATTGCATAGCCAGAGAAAACATATTCAGGAAATCATCTAATTAAATTACCTTGTTTGAGTATATTCAACCACTAAATGGTAAAAAAAAAAAAATTTTTTTTAAAGCACTAAAAATTGCAGTATACTCAAAAAGCTGTTGTTGCAATGTTAATTGTAATTCTAGCACAACCAAAAGAAAGAACCTTAAACTTTCCTAATGATATCTTCTGTAGCTAGTTATAGTCCAGGTGGGTTTTATTGTTGTTGTTTTACATTTGCTTTGTTTTTCTTGTGCTTTAGAGGTGTCAAACAGAATACAAAAAGACCTAATTGTTAAAGGGCAGAAAGTGGCAAAGATTAATGGATAGTTTAATATTAATATAGTCATCAAGCTATGAATCTAGGAAAATTATTTAATTCCACACCATCTTATGGGCACAAGTGGAAATGTGAAAGTTTCTTTTAGTTCTTTTTGGGGTTTTGGTTTGTTGTTGTTTTGGGTGTTTTTGTTTTTGAGACAAGATCTCACCATGTAGTTCAGGCTGACCTTGAACTCTCTGTGATCCTCCTGCCTCAGCCTCTCAAGTGCTGGCATTACAGGTATGCACCACTATGTCTGGTGTGAAAATTTTAAAGTTTGAAGTATATAAGGTTCCAGAACAAAACATTCAGCAGCAGAGGACTACCTAGACAGAATATGATCAGTGTTATGCAGTACTAAACTCCAAAACTCCTAAAAATTAAAAGTGGTGAGGAGAGACCCTCAATGCTGCATTTTCCTCCTCTGTTCCTGCTCACAAACCAACAGACCACCATAATCAGGGTGACTGGATGTGAAAAACAAGCAGGCAGAGGCAGGCTGAGGCTGGGGAGACTCCTGACTATGAGAGAGAAGAGAGAAGAGAGATATGCTGGGAATTGAACCCAGGACCTTGCCCATCCTCAGCAAGTACTACAACTGAGCTACATCCCCAGTTCCAAACTCCTGGGTTTGGATGGACTTTGATAGATGTGGTTTCTCCTCCACTGGGGGCTGCAGAACCAAAACCTCCCAGTAACAGCAACTCACAGTGTGGTAGCTAGCTGCCACAGGCCACTGCTGTTCTCACTGTCAGGGCTGCTTTGCACTACACAGCATGTATGGGTGCACAGGGCCACTGTGCTCTCAGGCAGCAAAGATGCTGTGGACAGCACCAGGGCCATCTGGAATGCTCAGAGGTTCAAAGCCTAAGGTAGCTGAGCTGGGAAAACCAGTGGCAGACTAGGCTCAAGGGAGCTTCTGCTATTGGTAAAAATCCCTTTATTGCCCCTCAAGCAAACTACAAGAAAGGGGACATTTCTTTACCCTTCCTTTTTATCTACTGTGTGGGTCTGGATCTCTGAGCTGGAGATCAGCATGGAAATCAGCAAGCCCTTCTTTCTTTTGTTGTTTTGTATTAAATTCTTTTATTGTACATTGTAGGTATACAACACAATTACATTTCTCATTGGGAATTGTACCTTTATATAATGCATCTTGGTTCTTATTTTTTCC
>NW_004624754.1:6188369-6251011 GCF_000247695.1 Heterocephalus glaber | reverse complement strand
GACCTGCCTGTCTGCAGCGGGCTGATTCGGCGTGTGTTCCGTGCGACTGGGGAGCAAGCCCTTCTTTGTTTCTGTCCCCAGACCTTCCTCAGCCTCTGCTCCTATAGTTTCCTTACATCCCTCACCCTCTGTAGGCTCCAGAGCCCAGAAACCCCATACGGCATGAAGGGCATCCTGGATCCTGTCACAAAGGAGTTTTCCTGGGGTCCTGAGCATGATGGGGTTTTTTGTGCAGTGCAGATAGTGGGGACTCCAACTCAGAGTCTTCATATTGGAACAGGGGGCCTCAAATCCGGCTTTAGGAAAGGAAATGAGTTGTTTCCTACTTTTCTTTCTTCAGGCATCCCACTCAAATCTGCCTCTATAGCTGTGTTGGCTTCTTCAACTTCCGGGGAAGGGCCTGATGCCCTCTAGGCTCACTGCAGTTTAGGAGCACCAAAGCTGCGACTGGAGAAGGGTTCTACCTCCCAGAATCTGCCTCCACAATCAGTGGCAGAGATGAGGGTCCAGAGGCTGTTCAAGGGCATCATTTGAGCAGAGTGGTTTGCTCACTTGTGCTGGATTGTTTCTGGTCTTGGAAAAGGTGCCTATGAGCGTAGGGTGGATTTAGTCAGGGTCTGACAGCTTGCTGCTCCGTGGTTAGACTGCATTGCAAGTAATAAATTCAGTCACTACATGGTATCCTGTCTGAGTCTCCAGTGGAGCTTGAGCACTAGTCCTTGAAGCAGCACATCCATACAAGGTGACCTCAACACTGGAGCTGTGCAGGATGTGGGGCAGTAACCCAGCAGTTTGCCTACTAGGCCTGGGAGGGCTCAACAGGACCACTCTGCTCCTCTGCATGGGCCTCCTATTCCTGAGGCTAGCTCTGCAAGTGACAGCCACAGAATCAGAACCCTCTGGACAACAGCATGACTGCCCACCATGCCCATCCTCCTCTGAAGCTCCCAGACAACCCCTTTCAGGGGCCCCTCCTTTCTTCTTCAAAAGCTGGCTCCTGGTTTACTAAGTGATATTAAGATAACCCAAAGTCCTGAATAATCACCTGGATGGGGTGGTTGATATCCTGTTCCTCCTGCTTTCTGCCTCAGGCCTTGAAGGGCCAGTGGCCATTGGAATGAGACATTCTTAGGTGCCGTCCACTGAAACAACCTGCTGTGGCATTGGAGCCCTGCTATCCTCCCAGCGCCACTAAGTGCAGTGCAAATGGAAGACAGAATTCATACCCTGACCAGAGGTGGGTGACCAGGAGCCAGCAGAGCAAGATTCTTCCAGCCAATGGCTTCTGTCTGCTCAATGAGTTATTGAGGCTCCAACTGGACCCAGTTGAGTTCTTCTGGAATGGGGGCACTTTCTTTGCCTTCATGGCTGAAATGACTGGGTGGCTGTCCTCTTTCTGTTTTACTTCAGAGTTAGGGAAGAGGACACCAACTGTGTCCTGAATACCAGGAAATCTGAGGCACTATTCAGGGAACAAGCCAGGGCTCTAGATCTTTGTAGTCCTACCAGCACCAAAGAGGAATTCAGCAGCCCTACTTCTCCCCCTCACTACTGCCAACAGAGCCCTCCCCCAGGCCCCTTCCAGCAGAGATGCTGCTTTGAGGAAAGCTCCAAAGAGCCTAATAGATAAAATAGTTATTACCAGAAATGAAGTCAGATTGCAACAAGCCAACTTAGGTCAGTGAAAAGAGAATCAGTGTTTGTTGCTTAAGTGTTGTTTAAGATGTTAAAATGTGTTAGGATATTTTCTTTTTGTGTACCATTCTACTGAGGCTAAGTCACCCTAATGAAATGCTCTACTACAACTGTGGGAACTTTTCTCCCACTCTGAAAAGGACAGGAAAATTTCCTTCAGATTGTGCCTAGCCCATTGTACCTTGAAGCATTCGGAAAAATAGAGGGAAGGGCATGTTTTTTTAAAATCTAATCATATAGGTTTTCTATTCCATCCTCCAACTCGAGTGTTATGTAGAAAGCAAGACACCAGGACCTCATGTAATAATCCTAGTCCATTATTCTGCCAAAAAAAAAAAAAATGCAGTTCCATTGTTCTGAAAATCATGTCATGTCCAGAGTTTATTATGTTTTGGATATTTATGGGAGGCATTGGCCATTTAAAATAGTCCACAGAAGGCTCTAAGAATGTTGAGGATCTGGAAGCAAGTTATGAGAAACCTCAGTAGAGACATGGTAATAGCTTTGTATTATTTATAAAATTAAATTATGACAGTTTGTAAGAGCTAGACAGATTTAAGTTCTGCATAAGAAAGAAAATGTGATCAACAATGCTTAGGCCTCAGAAATGGTGACTTCAGTCTCAATCAGACAGAGGGTATGTGATCACCCATACCAATTTAGTGGAAAGGTTGATGATGGAATAGAGGATAATATTCTAAAATTTTTCCTAACTCAGAATTCTCTGCTACTGTATATTACTTATACTTTATCCTGTGGCAACATTTTAATACAGGAATGGTATAGGTAGGAATTCTTTGGTTGGCATATTAAACCAACAGAAATTAATAAATGTGTTTAAAGTGTAGCCTGTTCATTTTTATCATTCCATCAGTACTTCCAAAAAGGAATTTAAGACAGCAAGTGACTCATGTTGGAAGAGCCAGAATTAGAGCGCTAGTCTTACTCATTTTCTATTAAAGAATAGTAAGTGAAACAGATGCAAAGACTTAGGACAGCTAGTGGTGTTGCTGTCTGATTATTTGACTTACTATACATAGAAAAGGATGCTTTTTTTGCTTAGTACTAAAGCAAAGTAGAAAAATCTGCTCTGGGAAAGTCTAGAATTGTTATTGCTGTCATTGTTGATAGTGGTAGAATAATATTACAAAAATGGATTTTTAATCCAGAAAAGACCTCATATAGCTCCATATCATGGTAGCAAAGATTATCATGTAAATTTTAATCATTTCCAACATATGGTAAGACCATTTTGGAAATCATGTAGAAAGTAGATTATACTGTTTTTAGAAAGGTTGTAAGCCTCCCTGTTCACTCTATAAGTAGCCTGGGCTTCAAAGAATTTCTCTTTCAGAACCTTTCTGTGGAAACAGGTCATGAGTTAGCATAAACCCAGGACATCTTAAGCGTTCCCGAATAGCTAGATTTAAAAATTACTGTAAAGCCTCCATTTAAAGGGAAATAGGGAATTACCTGACAGCATATTTTATGTAGAATATTGAACTGAAAGCAAGCTGGTTTGGGTCTTGTTTGTCTCATATGCTTTGACCTCAGCAGATAAAGACTGAAACAATTGAGACTGCTCCCTCTGGAAGCCCTTCCCTGAAAGGCTGGCAAAGCCACTGCTGTCCAGCCTGGCTCAGCAGTGACCAGAGCACAAGAGTGTAGCCTCTGGGATATCCTCACATGTATTTTAACAAGCACTCCAAGTAGCTCCACATACAGTGCATGCTCTGTGTGAAAGTAGCTGGGATAAAAAGAGAGAAAGCTCAGGCAGTACAGGCTATGCTTTGTTGTGTAAAATGCAATTAACCTTGGCTGTAGGAGGAAATTTAACTAATTTGCTAGAATAACTCATTCAGTCATTTAAATGATCTGGGCACATGCCTTCACAGGACTCACAGGACAATAATGAAAAATGAAAAAATATGATAGACTGAAATTTTAAGCACCCTTTATAACCTCTGTCATCCGTGGAGATAAAGATTGGGAATGCTGCTTTAATCCATGTATAGGAATGTACTGACTTCGCTGTCACTTTTCCTATTTCTATTAATTTGGACTGTATTCCTCCTTCTAAGGTTGTGATGCCACCTTGTCTCTCCCTGCTTCTTTTGTCTTTCCCTGCCCCTAAAATATTGACTTTCACCTGCATTCTACCCTTTACTCAGCTTTCTCCTCATCCCTCAGTTCCCTTTGGGCAACTTCATTTCAGGCTCTTTGTAGCTAACTACATACATGCCAATAGCTTCCAGCTTTCTTCTAACCTTTGATCGTATTTCCACTGTCTCCTGAACATCTCCATCTGAATATGCATGGGCCCTTCAAAATCAGCAGATCCCACCTGGATTCATTGTCTTTTTCAATTGTTTTCCATCTACTTCATTTCTTGGTAAGGCACATGCAAGCTACACAGTAGTCTAAACCAGTAATACTGTCATTCCTCTTCACTTTCAACCCATCACAGATAACTAATCATTAAGTTATATAATTTCTGCCTCCTTAAGGCATTTCAAATTAGTTTCCTCCTCTCCATTTCCATTGTCATCACCTCAGTTCACATTTCCAACATTTATAGGAGCCAGAAAAGTCCTTTATAAGCCAGATTGTGACACTGTCCTACTTAAAACTTTCACTGGGTGCCATTGCTTCATATTTGAGTATCTGCAGAGATTAGGAAAATAATGTATATGAGTGAAATGAACCAAGTGTGACACAAGAGGGAAGAATGAGAGAATGCACTCCTGTCTAAAAAGATTCACATTCAGAATTTTGAAAGACAAATAACAATCTTATCAGAGTCTAATTTGCCAATGGATCTCCAGTTAGTACAGCCAGGTCTAACCTATTGAGTATAATATGCATAGCTTCTTTGATATCGAGTATCTCCTTGAGATAACAACTTGAAACTCCCAACTTTTGCGGAGACTGATGCAACCAGTGAGTTATGTTTTGTTGTTTTGTTTCTAGGTCAAAACATATAAGCATAAAGAGTGACATGTTTGTCATGATAAGTACCTCTGTATTCATAGTAGAGGCTGTGGAGCATAATGAAACATTTATGGGCTTCAGTTCCCAGTTCTTCCACATATTAGCTGTGTGATTTTTTTTTTTTTTTTTTTTTTGAGACAGGATCTCACCATGCAGTTCAGGCTGGCCTTGAACTCACTATGTAGCCCAGGCTGGCCTCAAACTCATGGCAATCCACCTGCCTCTGCCTCCTGAGTGGTGGGATTACAGGCATGTGCCACCACACTCAGCAGCTGTGTGATTTTGAGCTAGTTATTTATGTAATTGCTTTGAGCCTCAGTTTCCTCCTCTGCTTAAAAAATAATAGAATCAAAACTTTCATAATTGAGGGCCGGGGATTTAGCTCAGTGGTTTCGCTGCCTGCTGCGCAAGCGCAAGGACCCGAGTTCGATCCCCAGTACCAAAAAAAACAAACTTTCATAATTGAGAGTACAAAATCAAACAGTACACAGTCTGAAATTATCTAGCTCAATGCTTGGCACAGAGTAACTTCTCAGTAAAAGATTACACTAAAACAAGTAGGAAAAAACTGAGAAGTGGCAGTAAATATACAACGATCTAATTCTCCCAGCTATGACCTTCCCAGCAATTGTAGTTCTAGCCTAAAGAAGAGCAAATCTTTTAGAAGCCAGTATCAAGTGAAGCAGACAATTGGGAGCTGAGAGGCACATGGTTCACCTAGACAACAAAAAAAACCAGGAATTTAACCAGCCTAGCTGGCTAGCTATCTGAAAATGGAATTTAAGCCCAGAAGATGTTGATATTGACAAATTCATGGGGATATGGATACTCCACAGTCATGCATAATATTAAAGCTTGTTCATTTTTTTCTCTATATATAATCTTTACTTTTTTATTAAATATAATATTAAGTGAAAATTTAATTCATTGGAGTTAGAATATGTAGAGTACCTATTTTGGTTTATTATCTAAATCACTGTAAATTTGAAGCATCAGAGGAAGGAACTAAGCAACTTAGTTTTTTTTATCAGAGCATTTAGCATGGTAAAGGAGAAGAGCTGTTAAGTTTGTTTTATTCCAGTGCACAAAATATACTAATTATATTTTGATTGGTCCTGGAACACCAAAGAAGTATTGTGGAGCTTAAGTGAATAATTATTCACTTAAGGGAAAGAAAATATGTACCATCTTGTCAGGCATTGCATGTTTTTATGATTTAGTTTTGTGATGCTGGAGACTGAATCCAGCACCTCATGCCTGCCAGGCATGTACTCTGCTCCTGAGCTATGTGCACAGCTCCCCTATTTTGTTTCTTAAACTTTAGGTTAATTTTTCCTCTTAAGGGTACTTTTACTCAGTAATTTATGTTAACATCTGTGACATGATCAAAATAGGATGCTAAATAGCTCACAGTATGCTTTTCTGCTCTTCCAAAGAGCAGTGGTAAGAATGAGTAAACTAGTATAAAACTACTGGAAATGCCTGCTGGTGGAATGACATACAGAGAACTCCTGATTGTGCTTAGAACGGAGAGAGTAGGAAAAAACAAAGTAGAAAGCCAGCTTGATTTAAGGGCAAGACAAAGACTTAGACTTCCAACTTCTTGCTTTGCAGCAATATCTTACCCAAACAGACTTTCTTGCCCAGATAAACGATGCTGTATTTAAGCAACAGAGCAACAACATTAATATTACCCAGCTTTAGTGGTAAAGTGTGTGCTTAGCACGTGTGAGACCCTGGGTTCGATCCCCAGCCTACAAAAAAAAAAAAGGGGGAAATGGAATATCACAGCAAAGAGGGTGCTGTCCAAAAAGCAAAGTATTTAAGAAAAAGTGTTGAAACAAAGATAGACAAGTGCTGTATTTACTCATCACAGTAGAGTTTTCTTTGAATATTAAGGAATATCACTAAAAAGCTGATCTAGATAAACATCATATCATTTTCTGACTTAGATGTTATTTTAGTGTTTAACCATTTTACTTTTCTTTTTCTTTTTCTTTTTTTCTTTTTGGTACCGGAGAGTGAACTCGGGACCTTGCACTTGCAAGGCAGGCGGCGGAACCACTGAGCTAAATCCCCAGCCCACCATTTTACTTTTCTTAAAGAAATTATTTGATTTTGGCTAATGGCTTCCAAATAATTTTCTTCTCCCTCCCTCCCTGCCTCTCTTTTTCCTTCTGTACTTGTAGCTCCTCAGAGAAATTTTGAAATCGCCTTCAAGATGTTTGACCTGAATGGAGATGGAGAAGTAGACATGGAGGAGTTTGAACAGGCAAGTTGTGCTAGCGAGTTTCTTAAAATATATTAATAATTAAAATACATTTCATATGCTTTGGATTTAATAAAGGACTTAATAAAGTTATATCATCTTGTACTCCTTTTAAATCTAAAATCAGTGATGGATTTATTTCTAAGTCATTATGATATTAAGATTAAGTGTCTAATCAAAATTGGTAATAATAGCTATCATTTGTTGAATGCTCTTTCTGTGTAAAATTCTTTATTTTAGGAACAGTTGTATACGTTATATTTTATCCTCACAACAACCTTGTAAGTGCAAGAAATATTGTCCCCATTTTACATCAACTAAGAATCAGAGTAACTGAGAGTCAGAGGGGTTGAGTAACTTGTACAAGTGGACATAGCTGGAAAGTTGTGGATTTGAAAAGGACTTCAAAGGTTTTGTTTTCTACTTCACCATGTTATTCTGTTGAAAGAGTACCCAAAACATTAGGAACATATAAAGACTTGAATTTGTTAGTAAATGTGTCAAATTGACCCACCCTCTCCAGAGAGCTATTTGGCAGTATGCATTAATATTTTAAAATGAGCATACCCTGCAGTCTTTCAATTCTTCTAAAACTTTACTGTGAGGAAATAAATAGACAACCCAAGAAAGTGTAAAATGTTCATTGCTGCTTTGTTCATAATATCAAAAAAGGAGAAACAAGTTCAATGGTCGTGAGTAAAGGATTGGTTAAATTCCATACAATAGAATGTTGTATTCTTAAAGAATACCAAAAAAGTAATTATTGAAGAAAGTCACATTACTAATATAAGTTAGAGTAAAATCTTACTTATGGAAAACAATGTCTGTGCATATATACATACATATGCACATTTATGTAGTATGCATGTATATATGCATATATAAACAAAAGATGTTTCAACAGTTTTCTTGTAGAAAATTACTACTTCCTATTTTATTTCTTTATTTTTTGCCTTTATTGTAATAAACAGGAATTAATTTTATAAAGGGAAAAAAATATCTTTAAAAAACCTAATTTCTTTAAATTTTTATAAGTAAATCTGCTTTTTTATAAGTAAATAACTTACAAATCTTAAGGTTTTAAGTATCATGCTTTTTTTATTTTAGAACTGGGAATTGAACAAAGGGTTTTGCCCTGAGCTACACCCCCTGCCCTTTCTTATTTTTTATTTTGTGACAGAGTCTTGCTAAGTCGCAGAGTTGCCCAGGCTGGGTTCAAACTTTTGATCCTCCTCCCTCAGCCTCCCAGAGTGCTGGGATCCCAGGCATGCAGCATCACGCCTGGCTAGTATTATGCATTTTTAAAAATCATCACCCACAAAGCTGTATGTATTGTTTCTATAACATACCTTTATTATTTATTCTAACCTATCTGATTTTTAATTATTCTGAATAGCTGATTTTATTTGCTAGAGAAGAGATGAAAGTGGTATAAAAACTTAGCAATCATAGACATGCCTGAAAGCCCTCATTTACTAAGGCCACTGTTACTAGTCCCAAAAATTACCCTTTCTCAAAGATTAACCAAATTTCCTGTGTTTCTTGGAGTATTGTTTCATACCAACTTTGCATTTTATGTATCCTTCTGTGGCTTTTGTTTTTGTTTTTGTTTTTTTGGTACTAGGGATCGAACTCGGGACCTTGCGCTTGTGAGGCAAGTGGCAGAACCACTGAGCTAAATCCTTGGCCCTCATGTATCCTTCTGATAAATGTATTATCTGTTGTAAAGGTCAAGACTTTGCCTATACCTCTGCTGCTTCTCATCCCAGCTGGAGAGGCAATAGTGACAAATGTGGGATTTTTTAAAAGTCTGCCAGAATATAGAAGATATCATTGTGAAGTGGATGATTATTCTAGTTGTGTGAGAGAGGTATTAAGCCACCCAAAACAAATGCTTACTCTTTTCTGAAGAGGAATTTTCTAAATGGATCCCTATTATAAAGATGTCATTCTGTCTGTTTTAGAATCCTGGTTCTGCTACTTGCTAGCCACTTGACCTTGAACAAGTTATTCAACTCTGTGTGCCTCAATCTCATAATAATAGGTCTTACCTCATAAGATTGTTGTATGCACTAAAAGAGATAATTGTTGTACAGTGTAGGCACATAGTCAATGGTAGTTATTTTTTCACTGCTTTTTCACTTCTGTGATTTATTTTCTGGATATGGGTTTGTTGTTTTAGGTTCAAAGCATCATTCGCTCCCAAACCAGTATGGGAATGCGTCATAGAGATCGTCCTACTACTGGCAACACCCTCAAGTCTGGCTTATGTTCCGCCCTTACAACCTACTTTTTTGGAGCTGATCTCAAAGGGAAGCTGACGATCAAAAACTTCCTCGAATTTCAGCGTAAACTTCAGCATGATGTTCTAAAGCTGGAGGTAGGACTTCAGGAGATCCATCACATATGTACACAGAGCCACTGGGTTAGGAGGGCCTGTAATAAAGCATTCTTTCAGTCTCTCTCCAGCTGAAAGAACTGATTGGTTTGAACATTACTGGTGACTAATGACCTAGCAGCAAGTAAGAAATGATATATTCTGTGAAAATGTCATGGAGTAATATGGTTCTGGAACTGAAAGTCAAAAAAAATCTACCTTGTAAATCTAAGTTGTTTGGAGACCCTGCTGGAGGAGAATGAAATCCAGGGATCAGGGCAGTTCTCACCCTGAGTGTGTACCCCCAGTTGCATGTTCACTGTATGGAAGGCACCAGAAAGTTGAGATAAGGATATTAAACAGTTCTTCCTATGAAAGTTTGCAGAGTTAACAACAGCTGGAGACACCAAATGCTAGAATAAAAATGTGTGCTCAGAGTTGCAAAGGTGTCTTACTTTTTTGGGGGATTTACCAGCTTATTTATCCCCTCAGAGTTAGACAGTCACGCTGTTCAGTCCCTGGACACTACTTCCTAAAATTATCATTGCATATACTAACAGATATACTTTTTGAGTTATGTGCATTTTGAGTTTATTGGCAGTTGTTTCTATTCAAAACACTCATCAGATGCCTTCAGTGTGTGCTTTTATCTGGAGACAAAAAATTCCCTAATTTCTTGAGATTTTAAAAAATTCCATTAGACTACTTTTCCTTGGCCTCCTTTCCAATACATACCCTACTTTAATATTACTTGGAATTTCAAAACATTAACTACTGTAACTGAAACACATGAAAATATTGGAGAAAAGCACTGCTTGGTTTCCAAATTATGTATATCACTTCTCTGTCTTTTCTTCCATTTTCTCCTGATTCTGACACACTGCTCCCACCTTCTCCACCCACCACACTCAGTTAAGACAGTTTGGAAAAATCACAACTGAACTCCAGTTATCCATAAGAATGCTGTTTGGTATTCTTCATAATCTTGGGGAAAAAAACAGAAGGATGAATAATATTTAAAATCAAATCAAACTTTGAAATATATTTTTACTTGTTTTTTTAATATAATGCAATTAATATTCATAGAATTTACCTTAAAAAAAATAATGGATTTCTACAATAAGTCAGGCTTCTTGTGGAGGCTCTTGAGGCCCCTATAATAAGTGACAAGAACTGTACATCATAGTTAAAAGTCAGTAAATTTTTACTATGCTAAAAAGCAGCTTAGCTTTTTTATTCTTACTCCCTGAGCACTGCTGGGTAGGTAATAGCTTTCTCAGCTTAGCACAAGGCTAAGTAAGCATTAGGAAAGTTGACTAAGTGTCTGCATTTCAAAGGTATTTCCTGATGTACAACACATCAGCCTAGCAAATCACTGAACAGATTTGAACAGTAATTAAAGCAAAAGTGATTAGCTAGTCAGCTGTCTTTAACCAGAAATTCTATCATAAATTAATGATAATACCTCAATTTCTAAATATTATAGTTGGCATGTTGCTTTTGTTTAGCTATTTGCAAGAGGCTTTCTCTTCAGAAAAACCACAGTACTCTGATTCATGCCAGTTACCTTGCTACAGTTAACTGTTGCAGATAATAGAATTCAAAATGGGATTTCATAGAATGGAGAAAATTAATGCATTTAGTGCATGTAGCCATTAGGCTTCTAGAACTTTATTTGGAAATGTTAGTGTTGGCACAGGTGTGAGTATCCCTTATCCAAAATGTTCGGAAACAAAAGTGTTTTGGACTTTGGAATTTTTTGGATGTAATATATATATATATAAAATGACATACCTTGGGGATGAGACTCAGTCTTAACATGAAATTCATTTATATTTTATATACACCCTATATTCATAACCTGAAGATAATTTTACACAATATTTTTAGTGTACTTGCTTCTTGATTGTGACCCATCAAATGAGGTCAAGTGTGGAATATTCCACTTGTGGTGTCATGCTAGGATTTATAAAAGCTTCAGATTATGAAACTTTTCAGATTTTAGATTTGGGGACTAGGAATGATCAGCATATTTTCACTTAATGGAAAGCAGATACTTCTAGGTAGTAAATTTTACTTTGCTCACTGATTTACAATTAGTTTAATATATATAAAATATACTAGAGATGCTACTAACAGAGTCAATATAGATATATAGATATAGACAGATATAGATATAGATCTCTCCAAGTATAGAAGAAATAGACCTTATCCAGAAATTTTTGTGTAAGAGTTAGTATGTACTAGGCTATAAGTCATGTGTTCTAGCATGCATACCCAGACTGGCTTTCTTCAGAAACATTTTAACATAATGTAGGAATATAAATGATTTAACTTATTAATTATACAAATATAATTTAACATAGAATATAGATCGATAAAATGTAGTTAGAAAGTAAAGTACAAAGTATTATGATACTTTTAATAAACTTTGACAAACAATATAAAGTCAACCCAGAGGGCTGAGCAGGTGCCAGCCCACCACATTGTAGCCTAGTACTCATTCGTGCAAACACAAGTGGGAGCCTAAAGAGAGAGAGAGCATGGGCTGTTGGACTTTCATACTGAGATCCTATAGAGCTGAAAGCGCACTAATGCATTGTATAGATCACCTCTGGAGTAGAAACTTGTGAAGCAGATTAGGGATTTCACATATATGTCGCTATACATACACTCAAATGCAGAAGAAAAGAGATGTCAAGGTAATCCTATCTAAGGTACTTGTTCTAAAAGGTTCTATCTATTGTGCTTTCCATTGATTTAGGATTATTTGTAGGCTTTGGGTCAGCAGTTCCTCAGGTGAGGGGATCAACGGTCTTTTTTGTGAAGGAACCTAGCCTAACATTTAGTAAGTGTTTTATAAATGGTTATTAATCCTGAATCTTATTCTTTCCATATGATGATGCATGTCATGTGACTAAATGCCTCCATATACCTAGCCCCTTTTTGAAAATTTCGTCGGTCAGTAACATATCTTTCCAACTGGATTTATATGGCTTCAAAGACATGTGAATAGCAGAAAGAACATTAGCCTTGGTGCTATTTAGGCCTTGGTTAAAATTTTGGTTCCACCACTTTAACTGACTGTGTGATATTTGATGCATTATCTATTCTCTCAGGGCCTAACTACTCATTTGTAAACTGAGCAGTGGTTAAATGAGATGATGTTTTCTTACAGGCTGAAATGTGTTCCTCTAAAGTGTATACCCCAAGATCTTAGAATATGACTACATTTAGAGATAGGGCCTTAAAAGGAGTGATTATGATAAAAGGAGGCTGTTAGGGTGGTCCTGATCCTGTCCAGCTGGTTCTTTATAAGAAGAGAAGATCTGGACACACAGGGAGCCCCCAGGGTGCGGGTGTAAGAAGGCAGTCCTGTGAAGAGGCAGCCAGAGGGCAGCCTTCTGTCAGCCAAGGGGAAAAGCCTCCAAGGAAACCAACCCTGACAGCACCTGGTTCTTGGACTTCAGCCTCCAGAACTTGGAGAAAATACATTTCTGTATTTAAGCCACCCTCCATGTAATCTTGTTGTGGCACCCCTGTCACACTAAAGTAACACCACCTGGAATGTAATATGCCTTTTAAAAAGTGTTCTCACCTTTTTTTTTTTGTATGCACCCTCTGTGCCATAGCATTATGCATACAGTAGGTGTCTAAACAGGTCATCACAGCTGAATGACTGAAAGGCCTTACTTTGACTTTGAAGTTGTTTTTTCATAAAAACATCTGGAAAATGGCAGTAGTTTTTGTTCTTATGATACTTTGAATTTCACTTTTCAAAGTTTGGGTGATTTTTCCTTTCACTGAGTATGAAATATAATCTCATCATCACTAGGAAGAAAATAGAAATGGTTAGTAGTATCTTAATAACTTTCATATAGGTTTTATCTTTCCATCATTCTTCCTATCTCTTTTTATTTCATTACTTATGTACTGTAAAATTTCAGATCAAGGAAATTTATTGTTCCATTTAGTTATTTCTATCTTTATCTTAGCCCAGTAGATTTGAGAGTAAAGAGAAGCTGTTTATCTGTCAAACTTAATTTCCAGAGGGGTCAGGGAAGAAGGAAAAGGCCATGAGCATTTACTGAGTGCCTCCTGTGATCCAGGCACTTTACATATATTATAGGCTTCTTTGTTTAATTTCTTGCTGACCCTATCAGCTTTAATCATATTAACCCCATGTTCCAGATGTTGAAACTGAAAGAGGTAAAAATCACATAACTATTAGAGTTAGGATTCCAACTCGTGTCTGTTTCACATTGAAGTATTTCTGCTCTTTATTTGATTAAGCTTTTACTTTTAGTCTGAAATAAGGTTTCTGTGCCTGATTTATTTAGAACTCAAATTAAGTTTGAATTTAGGGACAAAAAATGCCAAATGTCTTGAATATCCATAGTCTTATCTTCTCCATTACCACCTTTTTCCAGTTCCCTTGCTGCTCAAGTGCCTCTTTTATGACTGAGATAAAAATACTCTGTTCTTTTTGGTTTGTAAGATATTACCCAAACTGCCATTTAATTGCATTTAATAGTGGGAATCACTAGCTTGTTAAATTTTTTTAATGTTTTAACATTCTTAATTCTGACCATATTTGTTTCATTCTACCCTTCTGTCTCTGCTTGGGAACCCAAAAAAAACCCATAGATTTAAGGAACTATTAAAAATACAAAGTTTCAGGCTGGGGATTTAGCTCAGTGGTTCCGCCGCCTGCCTCACAAGTGCAAGGACCCAAGTTCGATCCCTGGTACCAAAAACAAAACAAAAAAAATACAAAGTTTGTTTTAAAGCCTCTTTTAAGGTTATTAAAAATTCCATCTGAGGCTACCAGGAACTACTGAATTGAGTTCCTTGGAGACAGGTGCCAAGTCTAATTCCAGTTAATATATTCACTGATTTTTTTTGAAGACACAGCAAGTAAGATGTCAGTCAAAAATGAATGGTAATAGAAAATGCTTTGAAATATTTGGTTAATTTTAATTTTGCAGGAGAAGTGGAAAAAAAAGGAGCTGTCATGTCAAAGAAAAGTAAAAATTTGAATGAAGAGTCTTAACTCTAGAATATACAACAAAAAAACTAAAAAATAAGTTTGGGTCTTATTGTATAGCCAATTAAATTATCACATTTTAAGAAGGCATGAGTATCAGTTATCTAAAGTAAGATGATTCAAAGATAACAATGACTGTCTTTTATTTCCAGTCTTCAAAAAAATATTGAAGTTAACTAGATTTGTTCAATCAGGAAGAAAAATAAAAGGGAGATACAAAGAGCTATGCTAATTATTCCCATCTTTCAAGAAGAATAGAGAAAAAAATAAGGGTTAATTTTTTTTCCTTTGCTGGGGATCAAACTCAGAGCCTCATGCATGCTAAGCAACTGCTCTCCAACTGAACTGTACCCCCAACCCCGGTAGGTTAATTTAGTTAAGTACTTAAGGAACTTTTAAAATACTTATAACTACAACTAGATACTTAAAAGTGCCTAAAGAGATTCTAGAATCACCTTCTCCTTAAATCATTAAGCTAACATCTTTGTTCCCATGTCTGTGAAGTAGAATTAAATCTGTCTGTCTTCTCCTGATGTCAGGGCCAGAGTAGGGGACAGACTTCAGCACCTTTTCTGGCCAGAAGAGTATGGAAAAGGAAGCCAGAAGGCCAGAAAGCTTTCAACCAAACACTTGCTGGAACTAGAACATTCTGGAGAGTCCTCATAGCCCAGTTTTTTTCATTTATTTGGGGGGAAATTGACTCTATTATATAAATTGAGAGATGAGAGTTCACTCTTAATGAAATCCAAGAAACAAAATGGAATGTTCAGTGGGATTTCCTTTAATTTTTTTCTTCAACTTTTGCCTCTATAAAGCATTATGTGGATAATAATAAATTTATAGTTTCTTATTCCCTCCTTAGATGTTTTTAACTTGAATTTTCCAGAAATCAACAGAAAGGCTTATTAAAGGGTACTTGTCTCTCTTAAATTTGGGGGGATTTGTTTATTTGTTGATGGTTGGAATTGAACCCAGGGCCTTGACCCTGAACTACATCCCAATCCTTTGTTTTAAGACAAGCTATCATGAGGGCCGGGGATTTAGCTCAGTGGTTTCGCTGCCTGCTGCACAAGCGCAAGGACCCAAGTTCGATCCTCAGTACCAAAAAAACCAAACAAAAAAAAGACAAGCTGTCACTAGGTTGACTGAGTTGGGCTTGAATTTGTGATCCTCTTGCCTCAGCCTCCCAGAACCAGCACTACAGGCATGTGCCACCATATCCGGCTTTTTTAACTCCAACAAACCAAGTATATGTTTAAAGTTTCTTTTAAAAAAACAATACCTACTGTGATAACAGTAATAATCTCCACTACGGTAAATAGCAGTTGGGTCAGTAACTTGATCCATACAGCTAGTAATCTGTCTTTGACTGAGGAACCAAGGGATTTTTTTTAAAGACATGATCATTGCTTTAAAAAAAAAAAGGTACTGTATATGTATGACAATAATAGAATAAGAACTTAATTTTCCTCAACAGTTTGTTATTGTTTCTTTTCTCCCCCTCTCCCCCTCTCCCTCTCTCCCTGTCTCTCCTCCCCACTTCTCTCCCTCCCCCCTTCTACAGATTGTGTTGCCCAGGCTAGCCTCAAACTCCTAGGCTCAAGCAGTCTTCATGCCTCAGCCTCCTGAGTAGATGGGACTACAGCCATGAACCACTATACCTATGTGGGCATAATTCATGAAAGGCATTAGTACTGCTGAACTTGACCTTTTAGATTGACCATTAGAGTACAAGTAACTGTTAGAAATTGGTATTTTTTTCTTGCTTTTCAGATAACTTTGCAATTTCAAAGTCAATGGTGTGTTAGTAACACCTTTATAATCTTTGGTAGTTTCCAGGATTTTCCTGTCATCAAGTATCTTTAACATTACATTCTAAGTTCATTTTAAACTCGCCACAGGAAAAAAAGGAGCTCATAAATAAATCATGAAGATCTGATCTTTCTCCAGGGAAACCCTGTCTTGAATCTATCATTCAGGTAGTCTTAGCAACCATTTTTTAGTAGAACACAAGTGCTTCTCAGCTTGTGAATGAGCCCTGTGCCAATGTTTAAGAGGTCGATAGGTCATTTATTTGGAATTCAGAATTTAGGCATAGTTAAATTTTTAATCTCACAACATACGCATTTAACTTATAATCCAGTTGGGTTGCAATATAATAAAATGAAAAGTGGTTTAAAGGATGATTTCTATAAATTTATAGTTCAGTGTTTACACATATTCTTCTACCTGCAGCAATCTACAGGTATAGATCTATAGCAAGCTTGAGCATTTTAACAAAAGTTTGATTACATACTACATAATAAAAGTATGAGCCAACATTTCTTAAGCATTTACCATGAGCCCAGCACTATTCTAAGTGCTTTATTGTGGCTTATTTGATCTTCACAACATGAAGTTGGTATTATAATTATCCACATTTAACAGGTGGGAAACCGAAGTACAAGGAGTTTAAATAATTTGCCCAAGGTCTCACACAAACTAAAGATGGGGCATTAGCCAGGCGTTGATGGCACACATCTGTAATCCCAGCACTCTGGGAGGCTGAGGCAGAAGGATCCCAAGTTTGAGCCTACCCTGGGTGACTTAGCAAGTCCCTGTCTCTAAATAATAAATACAAAAAGGGCTGGGGGTATGGCTCAGTGTAAAAGCCCTGAGTTCATCCCCTAGTGCCACAAAATAAATAAACATGGGACTGAGATTTGATTCCTAGCAGCCTGGTGTTTAACTACTAACCTACCACTAGCTTTCCAAGAACTGTACTAAATGTTCAAGATGCAAAGATGAACAAAACATTGTTCTACTCCCTAGAGGCTTATAAAGGTAAAATGAGTGAACCAGAAATTTTTGCAGTGCTATACATAATGCGCAGTGGGGCCAGGAATGTAGCTCAGTGGCACTATGCCTGCCTTGCAAGCGCGAGGTCCTGAGTTCGATCCCCAGTACCAAAAAAAAAACTAAAACATAATGCACAGTGGTAGAGATGTGCATATGGTACAATTAGGGTTTAAACTGGGACCTCTAAGTCAGTCTGTGAAATGAGAGGGCAGGGAACTACTCAGGCATTTCCCAGAGGTTTCATTATGAAAGTCAATCCTAACTCCGAAACTTATTCTATCTAAAGAACAAGGAAGTGCATTTTCATTTGTTCTTTGTTCAAATGAGAAGAGGCAAGGGAACACCAGTACTGGGACTGGATCCAGGAGAGAGTGGTAGAGAAAATGACCTTTCTTATCAAGTTTGCCACCAGACTTGAATTGATATATCCTCTAGGTATTCTCATATTGGTAAAGGGACCCTGCACCCTCAAGGATAGCTCTGCAGTGATCATAACAAAAGATGAAAACTAGGGGACAGGATCAAAGATGAGACATTTTCTCCAGGTTTCTCCAAGACCTAGCTGGGCCTCTATAGGCAGACCGTATTGGGCCACTCAGACTTAAAATGAGGAAGCTTAAACAAAATGTCTAAGGTATCTGAGTAGATTGATCTTTCTTTTTTCTCTTTCTTTCTTTTTGTCTTTTTCTTTCTGTTTATTGGTGCTGGGAATTGAACCCAGGGCCTATGCACTCAGCTACACCTTCAACCTTTTTAAAAATTTTTTGCCCAGAGTCAGGGTCTAAATTGTGCAGGCTGGGCTTGAACTTGTGATCATCCTGCCTTGGCCTCTCAGAGTGCTGGGATTATAGGCCAGCATGTCCAGCTTGGTCTTTTTACTTTTATCCCTCTTCTAGCCATCTTTAGCTGCCAGGGCCTTTCAGAATTATAGTCTTTAGATTTTAAAGGGAAATTTTTTTTAAAAATAGCTTTAACCTCTAGTCTGTCCTAGAGCCTTAGAGGAGTCTAGGGAGTCTAGACAAATGTCTCAGGAATCAGAGCCAGCTTTGCAGTAATTTGCAAATAAATAATGTATTACATACAGCTTGTTGAATTCATACTCTGAGAAAATGCCACTTCAGAGGGTCATATATTACATCAGATTATTAGCCTCTGAATTCAGTTAATAGCACAGAAATGATTATCAAGTCTCTTTTGTTTCTCAGTAATTTTTCTTATTGAGTCTCTTTTTTTTTCTCCCCACCCACATTCTTCTTGTTTTCTATCAGTCTACCACAACATTAGCATGAGTGTTTTTTCTTATTAAAACTTGGACTAATGAATTTTAAACTTTGCTTTAGTCATTTCTTAGCATGAGAGAGAGAGAGAGAGAGGGCTATGGAAAAGAGAATAAACAAAAAAATGCATTCAGGGAAAGAACATCTTCAAAGAAGGGAAGAAAGAAAAGATGGTGCTTCTGGGAAAACAAAAACAGAAGGCAGCAGCCAGGTCATCAGGTGTTTTGTAGGCTGCATTGGAGAGTGTGGGCGCTAAGAGCCACATAGGGAACCATTGAAAAGTTTTAAGAAGAAAGGAATATGATCAGGTTTGGATTTTTAGAAAGATCACTCTACCAGCACGTATAGATTAGCAAAGAGGGAAAACTTACATAGTTATTGTATTTGTCAAAGGGAAAAATGAAAAGGTGGTCCTGAGAAAGAAGAGAGAGAAAGGGGTGGTTTGAGATTTTAAATGAAAGGTTCTCCAGGATTTTGCAATTGCTATGAAAGCAAAGAGTTCCAGGTAATGCCACTGTCTGAAATCAGAGACTGGAGAAGTAGATTGATAAAAAGGAAAGTGTTGAGTTCTGTTTTGGGCATTTTGAGTGAGGTATTTATAGACTTCTCAGAAGGTTGGTCTAGAAGTAGTTGGATGCACAGATTTGCATTCAGACCAGTGATATGGTCGAGATAGAAATGCAGGATTCAGCACATAGGCGTCTTCAGATGCAGTGGGAACTGATGGCCTCATTCAAGTACAGCATTTACCTGATTTGTTATTTTTTCAAATAACAGAATAACAACTTACAATGGGAAAGATTTATTTTAGCTGATGGTTACAAAGGTTTCAATCCATGGTTGACTGACTCCAAGGCAGAAATATGACAGAGGCTGTGGGAGACTATGAGAAAAAAAGCTCAGAGCTGAAAAAGAGCTCAAGAGGAAGGGGCCTAGATCCGACCAGAGATAGTCCCCAAGGTCACACCACCATGGTCCACTCCTTTCACCTACACCCCATTTTCTGGTTCCATGACCTCCCAAGAATGCCATCAAGTCACAGTTTCATCTGTGAATTAATCCACTTGATGAAGTTAGAGTCCTCATGATCCAGCCTCTTCCCAGAAAGCCCATACACTGGCAACTAAGCCTTCAGCACATGCATTCTAGAGACATTTCAAATCCAAACCATAATACCTGAAGAAGAAAAAAGGCAGCCAGGGATTAAAATGCTGACCTTGTGTTTATATTGTGTAGAATGAAGTAAGAGGAGCCTCAGAAAGATGAAGTTAGCCAGATGACCCTCAGGTCCAACTAGGGAGGTGGAGTACAAGAAATTATCAAAAAAATACAGTGAATGTTTAAATTTTAAAATTTTATTACAGTAAAAGATAATTGCCATTAATCCCCTTCAGAATACTTCCCTTCATTCCAAACACACTTATCCCATTGTTTTGGCACTTTTGGAAGCAGTTCTGGAAGTCTTTTATCATGAGTGTCTTTATGAGGTGTAATCAAAAATATAGTGAATGCTGACACCAAGTGCCATCCAGTAGAAAGAGGCTTGTAAAATATTATCGTGTATCTTCATCCAACTTATTCACTCCATCTGGCACTGTGCTACTTCTGACTTCCCCAAAGTTAAAATGACCGTGAAAGATAAATGTTTTGAATTGATTCAGTACATTACGGAAGCTACAACAGTGAAACTAAAGACATAAAAAGGATTCCCAGGGCCGGGGATTTAGCTCAGTGGTTTCGCCGCCTGCTGTGCAAGCACAAGGACCCGAGTTCGTTCCCCGGCACCAAAAAAAAAAAAAAAAAACGATTTCCAGAACTGCTTCAGAAAGGAGTAAGCATGGTGGGATAGGTATGTTTAAAGTAAAGGGGAGGAATTTTTAAAAATATTATTTTATTGGTACATTTTAGGTATACAGTATAATGACATTCATCATCGGAAATTTGCACCTTTACATATTCTCTCTTGGTTCTTATTTTTCCCTATTCCCCTGCCCTCCCTTCAACCCCTCCATCCCTCCCTGTTTACAAAGACTTTGTTTCCATTTTTTCATTTTCTCATATTAATTCCATTCCCTTCTTTCCTTTCCCCTACCCCTCCCATTTCCCCTTCCCCTTTGCCCCTAGTAAAGGGGAGAATTTTTGAAGGCCATTAATGTCAGTGTGTCATTTATTGTAATACTTTTTGTAATTTAAATACACACCATATTCTTCTATCACAGGCTGTACAAGAGTAAAGGAATGAGGGCCAGGGATTTAGCTCAGTGCTTCCACTGCCTGCCTCAATTCCTGGTACCAAGAGAAAAAAAAAAAGGAATGAGGAGAAACTGATGGTACTGGTGAGATAGTTTTAAAGAGACAACTACAGAAAGTGTTTTCAGCTTCAGTGTCACATTCTTAGAGCAGCCTTCCTTGACCATCCTATTTAAAATTGGCTCTTTCCCCTATCCAAAGGTTCGTGAGACATGAATTGTCTGACTACCTCACCTTTTTATCCCTTGGACCATGTTTAGCACAGAGTAGATGCACAATAAATATTTATCAAAAAAAATAATCAGTATAAATAATGTTATTTGTATTTTTTTAAATGGATCTGAATTTGAATTTTACTGCTCTGACCTTTTACCTTTGATATGTGAAGTTGAAATAACACCTACTTCACAGATTGGTAAGGAGGACTTCCTGAGGTAAGAAAGCTCCCTGCACAATACCTGGCACACACCCAGCACTCTTGAGGATTTCCTTATTTATTCAGTCACCCTTGACCACTCCCTGTCACCTTGCTGTTGACTGTTACACTCTCCACGGAGAACCCTCCCAGAGACTGCTGGTGTCTCCTGCACTTCTTTCATCATTAGAAGAGGAAATGAAGGAAGAATCAGTGATCTATACTTCCTGGCATTTTGTCCATTCTTGGTAGTCTTTTCAGCTCTGTAGCCTTTAAAGTTTGAAAGTCTTCCAGAAAACTGCCAACTACAGTCATTATTTTGATTAGATTTTTAATCCCAAGTGAGTGATTTGCAGTATATCGAACTAGAAAAATAAATGAAGCATATTAAATTCATTGAGCTGGAAGGTATCAATCAGTGAGATGTTTTGATAATATTTTTCAAATTTCCATGTGGATATATTATGGAGCATGATATCAGAAATTAAGGAAGAGCCAGGCACAGTGGGGAACACCTGTAGTCCTGGCTGCTCAGGCGGCTAAGGCAAGGATCATTGGAGCCTAGGAGTTCAAGGCCAGCCTAGACAACATAATGAGATCCTGTCTCTAAAATGAACAACTATATAAAAAATTAAGAAAGAAACTAGTTTCCTTGAATACAGAATTTGAATTGATCATTTTCCTTTATTGGACATCATATATAGAATCATGAAAATGTTGCTATCATCACTGCTAAGGATATTAACATGCTGCTGTTCTTTCAGTATAGAAATGGTTTTCATGAACTTTCTGTACTATTAAGGTTGACAAAGTAAAAAATTCTAGAAACATCTCACTTGCTATAGTGGATCTTACCTATTTAGTGGGGTTTTTTTCTTATGGTGATTATTCATATTCTCTCTCTCTCTTTCTCTTTCTCTCTCTCTCTACCTCTCTCCCTCTCTCATTAATTGAGGTGAATTAAAGTTAATAGGGTTAATTCAGTTTAACAGCTGCTCTTATCCAAAGTAACATGGTTGAGCCTGGGACTCCAGATCTGGTATTGATGTCATCACTAGTAGACATTCCTGCTTAGGCTCTAGTGATTGTTCATGTTGGAAGTTTCTAACCCCTTTCCTTTAAAACTAAAAGACTGCATCTTTGTGTTAATTAACCATTATTGCATGAGAAACTACCCTAAAACTTAACACTTAAAACAACAAACATATAATTTCTAAGGAACAAGAATCTAGCAGCAGCTTGGCTGAGTCATCCTAGCTGTCTCTCACAAGATTGTGATCAAGATGTCAGCCAGAACTACAGTCCATTAAAAACTCAACTAAGCTGGGGGATCCTCTTCCATGCTCACTCACGTGGCCAGGTGCAAGAGGCTCCAGTTCCTCGCTCTACAGACTTCTTTATTGGGTCCTCATAACATGCATGGCAGCTGGCTTCCCACAGAGCAGAGAAAGTTTGACCAAAGGGAAAGCTACACTGTCTGGTACAACCTAATCTCAGAAGTGACACACCATCACTTTGCTGTATTCTTTTTTAATGGTACCAGGGATCAAACTTGGGTCCTTGCACTTGTGCAACAGGCGGTGAAACCACTGAGCTAAATCCCCAGCCCTGCTGTATACTTTTGGTAACACAGACCTATCCTGGTCCATTGTGGGAGGGGACTACACAAGAATGTAAATATTAGGAGTGGAGTAGGGGAACACTGGAGGGCATCTATATATGGGCCACCATGTGTGTGTGCACTTATACCTCCTGAGAGTTCAAGTCTGGCCTTTGGGAGGCTGTGCCAAGACCAGTTCCAGTGATATCCTTTCTCCAGTACTGCTGTCTCATGGACCTAGCACCATCCATCCCTTTCCCAGCCAATTTCTCTTTATACTGGTGATGATTTTATTTTAGAGGCTTCATTGTCTTTCTGTACCAGCTGGCACTGCTCAGAGTCACTGCAGTCCTCCTCCACAAGTCTCATTAGCTGTGAATCTAGTGAATAGAGAAGTGCGGCCACATTCTTTTCTCTCCAGAAGATACTTGCGTCCTACTAGGTTTTAAGCACTATCTGTCACCAGTTTCCTCCACAACACCTGACACCCATCACCACGTCCTTGTGATCCAGACTACCTTAAGAGCTTTTTACATTCCTGGCCCAGCCCCTAGCATCTCAAAAAATATGTCCTGCTAGGCAGCTTTTGAATTGATGCCTCCAGACCTCTAGGATTCAATTTTTTTCCCTGTTATGCTATGCACCGTGGTTTATTTGTGCTGTTAGTGGCAGAAATATTGGACATTTTAAATAAATGTCATTTAACAGCAGAAACAATAAGATATATTTTAGTTCCTGTGCTTGTGATTTGTTCCTTCAATTTGAGGAAATGTCAAGGTCCATTGTGAAAGTACCTTGTATTTTTTTCTGTAATATTTTATATCCAGTTTGGAAAATTCCCACTGTGACATATTGGCAATGTGCTTTAAACCCAGCAATTCCCTTTTTACTCCAGATTTAAGGAATTATGTTCTCATGATAGGTGGAACATGATACTTACAAAAACACCTAAGTAATCTATCATTTAATGAGTGCCCTCTGAGTATCTGTAATTTTTTATTTCTTTGGTCTATTGAACTTTGAACTTTAGCAGAAATAGTAGCAGGAACTAGCTACTTTTTGGTTATACTTATATAATTTCCAGTTTTCATTTAGATACAAATTCTTACCTGTGTTACCCCAAAAAAAGGGGAAAAGTCTCCTGTCCATCAAGAATTCCCCTATCCACTTACACTGAACTAGACATTTCACAAAATTCTAGCATTTCTCATTAAGTAAATATGTACCAGGCTGAATTTGATTGAGACTAGTTTTTAAATTTGATTCTAAAGTGATGCTGGCATTTTCTTTTTTCCTCTACCAGGAGAGGTTAAATTCTCTTAGTTTATTTCCACAGCTGTCTTAAAGAATACTGCAGTATATGTTTGTGCTGATTAGGGATATGAATTAAGTTTTGTTTGTTTCTTTGCATGCTTGCTTATTTGCTTGTGGTAATGGTTACTGAACCCAGGGCCTTCACACTGAGCTACATTCCCCAGTCCTTTTTTATTTTTATTTTAAGGCAGAGTCTCACAGAGTCACTAATTACCCAGACTGAGCTTGAATTTAGGATTGTCTTGCTAAGGCAAGATAGAGAGTGCTAGTATTATAAGCATACCACCACACCCATCTTGAATTAGGTGTTATAGTTTACCTTTTTGTTTTCCTTCTGGTGCTAGGTATTGAACTCAGAGCCTAGCCATGCTAGGCAAACACTACCACTGGGCAACATCCCTAGCACCTGTAGTTCCCTTTTAATATATGTCTTTATGACCTGACAGGGTTATGATAGCAGAGGGAGCAATCTCTTTGATTTTCTTCACTGGTGAGTATGTGTAACCTCAAAGTGATGTTATTGTGGTTTTTGCATCCAGTTTCTGCCAGAGAGAAATAAAAAGTTGTGGAATCGCATGATCCAGTGTGTGCACTAAATCCATTAATTTGAACATGCAATCATTAACTCCCCAGAGCTAGTCACATTTTACATATACTCTGTCAACCATGCCCAGGAGTCTGCTCTGCCTAGTGAAACAATTAATTTCAAACTGATGTAATGGGACATAACCTTCTAGTCCCCTCTAAACCTGCTTTACAGAGGTTGTCAAAAAAGACTTACCTTCCCACCCAGCTGTTCCAGTTCATTTTAGAGGACTCACTCGATGGGGCAGATCCTGAGAGCAGAGTAAAAGTTGCATGATTTCAGCAAATGAATATGCTAGGCTATAATTAGTGTGTGTCAAACCCTAGTTACAAGATAGCTTCAAATGTTTGAAATATCTGCCTCTCTTTCCAATGTTAGCTGGTAAATATGTGACAAAAGAACATGCCATTTCCCTCATTGTTACCATGGTGGTATAATTTTAGTGTATTTAGTTGATTGGCTTTGATGTAAAGTACTGATTAACTTCCTCTCTGCCTCCAAAATAAAAGTACTGTGACATAGTTTTGGCCTGGTGTTTCTGTGGTAGCGTTCTCTGGTACTGCAAGGCTGTACATAGCTTGTACACTCTCTAGATGATATGAGTGTGTTATTGCTTCACGGCTGCATGACAGCCAGAGAAGGAAGGATATTTGGCTTGTAGTAAGGAATGGAATTAAGAATGACTAATGTTAATATCTTTGTCTTCCTTCCTACATCCAGCTCTTCAAATCAAATACCCTGAAAAGTCAGGGATCTCTGTTATTTTTGAGCATTCTAGGAGATAATACGAGCAGCTTCTTTAGTAGTTGCCACTGTCCATATTGATGTATTAGTATTGCAAGTCTACTGAGACCCCAAGAAGAAGAGACATTAAGAGCAATTTAAGGATTAAAGGAAGTATGATCTCAAACATGAGAACGTTCTGCTAGCACCAGTAAGAGAAGTCCTGTGAGGCATAAATGAGGAATTGTCTTTTTTTTTTTCAGTAAAGGCTGAGGGTTAGCAGTGAGAAACCCAAGCAACTTTGCAAATAGAGTCACATTCTGAGAAATGTGTATACCAGAACCTGTTGGGCACAGATATCTTCAGTTACACCCATTCTCACAATCATTGTCAGAAACATCATCTCCTCTGATTGCTACTCTCTGTCCCCTCTACCATAGTCTAAGCTACAGCTCTCCCATGTTGTTCATAGAATGAAGATGTGAACCTGTGCCCATAGACTCTGTATAATTTAACCTCTCCCTCTTCCTCCTACAGGTTCTTCTTATACCAATCACTTTTCCACCTGAGGACTTTTGCAGTACTGTTGATTGGCCTGGAACATTCTTTTTTCCCCTTCGCCTTGCTACCTCCTCCTTATCCCTCAGAGCTCATTAAAAACTCAATCATGGGCTGGGGATTTAGCTCAGTGGTTCCGCCACCTGCCTTGCAAGCCAAGGACCCGAGTTCGATCCCCAGTACAAAAAAAAAAAACTCATTCATGAAAGCCTTTCACCACCTCTCCATCCCAAACTGGATCACATGTTTGTTACATATCTCTGAAGTACCCTGTGCTTTTTCTTCACATCATTTATATAATCATCCAATTGTTTGTTTAATATCTGCCTCTAAACACTCCATGAGAACTTTTGAGGAGTGTTGGGCTCACCATTATTTCCTTAGTGCCTGGCACAGCACCTGGCACAAATCAGGGAATAGCATCTGTGTTAGTCAGCTTTCTGTCACTGTGACAAAATACCTAAGAAAAATAGCTTAAAGGAGGAAGGGTTTATTTTGGCTCATGGTTGCAGAGAGTTTAGTCCATGGTTATCTGGTTCCATTACTCATCATGGTAGAAGGGTGTAGTAGAGGAAAGCCGCTCACTTAATAGCAGCCAAGAAGCAGAGAGGAGGAGAGAGCTAGAAAGAAAGGGGCTAGGAATCATATATAGTCCCCAAGGGCCAGGGATTTTTAGCTCAGTGGTTCTGTCACCTGCCTCGCAAGCGCAAGGTCCCAAGTTTGATCCCCAGTACAAAAAAAAAAAAAAAATTATATATATATATATATATATATATAGTCAGTCCCCGGGCTAGGCCCCCATTATCCATTCCCTTCAACTAGGCCCCATCTCCTAGTTCCATCACCTCCTAATAATGCTATAAAATTAGGACCTCATCAATAGATTAATCCACTTAATGAATTTAAGAGTCCTCATAATCCAGTAACTTCCCAAAAGACGGCCAGAACCAAGACTTTAACACAGTGATCCCTTGGAGGAAGTGGCATTTTGGATCCCAACTTTAAACTGTTTAGTTAATAAATATCTCCTCAGATGTGGACAAAAGCCTGTGTGCACACTCCCTTCGTAGCATTCTCTGGTACATTTTGGACCAGGCTATCTGGCACCTTTTGGGGTAGCAACAGTTGTCAGCAGTTCCCTTTTCTCCAAGGACTTGTTTACTCCACCTTCCACACATAGATGTGAGCTTCTGGAACCATGTTTGTACTCTGACGCACATCCTGCCTTTCCTTGTCTTAGCTACATAAACCAAGAGTGGACACACAACCCAATTTGGACCAGTCAGAATTTCTTCACAGGAAATGTGAAAATGTGACTAGTTGTACTATAGCATGTAACCAGAGCTCCAGGATTACTGTCTTCTGTCCACTGTGCAATCTAAGAAGCATAGGAGGGAAACGGCTGGCAGAAAACAAAGACTGAAACGGCTTCTGTAAGGCAGTGAGAGTCTTGCCCTCTTTCTCATCCTGGCTTTCAGTCCTTTCCCATTAATGGGTTGCCTTTATCTCTTGGGCTTCCTGAACTTCTTTTTCTGCTAAAGCTGGCTTGGCTTAGGTTTTTTGGGATGCGGGGGGGTTGTTTTTGTTTTTTGTCTTAGTTTTTATTATGTGTGTACTGCCAAAAAGAAGCCTTACTACAACCTGAAAAACTAAAAACAATGACCTCAGAACATGCCTGACTTTATGAGAAGAGACTGTGAGGTCACCTAACCCATGTAGACTACAAATTTCAGATGACTTCCAGATGCTCAACAAACAAATCAAAATAACAGTTAATACAATCTTAATTAGCTTGGTGACTTTAAAAATAAAAACAAGCTGGGCATGGTGGCACATGCTTGTAATCTCAGATCTTGGGAAGGCTGAGTCAGGAGGATCACAAGTTCAAGGCCAGCCTATATAATTTAGCAAGAGGCTCTCACAAAAAGTAAGGTCTTGTCTCAAAAAAATGAAAAGGACTGGGGATGAAGCTCAGAGGTAGAGCACTTGCCTAGCGTGTAAGAGGCCTTGGGTTCCATCACCAGTACTGCCAAAAGAAAAAAAAACTTCAGTGCTGAGGAATTTAACACATGACCTGACTTGATGGTTTCTCCTTGGCACACTGAAAAACTTAATTGGCCAGCAGGGACCAATAGGTTACAGAAATACAAAAGTCTTACAAGCTCTGGTTTTCACAATAGTCATCAAAAGAGCTTAATGACTTTCCTGTTCTCAGGGAGTAAATATTTTCTTTCTTTTCTTAATGAAAGACAAATGGTACTGATACAGTCTGCCCCACTGTGTAGTCTGGCTTCCACCTACCTGTGTTTGTACTGTTTCTTCTTTTTTGTTTATCAAAGCTTTAGTGAAGTACATGTTTCTGAGCCTCAAGCTCCTAGTTTGTCAGTCACCTTAATCTGAATTTTAACTTCTATATATTGTTTTTTCCTCTTTAGCTGTTTGTTTTCTGCTCTTAGAATATTGGCGCTTTCCAGTGGAAATATTCCATAATAACTAGTGAGAAAGAGCTTATTGCCTATGCACAGTGGCTTTCTGAATAGTCAGAATTAAATAACTGATAGATTTAAGACAATCTAGGCTGGTGGTGGATGTGGCCCAGTGGTAGAGTATATTCTCAGCAAGAGATTGGTTTTAATCTCCAGCACTGCCAAAACAAAACAAAAAAAAAAGATTAAGCCAATCATTCATTCGTTGCAAGAAGTGAGATCAGCTGAGATTTGAGCTCTGGAAACCAAAGAATAGAATGTTTTGCTAATCTTACAGATAGTGTCCTCAAATGGTAGTTTTTCAGTACAGATAAAAATTTCAAAGCATACAAATTAATGTTTAGTTCAGCTCATATGTGTAAAAACAACCGTTTTATTGAGTTTTTTGTGTTTTTTTATTCATTAAGTTTATTGGTACATTTAGGTGCATTCATCATTGGGAATTTGTGCCTTTACATGATATATCCTGGTTCTTATTTTTTTCCCCATTCCCCTGCCCACCCTTCAGCCCCTCCACCTCTCCCTAATTACAAAGACTTTGTTTCCTTTTTTTCCTTTCCTCATATTTAGTCCTTTCCCATTTTTAAATAGACCTTTGTTTCTCTCATTTCAGCTATCCATCTTTTGTAGAGCATAGAGAGTTATCATGATGTATTCCTTGAATAGGGTCATTTTTCTAACTGAGCTACAATTGATTTTTTTTTCATGTCTTAGATCTGTGATATTGTTCCTGTAGGAAACTTCAAGAATAACTATTTTTGATGATGCTGTCTCCTATTGGGTATAAACGAGTAGTTTAACTTATAATTAACTACCAAGGGGTTTTTTTTTTCTAACTAATTAGGAACATGTGTACTTATATGATCTGACAGTCAGCCTCTAATCGTGGACTTAAGTCATTTTTGATTTTTTCGATAGTGGGACTCAAACTCAGGACCTTACACTTGCGAGGTAGGCACAGTGCTACTGAGCTACATCCCCAGCCCTAAATCATTTATTTGTAGAAACAGTAATACACAATTTTGTCATGGATATAATCATGCCAGCAATATATATATATGTATACAGTGGACTTTAAAATCTACCAGACTATTGTAGGCATTGCCCTATTAACCCTTGAAAACTCAGGTCCCTTCTGTAAGTGGAAGTAATAGCTATTATGCCTATTTTAAAGGTTAGTATGAGGCTATAATGAGAGAGTAAATAGAAAGCATTTTATACATAATTATCTCACATCCCATTAATTTGTGCCCTGTATGTAGTAAATGCAGGACTTACACTTTATTCTTACAGCTCCTGTTTCCATAACATTTGTAGAATTCTACTTTTTATAGAGAAAGTGAGTTTTCCATGCCCTAAGCATAGTTCTCCTGCCTGTCTCTTTCCCTTCTCTTTTCATAAACACAGAAAATGGTCATGTAGACAGTGGGAAGGAAAAGATTAAAAGAATTACTTAGTTTTAGTTTTTCCTTTCTCAGTGTTTTATTCTATGTTGTCTTCATAAATGACAATTTTTTTTTCTGTTTAAATAGAGCTGAAGTTAACCGAAGCTGTGTGATCCCAAAGCTATTATTATTTGTAGCAAACATTCGTTGTTATTAATATTATTAATTAGGCAGCAAACATGTACTGAGCTGTTACTGAGTACCAGGCTGTGTACTACCATATCTTATTAAATCTAAAAAATAAACATTGATAAGATAAACCACTGTTTTATCATTAAGAAAAAATTTCTGTTGAATAAAACATGACAAAATGCTTTCATTGCGGCTGGGTGTGGTGCTGTGCTCCTGTAATCCCAGTACTCTGGAGACTGAGGCAGGAGGATTGCCATGCATTCAAGCCCAGCCTGAGCTACATAGTGAGTTCAAGGCCAGTCTGAACTACATAGCGAGACCCAGTCTCAAAAAAAATGCTTTCTTTGCAATAAAAATATTTAGTTAACATCTATTAAAATACTCCTTTAAAGGCTGGGGATTTAGCTCAGTGGTTCCAGCACCTGCCTCACAAGCACAAGGTCCTGAGTTCGATCCCCAGTACCAAAAATAAATAAATAAAATACTCCTTTAAGCTTGAATCTTCATTATGTCATTCTTATATATACATAAAAAGAAAATTCAAGTAAAATAAGTAAGTTGACCTAAAACTTATTTGCATGCATAATCCAACTCTTCTGAATTTCTTTTTGACTCTGAATCATTAATATTTGTGTTTTCCCCACAATATTGTCCTTTGGGCTGTCAGGGTTATTGGTGATATGGCATTTCTTACAAGAATGCCCCACTACTATCTGGGATTTTCTTCCAAGCCACTGGTGCCCATTCTGCAAGCTTTGACTACAGGTAATGACAGCAGTGTCACAAATGCTGCCTAAGCAACTGCGGTTGTAAGAAGCATATTGATTTCAGAGATATTAAAATCTAAAAAATCCATCTTAGGAAAGATTAATTAGGCTAATTATTTCACATGTTATCTAACTTAACACAATAATCCCAAGAGGAAGCACTATTATTATATCTATTTTATAAATGAGAAACGTGGCACATGGCTGTAGTCCCAGCTACTTTGAGAGGCTGAGGTAGGAGGGTCACTTGCACCCATGAGTTCAATATGAGCCTGGTCAGCTTAGTAAGACCCTGTCTCAGAAATAAAAATTGTAAGTGAGGGAACCCAGGCTTGGAAAGGTTCGATAGATTCCTCAGAAGTTGGTATGTGGCTGAGAAAAAGAAAAAACTCAAACCCAAGTCTGTCTGACTGCAAATCCTGTATTCTTGCCATTATACTATACTGGCTTTATATAATCTCTCCAGAGAACTGAGCATATATAACACTGTAAGTACTTCCCAGAGGTTACCAACCTAGAGGTTTAGTGAATAAAGACTTAAATGAAAGGACTTCCACAAGTATCCTCCACTGAATACAATATACTGCTTAGTTTTTATTCTTTTGCTTTTTTGTTTTCTTTTTTGTGGTTCTGGGGATCCAATCAGGACTTGATACATGCTAAGCAAGTCTACCACTGAGCTCTATACCCTTACCCCTGCCAGTTGAGTATAGATTCTGATTCCAGATTCTTACTTAGCCAAGTGGATCCCTCTGTGTTTTGATAAAAATATTCTCATTTTCCTAATGGGCTACAATGTGATTCTAATGATTTTCAGACACCTACCATGGCTTGAATTTTATCAAAATTGATGACATGGTAGTGTTTTCTAATATCAAGTGACAGAAAAGGGAGAACTTTATTTTTTTTAGGAGAACTTTATTGATGGATATTTTGGTTTTCATTTAAATGAATAAATGTACCTGCTGTTCTCACCTAATGTATCATTCCAGCATGGTTTCAGACTCGGAGTACAAATTGTTTTGGCTTGCAAACTCTGGCACTGCCTATCCTGTCTGCAGCTTCCTGTATGCTTGTTGATTTACTTCATGGTTTTTATTGTTTCTTTTATTCTTGTTAGATGTGAGCTGAATATTATTGAGAAGTTTTATGTATAAGTGGACTCGGCAAAAGGAAACAGTGCTTCATAGCACAAAGATCTACAGACAGTCATCTCATTGAAACTTTAGGAGCAACTTTGAGATTTTTCCCCTGGGAATTAATATCAGTTCTAAAGAGTGGCACAATTTCTCCTTAGGCACTTGAGAAGGTGGGCTGAAAAGTGTATCATGTGCTCCCATTAGAATTGCTAGGAGAATTTTATAAATGAGGAAAAGACTTAGTCAGCCAAAATTATTTATTGAGCATATGCTATGTAGCTCAGCTCTCTGCTTGACACAGTAAAAAATATAAGGCATAGACTATTCCTTCAAGAAGTATATAATGGGCCGGGGATTTAGCTCAGTGGTTCTGCCACCTGCCTCAAAAGCACAAGGACTCAAGTTCGATCCCTGTTACCAAAAAAACAAAACAAAACGAAGTATATAATGAACTGGGGATTTAGCTCAGTGGTTCCGCTGCCTGCCTCACAAGCGCAAGATCCTGAGTTTGATCCCCAGTACAAAAAAAAAAAAAAAGGAAGTATATAATGAAAAAAAATAAAGTATATAATGTTGTATGAAAGAGATATTTTCAAAAATAAACCGAGCATGATGATGCACACCTGTAATCCCAGCTTCTCAGAAGGCTGAGGCAGGGGAATCATGAGTTCAAGACCACCCTGAGAAACTTAGTGAGACCCTGTCTCAAAATAAAAAGCTGGACGTAGCTTACGCAAGGTCCTGGGTTCAATCCCCAGTACCACAAATAGAGAGAGACAGACAGACAGACAGAGACAGAGAGAGAGAAAACACAAAGTATACTCATGTTAGAGTTAGACTTTACCTACTGAAAAAACTCAGAAGATTCGGGAATGTTGAATATGTTTTGAAATCATGAATAGGGCCATAAAGAAAGAGTGAAGTTCAGAGGACAGGGTTTGTACAAGTAGGGACAACATCCCAGATAGGAAAAATGACATAAAGAAAATGACCTAAGTGCTTAGCATAAAACAAGTCTTCGTCTACAGCTACGAGTTATATTCCAAGTCCTGTCACAGCTGATGAAAGCTTCCTTTGGAATACGGACAGTCTGAAATTGATTGGATTCTCCTTGCTATAAGAGGCTTTTATGTTTATATTTTGTTGCTGTGAAAAAGCATTAGGTTCGTGATCAGCACAGCTTGGGAAGTTTCTGTCCTGTGTTCTGGTGAGTCAGCTAATCTGCACCATGCTAAGCCCACTAGAAATGTACACCTCCTTGCTTCTATCAGACAGGCCTTGATATTCTGATCATCATTTTGATATTTAGACTTACAGAATTTTCTCACTTTATCAATAGTGGTGACAGGTTGAGACATTTACTTCTGTCTCAAAGATTGCTTTTTAAAGGTATTTGACCTAGCTGGGCATGATGGCACACGCCTGTGATCCCAGCACTCTGGAGGCTGAGGCAGGAGGATTGCCCTTGAGTTCCAAGCTGAATTACAGCGCAAGACCTTGTCTCAGAAAACAAAACAAACAAAATAAAATAAAGGTATTTGACTTGGCTTTTTTTTTCATTTTTATTTTTCTTTACTCAGTCACTCACTCACTGTGACGAGGAAGGGATCAATAATGAATCACCAGGGCCAGGGATTTAGCTCAGTAGTTCCGCAGCCTACCTTGCAAGCTCCCAAGTTCAATCCCCAGTACCAAAAAAATACATAATAATAATAATGAATCACCAAACCTAACATAAATTCTGTATCATTATGATCATCATCATCATCGTTTTTTAACAGCCTTTACATCAGCCACTCACTGCCTTGCACAATTTGCTACACCCTTAAATAACATGAGCTCATCAAGCCTGGTATAGGAGTTATTAAGTATTGAATAATAAACAACCTAAATCTCCAACTCTGTTATGATTGCTGTTGACAAGCTGTCAGCACTGCTAGGACAAATAGATTATGGGAATTTATTGTATGTTCACCTAGACTGTAGATCCCAAGGACTCTGCAGAAATGATGGAGCCAGAGAAAAGCAAACTGACATTCAGGGAAGAGAAAATAACAGTTTGCTTTCCTATTGCAATTAGTCCTCTGGTCTTACCTCCTAAAATTGGATCTTTTATACTATTTTCCCCACAGTCTCTGTTTCCAAAACTCTTGTGATCACACATGAAAATAAAACCATCCTTGAACTCTGAATAATATTGGACCTCTCAAATCTCAGAGGAATATATAATGCAAAGCTAAGGCTTTTTCATGTTACTGAAAGCAGAAATTGGATATAATAAGATCTACTTCTTGGTAAAAGAGTTATCTTAAAGGAAAAATAGCTTGAAATTTTTAGCAGTTTCATATGGAAACATTAACTTAATAGATTGGTTAAAATATTAAATAGTAATTTCATCAGAGTTTATTTGTTTTTTGTTTTTGTATCAGGGATCGAACTCAGGTCCTTCCACTTGCGAGGCAGGCACCAGAACCACTGAGCTACATCCCCGGCCGTCATCAGAGTTTAAAGCTTCTTGTTGATCAAGTTCCAAATGAAATATAATAGATTTTATATAATTTAAATATATTAACTCATTGCTATATGAGTTAGTGTATAAAATCATATTGGTACCTCAGCTCATGAACTCAATTCTCCACAATTCTGGCCCCAAACTGAACTGGATGAGAGCCAAATTAAATTTCCCCATAAAGTCAAAATTGAACCTACCCATTGAGTTTGATTCAGTTCTCATCCAACTCAGTTTGCAATCAGAATCATGGGAAGAATCAAGTTCATGAATCGAGGTACTATGGCACTTTGAACAGGATCTGTCGCATAAGTGCCGTGTAAGTGTTAGTTGTTATAAATGATAATATATGAATTATTTCTTAACAACTTAGGGAATTTTTCTAACTAAGGTTAATAGCTCTTTTAGGTCTTTTGTCTGGAATTGAATTGGGGTTTTTTTTCTTGATTTTTTTCATAATTCTATACATTTAAACAGATGAAAGAAGCTAGCTGGACTGAATTTACCTGAGATTATTCTCTCAATGGGGAATTTAATTAGGCTTAAATGATCCAAACCCATTCTAGTTTAAATTCCAATACATGTGGATGGACTAGAGATGCTCTACCACTGAGCTACAGCCCCAGCCCATTTTATTTTATTTTATGTTATTTTATTTTATTTTATTTTATTTTTTCTCCAGTACTGGGATCAAACCCAGCTGAACTACATAGTGACACCTTGTCTCAAAAAACACCCCGAAAGAGTGTATACTGGTATACCCACTGTAGAAATCAGTGTGGAGATTCCTCAAAAAATTAAAACTAGAGGTTCCATTTGACCCAGCTATTTCCCTTCTTGTTGTCTTCCTGAAAGAATTAAAAGCATCATACCACAGCAATATATGCACACCCATGTTTTTAGCATCACAGTTTGTACTAGCTAAAGCTTGGGAACAGCCCAAATGCCCATCAACCAATGAATGGATAAAAAAGATGTGGGTTTTTAATACAGTGGAGTACTACTCAGCCATAAAGACAGATAAACTTGAGACACTTCTAGATAAATGGATGCACCTTGAGACCATACTCTTAAATGAAATAAATCAGACACACATGTTCAACTATTCCTTTTTTCTCTGGTGTGAGAAGCTGAAAGGGTAAATAAGGGCCAAAGTTTATAATAAATATTGTGAAATAGGAAAAAAAAAATGTTCAAATAAGAAAGGGAACTAGCCGGGCGTGGTGACACACACCTGTAATCCCAGCACTCAGGAGGCTGAGGCAGGAGGATTGCTGTGAGTTCGAGACGAGCCTGGGCTACATATTGAGTTCAGGGCCAGCCTGAACTACAAAACTTTTGTACAAAAGGAAGGGAAGAGGGCCGGGGATCTAGCTCAGTGGTTCCGCCACCTGCCTCGCAAGCGCAAGGTCCTGAGTTTGATCCCTGGTACTCAAAAAAAAAAAAAAAAAAAAAAGGAAGGGAAGAGAGATAAAGGGGAGGGAAATGGGAAAAAAAGAAGATATATTATGTACAGGTACAAATTCCCTATGATGAATGTTATTATTGTGTATATCTAAAATGAACCAATAAAATTAATTTTTTAAAACCTAAAAAATAATAAATTATAGAAACTCTAGGTCAATATTTAATTAGCTTTTACCTAACCAGGAAACAATTCTTAAATATAAAACAGTGAAAAAAGATCTGTACATTTGACTTTAGTAAAGATTGAAAGCTTCTGCTGGGGATTTAGCTCAGCGGTTTGGCCACCTGCTGTGCAAGCGCAAGGACCTGAGTTTGATTCCTGGTACTAAAAAAAAAAAAAAAAAAAAGATTGAAAGCTTCTATACAAAGAACAGATTTAAACAAATAAAACTTTTTGAGACAGGGTCTTGCTATGTCCCCAGCCCCCTGTTTTTTAAAATAGACAACATTAAAAATTTCACAGAGGAAAAAATATAAATGACGGATACAAATGCTAGAATAATGATCAACCCAGTCATGAAAGAAGTATTCATTAAAATGAGTTACCATTTTTTCTTTAGTAAAGCTCTTTTTGCTATCATACTTGATGTTGTTGAGGGTACTAAGAAATACGTATTTTCATACTAGTGGGATTGTAAATTGCTACATTTTTCAAGAAATTAATTTTGCAAAATATATTAAGAGCATTACAGAGTTTATATCTACCATATTTACACCCAGGAGATCAGCAAACAATTAAATCTGACAATAGCAAGGGCTGATGGAGATGTGAAGCAATGGGAACTCTTAATCATAGCTGATAAAAGTATTGAAGTATAAAAGTATTGGGGTATGGCTCAGTGGTAAAGTGATTGCCTAGTATGCACAAGGTTGTGAGTTCAATCCCCAGCACTACCCCCCCCCCAAGAAAAAGACTGAAGTGTTTGGGAAAATAATTATTACCTTAAAAAAACCAACCATTCCAGTCCTATATTCATAGTCTAGACTCAACTCTTGTTCCTGTTTCTCCAAGACACTTATACAAAAATGTACTTGCCTGGCTGGGGATGTAGCTCAGTGGTAGAGCATGTGCTTAGCATGGGTGAGGGCTGTTTTTAATCCCCAGTACCATCAAGAAAAAAAATTTTGAAAGAAAAATTTTTTATAACCACATTGTTATAATAGCAAAAAAGCTGACAATAACTCAGAAGTCCATTTAATAGGGAAACTAATAAACAGTTCTACTTTCTTTTTCTTTTTTTTCCTAAATCAACATTTATTTTTTTAATAGTACTAGTTTTCTTTTGATAGAAATCAAAAGAAGCACAACTAAATATGTCAACATGAATGAATCCAAAAAATATAATATTGATTGAATAAAGCAAATCACAGAAGAGCACATCCAGTAGGGTGCCATTTATAAAGCCAGGCAAAAATAAACCAACTTAAAAGAAGGAAAAAGAGAAAACTAGAATTAAGGTTAGTATGAAAAACAAGTCATAGGGTCTCCAGTATTGCTAGAGGTGGACAACAAACTTAACTCTGAGCTTTCTGATAACTGGGATAAAAAGAAAAACATGATCCATTATACCTTTAAAATAAGACCAAATCAGCTGTTTTGTTACTGAGAACAGAGAGAAATTTCTCCCCAGATTAACAGGGTGGCAAGTTATTTAATTTCTCTCTGCTTATTTTTCCTTGACTGTAAAATAGAATAAAAATAGTACTTGTTATATAGGATTGTGAGAATAATAGAAGATAAATTCGTAGAACAGTACCTGTCAAGAAGTAAGCACTCAGATACAATTATTAGCCATACATAAAAAATGTTATTAGCAAGACTATCCTTACAGAAATCTGTATCATATATTATAAAGGGGTAAATGGAGAGATATTCATTGCCTCAAGTAGGAAATCGTCTCAGCAATAGGACACAGGTGTTGTGAGTTACTGTTGTAGTGTTTTGTCCATGATCACTCATTAATGAACTTGTTATGCTAAGTTTCCTCTGGTAATTATGGCAAGGATACAGGACTTAAGTTGGTGTTCTGCTTTAGCCAATTCTAAGTAGTTTAATCTTGAATTCATTCACGTGTTGAATAATAAAATTTTTGCATTTACTTTTTCTGCTCTTCAAATGTGCAGATGGTATTCTGTAAACAAAGACTGGGCAAAAAGAATTATGAAAAGAATGAAAAATAGTAATTGAACTTAATAGTCACTATGAACAGAAAAATCAATGGAGGCTATATACCTTCCTAGGAAGTGATATCATGGCAATAAAAATATCAGTTGCAAAATAAAATATTCATTACTACAATTATTGAATGCTAACTAGACACCAAACTCTGTGCTGAATTCTTTACATATATTTTCTCATCCATACAGCAGTACATTGAGATCACAAATATTATCTCCATTTTTTGGTAAGGGGATCTTGAATCTCTAAAGGGCGTAAGCCTCTTGCCTAAAGTCACGGCCAGTAAGTATGGATTTAAGTCAGAATTTGGACCTAGATCTTGCTGATTTTAAAACACATATTGTTAGTCACTTCAACATATTGCCTTATGTGGAATGAAACTAAAACTTATTAAGCTTGAAACTCTTTGATCAAGAGAGATCTAAAATAATTTTTCCCTAACACTCTTAGGCAAATATGTTCTGATTTTTATTATCCTGTAATAAGATCATTCATCAGTCTTATTATCTTCCTGTTTGGGGCTTTCAGACTATAAGGTCAACCTTTTAGTTAATTGATTTGATTTGATCACCACCCTGAACTTTTATTTTTTACTTGAGGCAGGTTCCTACTCTGATACCCAGGCTGGTCTCAAATGCTTGATTCTCCTGGCTCAGCCTCCTAGCTAGCTAGGATTACAGGTATGTGCCTGGCTAAAACAATTTTTAAATGGAAGTGATGTTTGGATTTGAAGTAGAAAAGTCTAGCAGTTTAGGTGGGAGAGTGTAGCTCAGTGGTAGTGTGCTTGCATGTCATGCAAGATCCTGCATTCTATCCCCAGCATCACCAAGGGGAAAAAATGGAAAAATAAAAAGCCTAGTAGTTCATTTTCATATTCTGTAATTTCGTGGTCCAAGTCTAATGGATTGTTTTGGCCTCTCCATTCAACATTGTAGGTCTTCTTCCTTACCTCACCAAAAGACAATCAGATTAGTGTTGACAGTGAAGATGCCTCATATTTAAAGATCAGGGAAATTCAGGCTCCTGCAATCTGGCATAGAGCTCTGCAGTGTACTCATCGAATTGTAGAAACAGACTTCAATTCAAACTATGAAATATGTATGTCATGCTCAGTGGAAGTGACTTTATAGTAGAGAACATTGCCTGTGATTGGTTTTCCTTTTGATGGACCTGATAGACAGGGAGATTCCTGACAGAAGCAACAGTGGCGTAGTTAAGATTTCAAAAGCCACCTCTGTCAGATTGAAAAACATAGATGTGTTCAGCTCAGTGACTTGAGATCACTATACAATCTCTTATCAGTTTAGAAACTAGAAATAGCCAATCAAGAAATTTATCATTCTGAAATATTTAGATAATGGGAGGATCTACTCCGAGGGATAAAGTCTGAAAGGTGATTATATGAAACAGAACAAGATTGAAGTTAACATTTGTTGAAACACATTAATTCCAGAAGTCTTTAATAAATGAAGACCCACTTGCAGATACTGATGTCATTTTCTTTTTACTATTTTTTAACCTTCATTTTGGCCTTTGTTCATAATGCATGTTTTCTCCTCTTCTTGGCTTCTTGTCTTCCTCAAATCATTTCATACAGATATATGTAGACCATCTGTCTTTCCAAAAGGCTATCCCTTCTCTCAGCAAGGGGTAGGGGTAGGAGTGAGAGGTAAATATGAATAGAAAGCCAAGAAAAAGCTTGCAGACAGTTTTTTGGCTCCTCTTTTATGGCCCTTCTTTGCCTGCTCTGCAGCCGCCTGGGGACCTACAGGGAGACAACAGCTTGCATCCATTTGAGAATGCAGCAATGGCTGCAGAAAGGAAAGTGCTAGGCTGGTCAGCTTTCCTTCTAAAAACACAAAAGTGGCACAGATGGTGTGTGCCATGCATTCTGTACCACAGGATCAAATAGAATGGAGTTTCTTCCTTGTCATTGGAGTGGAACCTGAGAGATTCCAGCATAAGTGGATCATACGTTTGGCTAAGTAAAATGCAAGCCACTGATTCAAATTGCTTCCAGGCCCTCCCCTGACCTTGGGGGTTGAGTGCATGTACACAGCATTCTGGGAGAGCACTCACAAGATTGTCAAGGTTTAAGATGCACACTTGAGGGCCAGGCATTTAGCTCAGTGGTTCCACTGCCTGCCTCACAAGTGCAAGGACCTGAGTTCAATCCCTGGTACCACAAAAAAAAAAAAAAAAAAAAAAAAGATGCACACTTGACCCCTACAGCTATGGAAGGCCTAGCTATTGCCCTTGAAATTTGAACCCTGATGAAGGTGCTTGAGATAACTGCTCTCAAAACTCCTTAACCTTAACATAGACAGTCTTGAGTTTAAAACGCTGAATCAATGGGACATTTAATTCATACTGTTTCCATTAGCAGTTGTGTGTGCAAAGAAAAACAGCTCTCCATGGCCCTCTCTAGTCATGTTTAAGACCTCAGAAATAGGCAGGACACATAGCTCAGTAGTGGAGCACTTGCCTGGCATGTACAAGGCTTTGTTCAATCTCCAGCACTGCCAAAACACAGAACCAAGCCTTAGAAATAAAGCAGCCTTGCCTCAGAAGACTGCAAACCTAGAGAGTTGCTACCCAAAATCAAATTACAGAGCTGAACTAAGAAGCTTTGGAGTGCTCCATACTACACAGATGAGCTGAATTTTATAACTTTTAAGCCCTTTCAGCTCATTATTTAAAAATAACAAAAATTTTAAAAAGAAAGAAAGAAAGAAATAGAATAATAAAAATAGGATCTATTACCAAAGGCTAAGTCTGAGTTTTCAAAGAACAGTAGTGAAAATGCCAGCTTGAATGTTGAACTTATTACTTAGGAATCTCCACTAAAAACTGTCTTTACTGCCTTTGATACATAACAGAGGAGAAGCTTTGTCCCGATGGGGAAAAGAGAATTAAGGCCTTCATAAGCCTTGAGCAAGCTGCGGTTGCTGCCAGTGTTCTGAACAAGAAGGCTTTCAGCCTCAAATCTAATGGGATAGAACTGAAAACTCATCCAGTGCAAACATCCGGGGTTGCCCATAGCTGTGAAATCCTTCAGCTAAGGGGAGAACAAACACTCAGTCCTTATAGACTGGCCTGGTACAAGGGCCACTGCTTTGTTTCAAGAGACGCCCCTGGTTGAGCTGTGTGCAACTGCAACTTTTGTCCAGGTGTCAGATTTCACTGAAAATCTGTTTTAAACACTGCAAAAAGTATCCTGTTTGCAAAATTTTGTCAGCTGTTTGTTTCAGGATAGCAAATTAAGCCATAAATCAGACTAACATTGAATCCTGAAAACTTTTGGTATTGTCAAAAATTAATCAGCTCTAAAGAAGTGATGTTTTGACAAACAAGCAATATTGAGTAGTTGAGTTGAAAAAGCCTTTCAGTTAATATTGATGATGTTGATTTCATTGGAAATAGTCTCGCTTCTTACTTAAATATGACTTATAAGCCCCATGGCTGTATTAGTTTATCCGAAACAACATAGTGCAAACCCAGCACTCAGGAGGCTGAGGCAGGAGGATTGCCACAAGTTTGAGGCCAGCCTGTACTACAAAGCGAGATCCTGTCTCAAAAAAAAAAACCATCCAGCCTGCATGTATACTACTGCTTAAAAGCAAGAAACTATGATGTTGAGAGTTTTTGGACCCACACGGGGCCAAGTTTGAACCCCAGCTCTGCCACATGTAGCTGCATATTGCTTCAATGTTCTCATCTGCAAAGTAGAACTAATGGCTGTGTGTAGGAGTGCATGCCTGTAATCCTAGCAGTCTGGGAGGCTGAGGCAAGAGTTGCCTTGAGGCAAGAGGATTGCAAATTTGAGCCCAGATCTCTGTTTCTTTGTAGTTTTTTAAATTCTTGCTCAAAATCGTAGCTCAGAAATACAGTCCCAGCCATCAGCTATGTTTTGCCATCTAACATAGTTGCTCTGTGTCAAAATAGTTTCCATCTGACTCCAAGAGTGCTGTTTCTGTTTCCCCCTCAGTTTGAACGCCATGACCCTGTGGATGGAAGGATAACTGAGAGGCAGTTTGGTGGCATGCTGCTGGCTTACAGTGGGGTGCAGTCCAAGAAGCTGACTGCCATGCAGAAGCAGCTCAAGAAGCACTTCAGAGATGGAAAGGTAGGTTGCTTTGGCTGGAGGAAGAAAAGAAAACAATGGAACAGCTGCTTATTGCAAAGGGACCAAACTAATGATGGGAGAGTATCATGAGCTAAGGAGTACAACTAACTCCTCCATGCACTTGAGCCCCAAAGAGGAAGAAAAGTGAACAGCAGGCAAAGAAGAGAGTCCAGAGTGATCCCAGATTTCTTGTTCAGGCAAGAGGTGGCACCATGCACTGAGATTGAGAATTTCAAAGGCTAATTTGGATGGGAACGTAAAGAGTCGCAGTTGTGGATGTCTTGTATTTAAGATACTAGGTGACTATTCAAGTGTATAATCAAGAAGCAGCTGAATATTTATCAGTACACTGTTAGAATTAAAACGATGAGAATGAAAGAGATTTCCCAAGGTGGATATTACACAAAAGAAGAAAACAAATATGTGGGCTAAGGAAAGAACCCAGTGGAACAGTAACATTTAAGCAGCTAAGAAAGGAAATCTAGAAGATCCAGAGAAAGATACCTAGATAGGGTAGTGAAATCAAAGCTAGGGAAGAGAGGGTTCAGGAACTGAGGGTTCTAACGTCACGTTCGACAGAAAGGATCCAGTAAGATAAAGATTAAAACATCTGTTGGTTCAGGAGAAATGGAAGTAATTGGTGACCTTTGGGAGAACTGTTTCATTGCAGTGGTCCAGTTGAAAGGAACGTTTGATGAGAAGTAAGGAAGAAGAGAAAGAAAAGAGAAGCAGAAGGAAAAAAAGGCCCTAGACAGCAATATTACATATGCAAAACTTTGAGGCAATACACTCGTCTATTCTGGCTGCTATAACAAGATACCATAGACTGAGTGGTTTCAACAACAGAAATTTATTTTCTCACAGTTCTGGAAGCTAAGTGTGCTCACATGAGCTTTTGTGTACACACAGAAAAAGAGAGGGAGTTCTTTCTTTCTTTCTTTCTTTTTTTTTTTTTTGGTACTGGGGATTGAACTCCGGTCCTCATACTTACAAGGCAGGTAGCAGAACCACTGAGCTAAATCCCCGGCCCTGGTATTTTTTCTTTTAAGGACACTAACCCTGTTGCATTAGGGTCCACCTCTATGGCCTCGTTTAACCTTACTTTCTTTGAGGCCCCATCTCCAAAGATAGCCACACAGGGAATTAGGGCTGCAACACATGGATTTAGGGAGGGAAGGTAGAGACACAAACTAAGGGCAGGAAAGACAAAGCTGGCACATGTGAGGAACTGAAAGGGTGCTAGTGTGGTCCAAGCTTACTGAGCAGGGAGGAAGATGGCCTCAGTTAGGTCAGAGACATGTGCTAGGCATGGAAGCAGTGTGCATAGTTTATTCACAGGGCAGCGAAAAGCTACTTAGGGGTTGAACAGTGAAATGGCATGGTTGTATATATGTTTAAAGAGATAACCATCACAGCCTTCTGGAAGAGTGCAGAAAGGAGCAAGCGTAGAGGCTCAAAGACATAATGTTGTTAGAGAATTTGAAGGGATGATGTTTTCTTTTGAGCTGATACAGGAAAACAAAAGGGCAGATAGTAGAACTGAGTCGGTATTAGGGTTTTTGCTGGTGACTACGATGAACAAACTATAGCAGAGACCAATTAAAAGATCAGGCCTCGGGCCAGGGATTTAGCTCAGTGGTTCCGCTGCCTGCCTTGCAAGCGCAAAGTCTCGAGTTTGATCCCCGGTACCAAAAAAAAGATCAGGCCTCTAAAAGATCGCGCATCCATGGACACACACACACACAGACACAGCATTGCTTGGGCTAAAGTAGAGTGCAGATCTTCTTATTCCCCAGCCCAGTACCCTTCCCACTGTATAGTGATTAGCATTTAGCCATGACCAGAAGACTGACGTGGCACTAAAAGTATGCTGCGAGAGATCGCCACTGTACTGTGGCATAGTGGGCATGAAGCTTCTTAGATGACTTGAGTTGAGGTCCTGACCCAAAGCTTTCCATGGTCATTAGAGACAAATCAACCTTATGGCCTCAGGAATTGAGAAGTTTGTCCCAGTTGCTCGCCATAACAACCATTCTACCTTTAAAGACTCAATAACTGAGCAGAAATCCAATTTAGTTGAACGTTTCTTACTCAAATTGACTTAATCAGTTAACAATCACAGAAACTAAAAGAGAAAAAAAAGTCCAAAAAGGGAGGAAAAAAAAACCCCAAGCCTTCCAAAATCTCAATGGAGAGAGAAAAATAATAAAAATTGAAAAAAACCCAAAAGATTGAGACAAGAAAATTTTAAAATAAATAACTGAGCAAAAGAAATAGGCTGGCTAGTATTTGTCCCAGTTTTCTCAGACTTTGTGCAATAAATCTTGTATGAATAGCATTGCCCCAAGTTGGTGGAGAGTGCTTCTCAGCCAGACTTTTTCCTCCTTGCCTTGCATGTGAAAAAGCTGAAAGGACCTCTGAGCCAGTTGTTGACTGCAGCTGAAGACAGAGTGGGGCTCTGAGAGATGCAGCCTTTCCCCCAGCAGGTATTCTCTTGGCTGTGTAGGAAACTTGTCATTAATGAAAAGTGAAAGAGAAAAGTATTTCTCTCCCATAGAGCACTTCTACACTACCAATGCCTGGCTTATATCTGCTGGAAATTGTAATTTCAGAAAATTGATTACAGGTGTGGATTTTTTTTTTTTAGCCCCTTTGATGGAAGCATGGTGTTTGCATTGGGAAACACTCCTTCCTTTTGATCAGACTTATTTTTAAAGGTTGGTTTATCATGAAACCCTAGTTCACATTTTTTTATAAATTTATATTTAAAAGCAATAAACTGGGTGTCGGAGACATCATCCTGAAATGAATAAAGTGTTTTAGCCCTGTCAGGAGTTAATTCAGGACCCAAAGACCTTGCAAAAGAGCTCTGAAGTTAAAGGACAGATTTTGTCAGATGAGGAAAATCTGGGGTGCTAAATTACTCCTGGCCAGAAACTCTAGCCTGCTTTCACAAGGAGATTAAGATTGATTGTGCTTTGGTGTTGATTAAATAGTTGTGAGCATAGCAATTAACTAAAATGAGAGTTAATGAAGGGCCTTTGCTCCTGAGGTTACCAGTCCATCTCTCTAGGACCATTTTGCTTTAAAGGGGAGCCACCATCTGCTTTCTAATTGCTTCTTTTAGGAGATAGAAGTTTTTATTTGGCTCCCATTAATTAGTTTCTGTGTCAAAATATCAAACCAGATCCAAAAGATTGAAGGTCCTAGTGGTAGCATTAAATAAATATTTGCATATAACTTAATGACCATGCAATGCTTCATAGCCATTTTTCCCTTTCTGTCTTTGTACCAGCCTTGTTAGATATCACTGTGTCTTTGGGCATGTGGAGACAGAAAGAAAAATTAATGGCCCACCTGGAGTCTAGACCAGTAATGATGAACCTTTTAGACCTTTCAGTGATACAAACAGCCCACTGTGGTACATGTGCCATAGGTTCGCCACCACTAGTAGACTATAAAGCAAGGATTCCTTTTGCAGGTCCTTTCCTTCTCATAATGCTATATTTCTCCTAACCATACTATTTCTCTAAAAGTAGTGCTTCTCACTCAACATTAAGAGCACTTGGAATTGTCAAGAAATGTAGTTGTCAGGACCTTCTTAAAACCAATTCAATCAGAAGATCAGTATGTAGGTACAAGCATGTGTTTCCTAAAGGCTCCCCAGTTTCATTTACCTCAGCCTTTCCTGCTTCCTATCCCTCATGCCTAATGAGAGAGTCTGCTGTAGCATTTGATAGAATAAATTCATTACCACTAGCTCTGTAATAATGAACCTGCTAGCTTACTAAGGACTTCTCCCTGCCAGTCAGTATAACTGAGTATTTTCTGTATGCTAAATTTTTTTATTTAAATTTTTTGATCACTTTATAGTTCAGGCTCACTATATATATGGCCTCGAATTTACAGCAATTATCCTGTTTCAGCCTCCCAAGTTCTGAGATTACAGGTGTGCGCCACCTCTGTGGTAAACTTTTTATGTATCTTCTTTTCTCCTCAGTTACCACAGCAGTCCTGCTTGGTAAATAAAATCCTCATTTTTCAGATGAAAAACATTCTTCTGAGCCTTATTTATCAGAGATCTCATACTGTCTTAAGAGGTGGCACGAGGATCCAAAGCTAAGAATGTCTTATTTTATGGCCCATAATCTTCTGACTAACCATTGCCAATCCTTGTTCACCACTTTGAATAATAATCCTTGTTCACCATTTTGAATAAACGCAAAGTTTTGGTAAAACAAGAAATCAATGTCACCAGACTCCAGTCTTAGGTTCTTAGGGAGATAGCTAGAAAGGAAAGTTGTGGAAGCAGAAGGTTGAGGACCTTAAATCCTAGACTAAGAAGTTTGGAGATTTATCTGGCTGACAGTGGGAAATCACTGACATTTCATGAGCAGGAGAGATGAAGATAGAAAGAAAGTGATGCTTCAGGAAGATTAGATACTTGCACAAATGTAAGTAACAGAAATGGTGTAATTTCCCCTGCTGGCAGGCAGCAGGTGAAGTGAAGCCTAGGGTTTGCAACAGGAAGATACTTTATGAAGCAGATTGAACATAATTGGTGAGAGTAGTATTATATAAGGAAGAAAGAAGGAGGCTATTTTATATCTTTTCAATGGACCATAGAGGAAACTTGGGCAATTGGATTGACTCCTGGCAAACGAATTTGCTGTGACTGATTTAAAAGACAGAGCTGGGGAATCATCCATTTCAGTGTATTTGCACTCATCCATGGCCAGTCATCGCTGGATATTTGGCTTTGCAGCTGACTCCAGAGGAAGCCAAATTTTCCTTACCCCTTTTCTCATTTGTTCCAACTGCACTTTACTTTTAAAAACAGCTTTATTGAAGTATAATTTATATACCATCAAAACCATCCATTTTAAGTGTAGAGTTCAGTGATTCCTTGGTAGATGTATAGTTATGCAATCATCAGAGCCATCCAGTTTTAGAACATTTCTGTCACCCCAAAAAGCTCCCTCATCCTAGTTCTCAGTTAATCCTCATTTCTGCCCTAGCCCCTGGCAACCATAAATCAGCTTTCTGTCTCTGTAGATTTGTCTTTTCTGGACACTTCATATAAATGCAATCATATAATGATATAGTCTTTTTGGGTCTGGCTTCTTTTACTCAGCAAAAAGTTTTTAACATTTATGCTAATGCTTATATTAATAGTTTATTACATTTCATTGCCAAATAGTAACTAGTATTCTATTGTTCAAATATATTACATTTTGTTTATCTGTTCACCAGATAATAAACAATTGGATTGTTTTATTTGGAAGCTGTTATAAATAATGCTGCTATGAACATTTATATACAAGTCTTTATATGGACTTGTGTTTTCTTTTCTCTTGATATTTCTAGGAGTGAAATAGCTGAGTCACATGGTATATTTACATTTAACTTTTTTTTCTTTTGTGGTGCTAGGGATCAAACCCAAGGCATCATGCATGCTAGGAAAAGCACTCTACCACTGAGCTGCATCCTCAGCTGTATATTTAACTTTTTAAGAAGCTGCCAAACTGTTTCCCAAAGTGGCTGTACCATTTTACTTTTCCACATGAATTGTATGATAATTCTAGTTTTTCTACATCCCACCAAAATCATTATTGGGTAATTTTTTTAATTGCAGTCACTGTAATAAGTATATTAATGGGGTTTTAATTTGCATTTCCCAATGACCTATGGTGGTGGACATCATTTCATGTACTTATAAGCTATTCATTTATATTGTTTGATAAAATGTGTATTCAGTTGGGGGAGAGGTACTGGAGATTGAACCTAGGTCTACATCCCCAGGCCTTTATAATTTATATTTTGAACACAGTTTCATTAAATCACTAAGTTGCCTAGGCTGAGATGGAACATTTGATCCTCCTGCCTCAGCTTCCCAGAGTGCTGGGATTACAGGCATGCACTACCATACCTGGCCTCACATGGTTTTATGAATGCTAGGCAAGCACTCTACCACTGAGCTGTATCCTCAGGCCCAAATCTTTTTTTTAATCATTGTTGATCTTTTAAAGCATAAGATTTTAAAATTTTGATGAAATCTAGTTCATCAATTTTTTTCTTTTATGGATTATGCTTTGAGTGTGTTATTTAAGAGCCCATGCTTCATTCAAAGTTATAAAGGACTGGAGGTGTAGCTTAGTTGTACAGCACTTGCGTAGCATACACAAGGGCCTGGGTTGTTTAATCCCCAACCCTAGAAAAAACAAAAACAAAACAACTTTGTGGGCAGAGGGTATAGTTCAATGGTAGGGTGTGTGTTTAGCATGCACAGGACCCTGGGTTCAATCCACAACACCGAAAAGGAAAAAAAGTAAAAACAAGATCATGAAATTTTTCTTATATTTTCTTATAAAAGTTCTATTGACTGATTTTAATTTTGAAAAAGTATTAGTTGCTTAACATCCTACTAATGTTAAATACATTTTTACACAACGCAAAAGAAGTCTCTCATCCATTTCTTTTGTGAGTCACCTAGAGCCCACTTTTATATAAGCCCATCTTCCCAAAGGTAGGAAGGTAACTAGTTTGTCATGGGAGATGACTTCTCTATTTTCTTCCCCCCCCCACTGTAGGTTAAGAAAATCTCTTTGATGCCAAGCCTAAGGAGAAGGTTATTTCCTTTTGACTGCTATGTCTGCAGTTCACATCACCTGCCAATAGATTATACATAAGCTGTATGTAGTCTTCTAGTTTGTACTCAACTTGCAATAAGCAAACACTTTCAGTTTTCATGTTAACATTCACAAAGCTCATGTTATAATCTTACTTTAGTTTTATTCTAGTAACCCTCTGAATTTTTTACTAAAGTAGGTGCTAAAAAATAAGAATTTGTGACTGGCGTCTTTTCTTCCTGAAATTATAAACTCCATAAAATCAAGGCCCCTGTCCAATGCAATTTTATTCTCTCACTGTTCTTGGCATGGTGCTGAGTAGTTAGTAAGTGCTCAATAGATATTTTTTATTATATCTATGTAATAAAGCCAAAGTGTTATATATTTAGATTTTTTTTTTTGTACCAGGGATGGTACTCGGGACCTTGCGCTTGCGAGGCAGGTGGTGGAACCACTGAGCTAAATCCCTGACCTATATTTAGATTTAATAGTGACATAATGTGATTTGTACCCTACTGTTTTTCTAAATCATCAAATAAATAGCACTCGGTTCAGATTGTTCTCTCACTCCCTCTCTCTCTCTCTCTCTGTCCTCAAATAATTCCCAGCATAAGCAGTCTGGTCCTGCACTGTAGTATTTGATGTTTCACAAAATATTAACTAACAAACATTAGAGTGTGAAATATTCCCTCTAGTATGGCCTTTCTGTTTTAGGGATTTTATGTTAGCTAAAAGACCTCAAAAATACTTTCAACAATTCAGTCCTCCACGGCCCCATCCCCTACAGAAATCTGTGCTTTAATAAGAAAAGTTTTTTTAAATCTTTAGCATGTATTGTGTATGTGTCAAAATATAGGTGTGTATTTTTGTATATAATATAAAAGTTACCACTTGAACCATTTTTAAGTGTACAATCAAGTGGCATTGAATATATTTACATTGTTGGGCAGCCATCACCACCATCCATTATCCACTAACCAAAGTGCCCCATTCCCTATCTCCCCAGCCCCTAGCAACCACCATTCTACTTCTTGTCTCTATGAATGTGACCAGTCTATAAATGCAGCCATACAATTTTGGTTTTTGTCCTTTTGTGGCTGGCTTATTTCATCTGTGTAATCTCAAAATCTATCCATGTTGTGCCTTATATCAAAATATCCTTCCTTTCAAAAGCTGAATAATATTCCAATGTGTCCGTATGTGGTGTGTGTGTGCCACATTTTGTTTATCCTTTCCTCCATCAATAGACATTTGGATTGCTTTCACCTTTGCATGTCATTTGATGGAAGGGAAAGTAAAGTGGTCTCAATGTATCTACCCATAAGCAGTGGGATTGTAGACCCTGTGCTTCTGGTCCAAAAGTATACTTTTTTTTTTCCATTTTAACAGCAACATTTTTATTGCTTTTGAGAGTTTTCCTAGAAGCAGATAACTATTGCATAGCTGTTTCATTTTAGCGTTTTAGAAATTTCCAAATGCTTTCTCCAAAATAAAGACAAATGAAAAAATATCTACTGTAGTTGAAGGATCTCAGGCTTTCAGAGGGATAGGGCCCATTGCATAATCTTTGGTTAGTAGTTGCATTTTGCTTGTATTTCTTTCTCCCACTTTCCAGGCATCTTTCTGAAATCCAGATCAATAGGACCCCATCAGGAAAACCAAACCCACCCTTTCAGGTGCCTGAGAAGGAAGCCTGGATCCTATCAGCCTATTTAGGAAAGTTGCAGAGCTGATACAGAAATAGTTGAAGCAGCCCTGATTGTCTTAGAACAGGGGAATGGACTTCCAAATGCAGGAGAGGGGCGCACAATAGTTGCCCCATTCTGCAAGTTTAGTAACCCAGGAGATGGACACCCACTGTGGAGAACTGCATGCCTGGTCAAAGACGTCTGCAGTTTCTTAAGGATTTCATCACCATTATTGACAAGTGAAAGGTCAGAGAAATGAGCATACTGGCTGCGAATAGCCTTGCAGTCGTGCTGCAGGGCTTTCATCCAAGCACCTTGGTCAGGAGATGCAGTGAACATGATGAAAAGTGAAAGTGCTGCTGTCCAGGTAATCTTTAGGGTTTGGGGATCGGTGTCAATGATGGCAGTCTTGTCCTGCTTATGAATCTGGTGCACTGTGTCAAATTTGCCACAAAATGTGTTGCCCTGGTATCTGCCAAACTCCAAGAACTCACTGGCAGAGAAGTTCCTTGTCTTCTTCTCTGTTGAAATGAAGTAGCACTCCTTCCCATCCTCCTCACTCTTCCTTGGTGGTTGTGCTGTATATGAGGCAGGGTATACACACTTCTCTGGATTCTGGCCAAGTGGAACATTCTTGATGTGGCTGGGACCCACCCTGCTACCTCTAATCAGCACCGAGGTCTTCTCTTGAACATAAGAAGCCAAACAACTTTCTCATAAGAAACAACATCCCGGGCCGGGGATTTAGCTCAGTGGTTTTGACACCTGCTATGCAAGCGCAAGGACCCGAGTTCGATCCCCGGTACCAAAAAAAAAAAAAAGAAAAGAAACAACATCCCACTGGTCAGAAACTGAGCTGTACTTAGCCATGTACTTGTCTTGTATTTGGTCTTCTTCCCAAAGGGACTGCAGCTTGGGGTTTCACTTGAAGCAGGTTGAGCTACACTCTCCACTCGCCGTTCCTGTAGTTCAGGGGAAGGAATCAATCTGCTGACTCCTTGGAGGAACCTTCCACTGTCCCGGCCACCAGCCACTGTCATCCTTGTTGATGATTTAGATAATGTCCCCAATGACAAACTTTAGTTCCACCTCCTCACAAGGGATCAGACTGTCCTTTGTGGGATCATAATCAAGCTGTGCTCTCATGAACATCTGAAGGGCAGGAAGACAACTTTGCTGGTTGGGAATTACATTTAATGACATCATTCCTTTGGTTTCTTCGATCACCTTCTGCAGCTGACCCACTAAGCAATTTGTCACATATGTGTTATTGATTTCTAGAATCTCATCCCCCACGGGAAGGGAGTCTTATCTGTGAATCATGCCAACATGAAGAGTTCTGACCATACCACAGGAGTGTTTTGTATTTAGTTTCAGAGTGATTCCCATGGGTTCTCCTGTGACCTTCTCAAACTATATGAGATGCACTTTCCACACCTCCTGCCCCCTGGCCTGGGGCAGCAGACTCAGTTACAGCATTCAACTGGTGAGTCACAGCCTCTGGCCAGCTGCACTTCTGCAACAAGGGCACCACATAGACATCAGAGAGCACCAAGTATGTGCTGCCCCTGCCTCGCCCTTGCTGGACCTGAGTTCATTTCCAAGGAGCTGGGACACCAGAATGTGGAACCAGACACCATTGGGAACCAGGCCTGGGCCTGTTGGACAATGGAGGCGGTGGGGACATGGTGCAGCTGCCCTGTGGTATTCTGCTCTCTAAGATTGAGTCTAGCCTAGTGCCTACACTGACTAGCATACTACAGCATCCATTATCTTGGACAATGCAAGTCAAGGCCAAGGGAATGACCTCAAATGAGGGGGAAAGGGACTTGAAGTCTACTGCCAATAATTATGGCCCTTGATATATAGTAGATACAGTACTTCATAAAATGTTTGAATGAATGCTTAAATATGTATGCACTACTCTTCATAATTTCCAAAAGGTGGAAATAGCCTGTTTGAAATAGATAAACAAATTGTGGTACATTCACATAGAATACTTTATAGCAGTAAAAATGAATAAATACAGACATACACAAAAACATGAACAAATTTTAAAGACAGAAGCCATATATAACAATGCGTACTGCATAATTCCATTTATAAAATTAAACTGTTTCTGTTTAAGGATGCATAAATTGGTAGCTATACTATTTAAATTTTTTTAAATCAAGGAAATGAACCCCTTCAAGTCAGAATAGTAGTTATCACTGGGGCTGTGGGTGGAGCTGGAATTTACAATTGGGAAGGGACGTGTTATGGGAGGGAAGGAGGCTGCTGGGATGCTGACAGCAGTTTGTTCATTAACCTGAATGCAGATTCTATTGGTATTCATTTTATGGCAGTTTGTTGAGTTGTACATTCACATTTTATGCACCTTTCTCTATGGTCATGATGTTCATAATAAAAAGGGTTTTTAAATTCTTCAATTCTCAAGGGAAAAATTATATAGGATCATATGACAGAATCATACAAAAACAGTATTTTAGCTTTCCACTTGGTAAAATGAGAAAGTACAGTTGACCCAGTTTGGAGCATACCGAGAAAGAACTGTGGATTGTCTGTATTAAAGTTTCGTTACTGCGATCCCGGTGTTGGTTCCCAAGCTGATTTGTAGTTTGGGGAAATGAAAATCAAAAGAGAAGCAGCACTAAATAGAAGCTTGTCAACATCTGCAATCCATTAAGGGTCTGATTTGTCATTAAAAGCATCTACACCACTCTCCAGTGTCTTCACTCCTTAGAAACTGCATTCACTTCCACCACAGAATGATGTGTGACAAATGGGGGACAGCAAATAGGACAGCTCTTCTACTCTGCAAACCAACTCCCCACTGTCCCTATTCATGCAAATACTTCCTTTGAGCTACCATAGAAACTAGAATTCAGATAAGCAAATCTTTGGACAGCTTTCAAAAACAATTTCTTTATTCACAAAATTTCATCCTTTTAAAATTAAGGGGCAAATTATTTTGTTAGTAGCTTTTAAACTGAGATAATGAACAGCCTCCCTGGTCCTTGGATTGTGCTAAACACTGAAACCCTTCCCCTACATATCTCTGACTTTGGTGATTCTTTAATTGGCTTAAGCCTCAAAAAGCTTAACTGGTCTGTGAGCAAATTATTCAAATGACAGTCCCAGTTCTAAGATGAGTAACAGATCAACTGGGCATAGCCCACTTAGAAGTGTCGTAATAGTGTGATTAATTGGAAAACACTCTCTGAAATATTTTCATTAAAGATACCCAGCCATCACTGCAAGCAGCTTTATATCAGATTTTGTATGTGAGGGGACAGCAGTTAGCCACTTTGCTTTTCTCAGGGTAAAACTCTACAATTTGATATTCTTTGACCATTTTATTCAGTCTCTGTACAGATTTTGGTTTTGGTTGGTTGGTTGGTTAGTTGGTGGTCTGAGACAGGCCTTGAATTCATTACCAGTATGTAGCTGAGCTTGAATTCACAATCCTCCTGCCTCCACCTTGAGTGCTGGGATTGCAGGTGTGCACCACACCTGACTTGAGCACAGATTCTGAGTTGCAGAATTTTCAGCATTTCGAGTTGCTTTTGCTACACGTCTTCCTTACCTTTCTGTCTCTCCTCTTTCAGGGTCTGACGTTTCAGGAGGTGGAGAACTTCTTTACTTTTCTAAAGAATATTAATGACGTGGACACTGCATTGAGCTTTTACCATATGGCTGGAGCATCTCTTGATAAAGGTAATTAAACCCAGAAGTTTTTTCTTGAAGATATAAACATTGAATCTCTTAATTTATTAGATAATTCCGCCTCCTTAACAGTAAAATGTCTGTTATTCTTGCCATTGTCTTTTGATATATTTTGTTGGCACTGTATGAGCCTTGCATTTCACTTTGAGATGCCAAGCTCAGCAAAAACATTTGATTGTGCTAAGGGCTGTAGTCTGGGAAGATGCCCATCTTTAGATGTTTGGGTTTGGAAACAGTCATCTAAGCAAAGGCACAGTGTGTGAAACTGCACACTCTCTCACCTGAGCCAGAGTCAGGACATAATGAGAAACTGAAGTCATTCTGCAGGTGAAGTATATGCATTTGATAGGAAGGGATGGTGTGGTTTATTTCTTATAGTAAAGATTTTTTTAAAGATACAGTCATGACTCTAAGAATAGGACTCCCTGTCAACTTCATATAAATTCAGTTGTAGTTTATACAGGCAATGTGAGAGAGCAGAAGATTGAAAACACAACTTTTTTCCTCAACATTTTATTATGAAAATTTTCAAACATTCAGAACAGTTGAAATAATTTTTTGTTTTGTTTTTTTGGTACCAGGGATCGAACTCGGGACCTTGCACTTGCAAGGCAGGCAACCGAAGCACTGAGCTAAATCCCTGGCCCTGAAATAATTTTTTAAAGAATATCCATGGCTGAGAGTGTAGCTCAGTGGTAGAGCATTTGCCTTATTGCCCTGAGTTCATTCCCAGCACAGAAAGAGAGTCAGTCCCTCTTGAGTCTTTTTGTTTGTTTTTTGCTTTTCCTCGTACTGGGACTTGAGCCCAGGACCTTCACAATGAGCTATATCTCCAGCCATTTTTTTATTTTTTATTTCTTATTTTGAGATAAGGTCTTACTAAGTTGCTAAGTTGTCCAGGCTGGGCTCAAACTTTCTATCCTCCTGCCTCAGCCTCCCAGAGTGCTAGGATTACAGGCATGCATCACCATGCCTGACTCCTCTTGTGTTTTGATGTATTCAAAGTAAATTGCTGACATAAGTGTACTTCACTCCTAAATATTTCAGTGTGGATATTACCTAAAGTTTGCAATTTGTTTAAAGTTGCCTCTTGCATTTTCTCAGTCAATTACTGCCCCTACTCACCAAGAGGTGAATATACATTAATCTGTATACTTTCAGAGGTTAATTATTCTTGTTCTAGAACTTTATACAGTTTACACATTTCTAAGGTTTTTCCGTATGTGTTTTTGAGATCCACATAATCCATTCAATGAATACCCCATTTATCCATTCCTCTATGGACACTGGTTGTTTCCAGTTATTGGCTGTCTTCAATAAAGCTGCTTTGAATATTCTTTTAATTTTTTTTTTTTTTGGTACTGGGGATCAAACTCAGGACCTTGCACTTGCAAGGCAGGAGGTGGAACCACTGAGCTAAATCCCTGGCTGCTTTGAATGTTCTTGTGCAAGTTTTATTGAAGATTTATATTTTCATTTCTTTTAGATAAATACATAGGAGTAGAATTTCTAGGACCAGGGGAAGATGATTATTTCATTCATAAAAAGCATGGACGTCCAGAGCTGGGAATGTAGTTCAATGCCAGAGCACCTGCCTACATAGCCTGAGCGAGGCCTTAGGTTCCATCTCCACACCACAGAGATAAATAAATAAAGTGGATACCCAGTTTTACCATCATTATTTGTTGACAAGATGCTCCATTGATTTGATTTAATATATTTGTCAAAAATCAAATGACGGGGCTGGGGACATAGCTTGGTGGCACTGTGCCTGCCTGGCAAGCACAAGGTCCTGAGTTCCAATCCCTTAAGCGGGGGAGGGTCAAATGACCATTTAAATGTGGCTCTGTTTCTGAACTCTGTGTTCTGACATTTATCTGTGTGTCTGTCCTTATGGCCACAGCTACTGTCTTCATTACTATAATTTAGTAGAAATTCATAAAATGTCAGCTGGTGTAAATGCTCCCAACCTAGTTCTTCCTTTTCAAGATTGCTGTGAATATTCTACCTCCTTTGTTTTACTATTTAAATTTCAGAATCAGTTGGTCACTTTCTGTGCAAAAAGAGATGGGATTATAGCTGGACATGGTGGTGCACACCTGTACTTCCAGCTACTCAAGAGCCTAAGGCAGGAAGATCATGAGTTCTGGGCCAGCATGGACAATGTAGGGAGACCTTGTCTCAAAATTTTAAAAGCTGGGGATATAGCTTAGTGGTAGAGCACTTGCCTAGCATGCTGAAGGCCCTGGGTTCAATCCCCAGTACCTAGAAGTGAGAAAAAAACAGGAGAGATGGGATTATGATTACAATAATCCTGACTATATATATATATCAGTTTGGGGAGAATTGACACCTACATAATACTGAGCATTGGGCTGGGGATTTAGCTCAGTGGTTTCGCTGCCTGCTGCACAAGCGCAAGGACCCGAGTTCGATCCCCAGTACCAAAAAAAAAAAAAAAGAAGTTCCCATAATACTGAGCATTCCAATTTATAAACATAATATATCTTTCCATATTTTATGTCTACAGTTTCTTTCTCATTTTTTTGTACTCTGAAGCATACAAGTTTTGTATATTTTTTCAATTTATGCCTAAACATTTTGTATTTTTGATGTTACTATAAATGGATTTATTTCATTTCCAATTGTTTGCTGCTAAAATTAAAATATAATTTTTATATAAACTGATTTTGTATTCCACAATCTTACTAAATCCTTCTAGTTGTTTTGTGGATTCCTTAAGGTTTTCTATATAAACAATCATGTTATCTGCAAATAGTTTCATCTTTTTTATTTTTTTTTTCTTACCTTATTGCACTAATACAATATCGAGTAGATGTAGTGAAAGTAGACATCCTTCGCTTCTTCCTGATCTTAGGGGAAAGGCATTCAATATTTCACCATTAGGTCAAATATTAGATTTTTCATAGATACCCAGATGTCATATGATGGAAGTTCTTTTCTGTTACTAATTTTTTTTTTCAGTACCAAGGATCAAACTCAGGACCTTGCAGTTGCGAGGTAGGTGGTGGAACCACTGAGCTAAATCCCCGGCCCTTCTCTTACTAATTTTAAAAAGGCTTTTTATTATCAATGACACACACACACACACACACACACACACACACACACACACACACACACACACATATATATATATATATATATATATATATGGAGAGAAATGATTCCATAGCTTTTTACCTTTATTCTTTTATTATGGTAGATTACATTAATTATTCCTTATAGCCCTGAAATAAACTCCATTTCATCGGTGTGTTAGGCTTTTTAAAAAGCTAGATTTGATTTGCTAATATTTTGTTAAATACAAACAGATACTGGTCTATAATTTTCTTTTGTTGTAATGTCTTTTTAGTTTTTTTATCAGAGTACACAGACCTCATAAAATGACTTAGGGAGTTTTCCTCCTCCTTGTTCAAGAAGTGCTTGTGTAAGATTGCCTTTATTTCTTCCTGAATTATTTGATAGAATTCAGCAATGAAACTATCTGGGCCTGCAGCTTTCTTTGTGGAAAGTTTGATAATTTAATTTCTTTAATAAGTATATAGGTATTCAGAGTTTGTGTTTTAGCTTGTGTGAATCTTTTCAAGTTGTATTACTAAGGAATTTGCCCGTTTCATCTGCTATTGAATTTATTGATATAAAGTTGTTCATAATATTTCATTATGATCCTTTTTTATGTAGAATCTGAAGTCTCATTTTTTATTCCTACCACTGATAAATTGTATCTTCTCTCATTTTTTATTTCTTTGTCTACCTAGGGGGTTAGCAATTTTATTACTCTTTTTAATTTTCTCTGTGATCTGTTGTCGGTAGATTTCTGCTCATATCTTTATTTCCCTTCTTATACTTATTTTCAGTATATATTATTTTGCATTTCTTTTTCCAGCTTTTTTAAATGGAACATTAGCCTGCCTTTTCTAAGAAAACATTTGAAACTATAAATTTCCCTCTAAACACAGCTTTATATACATCCCACAAACTGATATGTTGTATTTTCATCCGGCTTAAAATATTTTCTGATATTCCTCATGATTTGTCTGGTAGATTTCTGGGTTATATAAGAAAATGTTAACTTTAAAATATTTTCAGTTTTTTCCTAGATATATTCCTGTTAGGGTTTTTTCTTTTTCTTTTTTTCTTTTTTTTCTTTTTTTGGTATGGGGGATCAAACTCAGGACCTTTCGCTTTCAAGGCAGGTGGCAGAACCACTGAGCTAAATCCCCGGCCCTATTCCTGTTAGGGTTTTATTTTTGGTGGTTGTTGTTGTTGCTTGGAAATACTAGAGATTCAACCCAAAGTCTTGTGCATGTTAGGCATGCACTCCACCATTGAGCTACATACCCAGCCCTTTTTATTTTATTTTGAGATGGTCTCACTGGGTTGCCCAGGTTGGCCTCAGACTTGTGATCCTTTTATATCAGCCTCCTGATTAGCTGGGATTACAGATGTGCATCACACCCAGTTTAATATTTGTTTTTCATTTCTAATTTAATTCTATTGCCAGAGAACACATTCTTTAAAATCTCATTTCTTCAAAGTTAATTAAGCTGGGCTTGGTGGCACACGCCTATAATCCCAGCACTTGGGAGCCTGGGGCAAGAGGATTGCCATGAGTTCAAGGCCAGCCTGAACTACCTAGCAAGACCTTGTCAAAAAAAAAAAAATGTCAGGTTAGGTCAAGTGATTGATAGTGTTTTCAGATATCATTAATAAGTAAATGTTTTTTGTTGGTTTTTTTTTTGGTACCGGGGATCAAACTCAGGTCCTCAGCTTACAAGGCAGGCACCAGAACCACTGAGCTAAATCCCCGGCCCTCAAATGTCATTAATGACTTTTTGTTTGGTTGCTGTTATCAATGGTAGAAGAGTGTTAAAATCTCCAAGTATAATGTTTTATATATCCACCTATAATGTTTATAGGTTTTTCTGTTTTTCCCTTTAAATGATACCAGTCTTCATGAATTTTGAGCTCTGGTACTAGGTGCCTACGTACTTGTGATACTATGCTTTCCTGATGATTTGGCTCTTTTGTTATTATAAAATATTCTCCCTCTATCTTGTATAATATACCTGTTGAAACCTGTTTTGTGTGATATTAATATAGCCAATTAGTGCTTATTATTTGCATGGTATAAATTTTTCTCTTCTTTTATGTTCAGCCTATCTGTGTTTTTAAAGTGTATCTCTCCTGGACACACTATATTTTATATTGTAGTAGTTTCTCTAAAAATTAAAATACAACCTTTTATGGCTTGCTTAGAGTTAATATTGATTGTACCACTGTAAGTGAAATGTAAGAATTTTACAATTTTACAGTTATGTTTAGCACTAGCCCACTTTTATGCTATAGTTGTCATTTATGTTTTGTCTGTATACAGTATACTCTTTAATACAATGTTAGGATTTTTGTTTTTGGGCCGGGGATTTAGCTCAGTGGTTTCGTTGCCTGCTGCACAAGCGCAAGGACCCGAGTTCGATCCCCGGTACCAAAAAAAAAAAAAAAGGATTTTTGTTTTTAACAGTTACACAGGAATTTAAGAGAAAAATAGTCTTTTACACTTACCTACATATTTACCACTTTGAATACTTTTCATTTATTCCTAAAAGAATAAATTCTGAAGAACTTCCTTTGTCATTTTTTTTAGTACAGATCTGTTAGCAATAAATTCTTTTCATTTTTGGTTTATCTGAAAATGTCTTTATTTCACCATCAGGTACTGTAATGTATATTTTTAAATCTCTCCAAAGCACTGACTGAGCTTTTATAAACACAGTCTTACTTATTCAGTACTTTTCAGTGGATTCCTTAAGAATTTCTCATTTAAGGGCTGGGGATTTAGCTCAGTGGTTCCACCGCCTGCTTCACAAGCTCAAGGTCCTGAATTCAATCCCCAGTACCAAGAAAAAAAAAAAAAAGAATTTCTCATATAAGATCTAATATATGAAATCTAAAAAAGTTAAACTAATAGAAGCCGAGTAGAATGGTGATTGCAGGGACAGGAAGGAAGACTGGAGGACCTGGGGAGGAATTGATCAAAGGATACATGGTTTCAGTTATGCAGGATTAATTAATTCTAGAGAGATACTGTACTATATGATGACTGTGATTAATAATATTGTATTATGTACTTAAAGTTTACTAGGAGAGCCAGGGATTTAGTTCAGTGGTTCTGCCACCTGCCTTGCAAGTGAAGGGACCCGAGTTCAATCCCCAGTACCAAAAAAAAAAGTTTACTAGGAGAGTAGATCTCATGTGTTCCTTACCACACCCATATACAAAATGGTAACCATGTGAAGTGATGTAAATGTTAATTAGCTTGATTATGGTAATCATTTTGTAATGTGTACATATGAAAACATCACATTGTATACCTTAAATATGTACAATTTTTACCTCATTAAAGCTGGAAAAAATAGAAGATTATCTCATCTGCAAATAGAAGTCTCTTAGCCAGGCATGGTGCGGCATGCTGTAACCCAGCTAATTGAGAGGCTAAGGCAAGAGGATTGTAAGTTTAAGGCCAGCCTAGGTGACTTAGCAAGACCCTGTCTCAAAATAACATTTTTTAAAAGGGCTGCCACTGTAGCTCAGCTCTAGAGCACTCACCTAGCATGCACCCTGGCCTCAGTATGCAGTACTGCAAAAAAGTAAAAAGAAGAAATCACTTTACTGTTTTCTTTCAAATCTGGTTGCCTTTTATTTCACTTTATAGATCCACATAACTCTTTACATAACATTTGTTTAAAATAGCAGTGTTTAAAATAATACCTCCTAAGGGCTGGGGATATAGCTCAGTGGTTCTGCTGCCTGCTTTGCAAGTGGAAGGTCCTGAGTTCGATCCCTGGTACCAAAAAAAAAAGAGAGAGACTAAAATAATACCTCCTCTGATCTTTGTAGAATTGGGGCGGGGGATGACAGGGAGGTTGGGGAAAAGGCATTACCAGGTCACTTCTCTAGAATAGCTTGAATTCTATTGCTCCATTTCACTAAACAGGATTTGACAGTACAGTATCCACAGATCCAAAAGTTTAAAAGTTAAAGTTACCACTTACCAAAATAAAATTAATAAGCTCTTTTTTTTGTTTTGTTTTGTTTTAGACAGGGTCTTACTGTGTAGTTCAGACTGGCCTTGAACTCACTATGTAGCCCAGACTGGCCTCAAACTTGAAGCAATACTCTTGACTCAGCCTTCCGAGTGCTAGGATTATAGGCATTACAGGCATCTGCCACTATGTCTGGCTCCTCTTTTTTTTATAACTTTTTTAAAGAGCTAAACTAAAGAACTACTATATAGAATGAATCAGTATCTGTGTTAAAATTATAGGTTGTACAAAATAGAATGATTCAGGGTAGTGGTAGCAAAGAGAAATGCAACCTAGTGATTAAAAATAAAGAAAAGGAAATGTGTTTCTTTCAAATGTTTGCAGGTCATTTGCTGAGATGTTTAAACTTCATATAGTCCATGCGTCGTCATCCTTGCTAATAGAGACAGTGCTACAAATTTTGCTTTGAGGTATATGATGTTTTGCCATTTGCTTTGACTTCTTAGTTTGTTTTAGCTATATAACATTGGATTGCCTGAATATATAATGATAGATATCTAAGGGAAAATGTTCTAGATTCATGCTAGGTTAACAGGGAAAACCCACAGAGCTGCTATAACAAATTGCCACAAACTTGATGATTGAAAACAACAGAAATTTGTTCTCTCACAGTTACAGTTTTAAAGACAAGAAATCTAAAATTAAGAAGTTGGCAGGGCCACAATCCCTCTGTATTAGTCACCTTTCCATTGCTGGAAAAATACCTGATGAATGCAACTTTAAAAAGAAAAGGTTTATTTTGGCTCACAGTTTCAGAGGTTTCTGTCCATGGCCAGCCACTCCAAGGCAGAAACATCATGGTGGAAGGGTGTGATGGAGGAAAGCTGCTCATCTCATGGCAGACAGGCAGTAGGAAAGAGCAAGAAAAGAAAGAGCCAGGGACCAGACACAGTCCCCAAGGTCACGTCCTCATGACCCACCCAGACACACTCAGAAGTGTACTTTAATATTCTAGGTGTCTTGGGGCCGGGGATTTAGCTCAGTGGCACTGTGTCTGCCTCACATGTGCAAGGTCCTGAGTTCGATCCCTAGTACAAAAAAAAAAAATTCTAGGTGTCTCTCAAGCCAATCAAGTTGATAGTCAAGGTTAGCCATCACACTCTCCAAAGGCTGTCAGGGACCATCCTTACTTGCCTCTTCTAGCTTCTGGTGGCTCTAGGTGTTCCTTGGCTTGGTGGATGCATAGCTCTGGTCTTTGCCTCTGTCTTCACATGGCCTTCCCTTTCTCCCTTAATCTCTCTCTCTCTCTCTCTCTCTCTCTCTCTCTCTCTCTCTCTCTCTC
>NW_004624754.1:6160893-6188269 GCF_000247695.1 Heterocephalus glaber | reverse complement strand
GTGTGTGTGTGTGTGTGTGTGTCTTATAAGGATACTTACCATTGGATTTAGGGCCCAACTGGGTAATCCAGGATAGTCCCATCTCAAGATCCTTGACTTAATTATATCTACAAAGACCCTGTTTTTAAACAAAATCATATTCACAGATTCCAGGAGCTCAGATGTGTACATATCCTTTTAGGGGCCACTGTTCAACCCACTGTAGCAGCCAAGAACTAAAAATTACTCATATGCATTGCAGTCTGAAAAAAAAAAGTGAATTTTAAAGCTTAATTTTTTTTAGAAACCCAATTATAATCTTTACCTAGGTCACTTTTTTGTTTAGCTTTCAAGTCTCAAGTCAGGTGTTACTTCCTAAGAGAAAACTTCCTTGATGTTTTAAAATATTGTCCATAACCTTTTTAATTAAAAAAGAGAGAATCTAACCTAAAACTCTTTGCCTTCAACTGCTGTCATCAGTTCCTAATGGTAAATTATGAGCATGGGCATGAATTTCCACAAATACGGCTCATGAGCAGAACACAGACTTCTGACCACAGTATTTGGTACCTAGATGGTAAGCTCCCAATAGATGTTTATTAAGTTAATTATTCCCCCACATATGCAGAAGCTCAGACAAACAAAATTAAGCATTATCCTTGATATCTTACCACCCCCACTTCCACATTTACTTCTTTAATAAACCCTTATCTTTAACTCCAAAATGTACCCTAGCTGCTTTTCTCCCCATCTCCGTGACAGCCATGGTCTCTTCACTGTGGCTCATAAAGGGCTGCATGTGCCACGGGCCTTGTGTACTCTCATAGTTTATCCAGTATTGCTTTCTTCCCAGTTGGTCTTTTTATATTCCAGATATACCAAGTGTTCCCATCTTCTACCATAAGTACTCTTTCCCAGGCTCTCCATGTGTTTGCCTCTTTATAGTTCAGGTCTCCTATAAAGACCTTCCCATTCTAAAATAACTCCATCATTCTGTATCATGTCATCCTATTTTTCACCACCTGATATTTTCTCATATATTTATGTGTTTATCTGTCGCCCCTTAGAATGCTTATATGTCTTGCTTTGGTTGTCTCCCTGGCGCCTGGAGCAACACTGAGATATAGCAGGCACTCAGTAAATATATGACCAATAAGTGAATAAGTGAATGAATATATTGACATGTGAACAAGACATGAGATTCTAAACTAATAGGCCAGGCGTGGTTGCACACACCTATAATCCCAGCATTTGGGAGGCTGAGGCAGAAGGATCACAGCAAGTTTGAGGCCAGCCAGGGATACATAGTGAGTTCAGGGCTAGGTGCTAGGATTAAACCAAGGTTAGGATTAAACCCAGGGCCTTCAAACTGAGCTACATCTTTTTTTTTTTTTTTTAAAGAAAAAATTGCTCTAAGTCACTAAGTTTTCCAGGCTGGGCTTGAATTTGTAATCCTCTTGCCTCAGCCTCCCAGAGTGTAGGGAGTATAGTATGTACCACTATGCCCAGAAGAACTATGGCATTTTACTGCTAACATGAATCTTAAAAGAGAGGGGGTGAAAGTGTAGTGGTTAAGAACACAGGTTCTAAAGTTATACTGCCTGGATTTACGGCTCCATCATTTATTAGTGAGGTTACTTTGGGCAATTTCTGAGTTTTATTTCTGTGTTTTTAAAATAGCAGGGCTGGGGATTTAGCTCAGTGGTTTTGCCACCTGCCTCCCAAGCGCAAAGTCCTGAGTTCAATTCCCAGTACCAAAAAAACAAAAAACAAATAAAATAGGATAAAATACTCACCTCCTAGGGATAGTATGAGGATAAATCTACACAAAGCACTTAACTTTGTCCCTGTCTTATGATGAACATTAATAAATGTCAGCTGCTTCTACAATGAACCTGATAATGTAAACAAAATACAGTGTGGCTTACCCAGTTTTTCAACCAGCAACACAGGTAGTGCTGGGAACGGGGATCCACCCTTGAGAAGCTCTCAGTCTAATGGAGGAGAAAGATAAGTGGACAAGCAGTTCTGGTTTGGTGTGATAAGTGCTGATCAGCCATATGAGGATCTAGAGGCTTAAAAGTGCAACTGGCACATACTAGGGGTATGGAAAGAGGAGGCCAGGGGTCGAGAGAAGAGTACTTTTTGTCTGACTTCTGCTCTCAAGATTAGTTGCCCCCAGTCTCTGCTGTCTTCATTTTTTCCCAGAAGGTTAGGGCCTTCAGATATTGGCACTTTTTTTTTTTTTTTTGACACCAGGAATAGAACTTGGGATCTTGTGCTTTCGAGGCAGGCACCAGAACCACTGAGCTAACTCCCCAGCCCACATTGGCACCTTTGAGAGGCTCTGGTACTGCCTCTTCCTTGGCCAGTTTAGAGCTTAACAAATAAATCTTTAGACATAATTCAGCACAGAATTTCACAAACAGCATTAGGAAGAACACTCTATACTGCAATATGTTAATGATTCTCTAAGTTCATGTTTTTTAAGAAGTGTTCCATGATTCAAATAAGTTTGGAAAATGCCAAAGTTATATAGAACTTCTCTCTGCAGCACTACTCCTGCCAGGGCTTAATATGTATTATTAATCTCCAGAAAGGAGTAATGCTATCAGTAATGTTACCTGTCCTGTACTGGGGCGTGTCTGGAAAGATTATAATTCTCCAAAAGTGAGATACAGTTCCCAAATTTAATTTGCTTCAAACTATCTTTTTTTTTTTGGTACCAGAGATCGAACTCAGGACTTTGCACTTGCAAGGCAGGTGGTGGCACCACTGAGCTAAATCCCTGGCCCTGCTTCAAACTATCTTTTAATGCCTTATAGAGTTAAAGTTCCTCTGAACAGTTTGAGAGACCCAGGCAGGTAGCAGCTGCAGTTACCCTAACAGAGCATGATCCAGCTACTAAAATTGGAAGTTTCTACAAGACTGTGTCTTTAGTTCTATATGCCCCACATGATGAGGACCGTCCAGGTGAGAATGAAGTATCCTTGGTGAATTCTGACCATGGAAGAAAGAACCTTTCTCCATGAAATATTACTAGTTTCCACCATAGATCAGCTCTTCTGTTTAGCACTCAAAAGGAGCCAGTTCTTTTGCTCATTGTACACACACTGGGCATAAAATTAGATCTATGACCTCTCACGGGCTGTCTGGATTATTTAAGTAGTCTGCTAAAGAAGGTAATGGGAAATTGAACACTTCCTATGATGAAGTAGTTCAAAATTACTTGAGCTAGAGCTCAAGAATGAGCTATGCCCTATAAATCTCAGAGTATTGCAGGTTCTGAAAGAAGAATTAAAAGTTTCCAGGTACAGTAAAGCCCCTATGAAAAGCACCGCAGGATATTACAGACTTGGTAAACTTGTGGGTCCAGTTGTGGTCCCCTTGTACTTGGAACTATAATACAGGAAAATAATGACACTAATATAGTTCATGACCTTTACGATTCATGTGTCCTTAGATTCTACTCAGATTGGAAGTTGTAATGCATAGCATGGTTGCCCTTAATTCTTCAAGCCATTCATGTATACATTTCTGATGGGCCACTAGAATAGTAAACAGGATGCCCTCTGCAACCCCAAGGATTTTTTCAGAAGTATCAGTCTCGCTATCAAAAGTTCTCAGTTTCTTTTGTCTCTGAGGTGACTTGGATCACATGGATCACCTCTGAGAACGCTATGGCTTTCACATCCTTTCAGTTGAATAATTTAGGGTTAAAGACCTGCTCTCTTGACATTTAGGTCCCTACTGGGTTGTTGGAGGAGTCAGAAATAAATGATGGAGTAAGCAGTTTCTAACACATGACAAACTCATCCCCCCTCCCCAGGTACCGGGGATTAAACTCAGGAGCGGCGGAATCACTGAGCTAAATCCCTGGCCCCAAACTCATCTATTCTGACCAGTCATCTTGAACAGCCCAGCTGACACCTCTCCTGAGCGGGAAGCATACTGTATCATTGCCTTTTCAAGGACCCTGAGGCACAGTGCTAAGTGTTTATGTACATTATCTCTCCTAATCTTCAAAATCCAAAAGGTAGGAGGAATTAGCCCTGTTTTATGGATGAGGAAATAGCAAAGGGATCAGCTTGCTCACAGTTAAACAGCGAAACAGGGTACAGCCAGGATGCGAGCTCAGGACTCCCTGATCCCACAGTCTGTATGTTGCCTGTCAATATAGTTTAAGATTCTGTTGGAAATTAAAAATCTTTGTGAAGCTCAGTCCAGGAGGCAGTGCAGGTTCACCATTTTAGACTGTGCTTCTCAGTAGCTGGGGGAACAGCCTTAATACTCTTTCCTGCCCTGACCTTTTTTTTTTTTGGCACCGGGGATCAAACTCCGGTCCTTGTGCTCGGGAGGCAGGTGGCGGAACCATTGAGCTAAATCCCTGGCCCAAAACAAGCCTTTTTTTTCTTTTGGTACCGGGGATCAAAGTTGGGTCCTTGCACTTGCAAGGCAGGCGGTGGAACCACTGAGCTAAATCCCTGGCCCTAATACTCTTTCCTTCTGGTTGCCTTTGGCTAAGAGTTGACCATTCTTAGGTAAGAATAAAGTCTTTTTGCCGGGGATTTAACTCAGTAGTTCTGCCGCCTGCCTGCCAAGCACAAGGTCCCAAGTTCGATCCCCGGTACCAAAAAAAAAAAAAAAAGGATTAAGTTTTTTTGGTAAACTGTGGTGTTTTGAAGTTAGGCTCCTTCTCCTAATTATGAAATATGACATTTCCCCATGCAGTTGACTGTTCTGTTAAGGAGCACGTTGTCCAGTTCAACGCCACCTGGCATCTGTAGTGCTTACCTTACAGTGACAGAGCCTCAGAGTGATCCACTCTAGCTTCATGTCCCATGTAGAAACATCTTAGCAGACCCATCAGTGCCCTTCACTTTTCTAACTTTATCACTTTTCCCAAGGAAACCAAAACAAAAGCCTAAAGTCACTTAAATAAAATCGTGTAGCCAGGAGAATTGGTATCCCTTAAAAGGAAACCACTTGGCTAGGAATTTAGCTCAGTGGCGCTGTGCCCGCCTTGCAAGCGCAAGGTCCTGAGTTCCATCCCTGATACCCAAAAAAAAAAAGGAAACTACAGCTCGAAAAAGGACAGCATACTAAGCTGGAAGCTTCTCAACATCAAGTCCTGGGCACAAAGGCAGACTTCTCAGCTTCTAATGATCCAGATGTTCTTCATCACATTCACCCATCAGTGTGTTAATGACTTATTATACTTTTCAATACTGCTCTAATATCTAGCATTTACTGAGCAGTAGTTATATGTAAGAAATGATGGTAAGCATACATTTTGGTTTTACATTCAAACCTGAGGTTGAGGACCTGCTACTCACTAGTGACCTCAAACAAATCCCTTAAGTTCACAAAGCCTCAGATGTTTTTATCTATAGAATGGTGATATTACAATACTTCAGAGACACTGTGAAAATTAAGAGATACTATATGAATATGCTAGATGGACATTATAACCATACCCAGGTGCCTGTCCTGGTTTTCAGCCCCTAAGTGCCTTCTCCTGCCTGCTTATCTTATTAAGGGGTTAATAGACCAAAACCAACCCACCTCAATATGATAATTGGACAAAAAATTATTTTTAAAAAAGGGTTGGGGGATATAGACCAGAGGCCTTGGGTTTGATCCTCAACACTATATAAACAAAAATACTTTTAAAAAATATTCTAAAAGACCAGATGAGGCCTACTTCTGTTCTCTGGGGAGGCAGTCTCTACAGTATTTTTTTTTTTTTTTTTTTTGGTAATGGGGATCAAACTCAGGACCTTCCACTTTCGAGGCAGCTGGTGGATCTACGGTCATTTTTTAAGATTCTTATTAGTGTAGAAGTTCTAAGTTTGTAATTTTTTTTTCCTGTAGTTCAGGCTGGTCTTGAACTCACTATGTAGCCCTATGTATGTAGCCCAGGCTGGCCTCGAACTCATGGCGATCCTCCTGCCTCAGCCTCCTGAGTGCTGGGATTACAGGCCTATGCCACCACACCTGGCTCTAAGTTTGTAATTTTTTTTTTTTGGTACCAGGGATGAAACTGGGAACCTTATGCTTGCAAGGCAGGTGGCAGAACCACTGAGCTAAATCCCCAGACCCAAAGTTTGTATTTATTAATGAGGACTGATGCTTTTAGCTTCTTCTAAGTTTCACCATTCAGTAGATATGAACTATGCTTTCTACATATTTGTGTCCTACTCAAACCTAGACCAGGGCCAGGCATTTAGCTCAGTGGTTCCACCACCTGCCTCACAAGCTAAAGACCCGAGTTCGATCCCTGGTACAAAAAAAAAAAAACCTAGACCAGTGGTGGTGAATCAAGGGTACACATGTTGAAAGTGGCTGTTTATTATCATTGAAAGCTCTAAAAGATTCACCATCACTGGCCTAGACCTTCACCCCACACACAAAATGCTGGGAATGGAACCCAGGGCCTTGTACATGCTAGGCAAGTGCTCTACCGCTGAGCTACATCCCTAGCCCTTTTTATGTTATTTTGAGACAGTCTTGTAGTGTTTCCCAGACTTGTCTTGAATTTAAGATCTCTTGCCTCAGCCTTCCAAGTAGCTGGGAATACAGATACACGCCACAATGCCCAGCTGACAACTCTTTACATGCAGTAAATATTCAGTTAATGTAGAACACATGAGTGAAACAATTCAAACATGGTCAGATCCTGGAAGGGACCGTGAAATGCTCCAATAAAAGCTCAGGATGAAAGCTGATCACAGAGGCCCATGCCTGTAATTCCAGCTACTCAAGAGGCTGAGGCAGGAAAATAGTAGGTTCGAGGCCAGCCTGGGCAACTTAGCAAGACTGTGTCTCAAAATGCAAAAGTAAAAATGGCTGGGATGTAGCTCAGTGGTAGAGCGCACCTAGTTTTGAGCCCCAGTAGCAGAAAAAAAAAACCACACCAAGAATAGGGTGAGAAAGAATGCTAAGACTATAGCACTGTCGCATGTCATTGACTTCCTTTGGCAGTTTGATCGATACTTCTCTGAACCTCAGATTGGATTTTTATTAAGTATCTCCAGGGGTTCTTCCAGATTTGAAATTCTGTGACTATAACTAAATCAGCTTTTTTACTGAGTATAATAATATTCTAGTTGACTTGTTATGGCCTAAAGTTGTATCCAAATCTATGTGAAAATGAACTTTTTTTTCTTTTTGGAACCAGGGATCGAACTCGGTCCTTGCACTTGCACAGCAGGCAGCGAAACCACTGAGCTAAATCCCTGGCCTAAACTAACTTACAATTATCAGATACATTTGAAGTCAGAGCAAAAACCATTGAATTCCCAGAAGAAAAGTAGCAGTTTTAATTTACATTCTTGTTAGGAAATTTGAAACTTAATTAAACTTTGGCTAATGCCTCTGTAAGATCTAATTTGTGTGGTTTAGTACTTAGTTGCAGAAGAGTATAAAATGCACCTAAAAAATGAGAGCAGCTACATAAAAAGTATGATTTGAGGAACTCCAAAAGCACATTCTCAGTGGTAAACACTTTCCTCACGGGCCAGCTCCATAGCTTCCTATTGCTGCATAACAAGTGACCACAACTTTAGCAGCTTGAAGCAGCTCTTTTGTATTTATGATCTCACCATTCTCAAAGTCCAGCCTGATGCAGCATAGCTGGATTCCTTGTGTCTTACCAAGGCTGAAGTCAAGGTGTTGGCATGGGTGCATTTTCATCTGACATTCGGGGTCCTCTTCATGCTCACTGAAGCTGTTGGCAGAACTTAGTTCCTTTCTGTTGTAGAACTGGGGTCCCCTTTACCTTTCAGCTGTGACTCTCCACAGCCCCCTGCAGGTCCTTGCCACATGGCCTATCCCAGATGGCAGCTGAGCTCTTCAAAGCCAGCAGGAGCATTGTCTCCCCAGTCTGAGAAGATGGGTGCTCAGTAACATAATCATGGGAGTGACTGTCCCATCCCCTTCTCCACATAGAGTAACCTTGTCTCAGGAGGGATCATTTATCAGGGTCACAGATCCTGCCTACACCCGAGAAGAGGGCATTACACAGGATGTGTGGATGGAAGGGTGGGAGTGTCAGGGCCACCTCAGAATGCCTACTACACCAGCCCTAATTCCAGAAATCCCCACCTTTACTTTTATTTTTTTATTCCCTGAAGATATGGCCATTTTAGCTGATTTAAGGCATTATACTATTTTAAGGCCTGGTGTGGTGGTGCATCACCATATAATCCCACCGCTTGGGAAGCTGAGACAGGAGGATCACCACAAGTTTGAGGGCCAGTCCGGACTAGATAGTGAGTTCAAGGCCGGGGATTTAGCTTAGTGGTGCCACTGCCTGCCTCTCAAGTGCAAGGTCCTGAGTTCAATCCCTGATACCAAAAAAAACACAAACAACAACCTGGCTGCCATAAAAATTTTAAGGCTGCAAGAGAATTTAGAAATCATTTTGTTTAAGCCAGGTACGGTGGTACACACCTGAAATCCCAGCACCCAGGAAGCTGAGGCAGGAGGATCAGAAATTCAAGGCCAGCCTGGACAACTGAGTAAGACCCAGATTCAAAACAAAATGTAAAATAGGGTCATGATGTAGGTCAGTGGTAGAACACTTGCCTAGTACTTGCAAGCCCATAGGTTTAATACTAAGTACAAGGAAGGAAAGAAGAAAGAGAGAGAGAGACTGACCTTGGTGGCATACACCTGTAATCCCAGCACTTGGCAGGCTGAGGCAAGAGCACACCACAAGTTTGAGGCCACCCTGGGCTACATAGCAAGACCTTGTCTCAAAAAAAAAATTGGAAAGAAAATCAATCATTGTATTTAAATTCTTCATTGTTTTTTAAGCTACATGAAGGAATCTGACTTGCTCAAGTCACAGATGGAATGACACAAAACAGACCAGAAATTCAGGTGCAGTGACTTCTACACTTCTATTCTCTTTAGTATATGGCAGCCACTGCTGCTAGTAGGAGCTGTAGTATTATGGAGGGAATTAGAGCTATTCTGTGACAGCAAAAACAGAAGGACATTGAGAGCAGGGCTGCCTGAGACAGCCAAGAAGGCATGAAGGCAGGATGTAGGAGCATCACAGAAGTGTGTGGGCACAAGGTTCGGAAGGAAAAAAAGCTTCTGTTTTATCGATTATTTTAAAACTTTGTGGGAGGCAAACCCCTGCACTTCAGTTCATCACTGCATTTTGTAAAAACATTTATATGTGAAGAGGATTGTTGGCCAGGATTCGTTTAAGACAAAGTCATCAATTTTTAAGGTAAAATTATTCAGGATGTAGGCAAGGAAGCTCAAAATCTGAAATAAATGTTTCCTTTTGAGGCATTTTCTGTGCAAAGACCTGGTTTATTTCCCTAAGTTTAAAGTCACTTAGCATTCTGAAGATTGATTCTGGCTTAACTACATCACTTTGAATATATTATGATTTAGTAAAATTATATAAGCGCCCAAGGAGGAGGAAAGCGGTTTTAAGGATTCATGATTACCCTGGGAAACAGAGGAGGGTAGGAAAAAGTGCCAGAAACCTCCAAATAAATAGACAAGTAAGGACAAAATCAGCCAAAATTACATCCCCCTGAGAGAAAAGACTCCAAAATATGGTGACAAAAATTACACCAATATAGCCAGGCACAGTCGCACACACCTGTAATTCTGGCATCTAGGGAGACTGAAGCAGGAAGATCAAAAGTTCAAGCCCACCCTGGGCAATGTGACAAAATCTTATCTCAAAATTTGAAAGATAAAAAGGGCTGTGGATGTAGCTCAGTGGTAAAGCATCCCTGTGTTCAATCCTCAGCATGACAAAAAAAAAGTGACACCAATACCAGGAAAGTATGGAGATTAGTATTTATTATAGGCACACTCTTGAGTGCTAATAAGACACCTGTAAAGGTGAACAGTATCTAGTCCTTTGTGTAATTACAACAAATTGAGTTTAAATGTATCAGTTGCTCTCAGTATAGCCATCAGACTACCAAGTAAGCAATTTTATAAGGAGGACAGAAAGGACCTTCTCCTCAGACTGAGGTTAGAACAAAAGAAAAACTGGTTAAATGGATCCTGATATGTCCACTCAGTGGAATGAATACTCACTCTGCAGCTATTAAAGGAGACTGTTTGTGTGCTGGGATGGAATTCTTTCTCAGACATGGTACTGAGTAAAGCAAGGCATTATATTGCTGTACCACCATTCTTGTGGGAAAACAAAGAAGTGAAAAATAAGTACATGATTTTAAACTGGTCATGGTGGCACACACCCATAATCCCAGCTACTCAGGAGGCTGTGGCAGAAGGACTTCAAGTTCTAGGCCAGCCTAGGTAGGCAATTTAGCAAGACCATGTCTCAAAATTTTAAGAGCTGGGTATGTATGTAGCTCAGTGATATGGTGGTTGCCTAGCATGCTCAAGGCTCTGGGTTCCATCCCCAGTACTACAAAAAATACTTTCATACACTTCATACTTGATTTTCTATCCACAAGGTATTTCTGCAGAAACTCACAATATTGATTGCCGCTGGGCAACTAGATGATAATGTTGAGAAGGTAGACTTTTACCGTTTAAACTGTTTGAATTTTGAAACAGGTCACTGTATTATCTAATCAAAAGTAATTTTTCTGGGCCAGGGATTTAGCTCAGTGGCACTGCATCTGCCTTGCAAGTGCAAGGTCCTGAGTTCTATCCCCTGTACCAGAAAAATAAAAGGTAATTTTTCTAAGGGTATAGTTTAGTGGTAGAGCATGTGTGAGGCCCTAGAATCAACCCCCAGCACCAAAAATAATTCTCTAAAAGTGAAGAGAATGAATATCCAAAGAGTAGGAAAGGGGAAAGCAAGTTGAGACAGTAAATTGAAAAGCCTGGCACCTGAGTCAGCTGCTCAAGAGGTTATGCTGGGAGGATCACTTGAACCCAGGACTTCGAGGCCAACCTGGGCAACACAGGGGGACCCTGTCTCAGAAAAAACATGCGACAGCCAGGGATTTAGCTCAGTGGTTCTGCTGCCTGCCTCAAAATTGCAAGGTCCTGAGTTCGATCCCTCGTACCAAAAAAAAAAAATATGACATATTAGTCTCCAGATGAGAGCTGGCTTGGGATAAAGGTTCCTTGCAAGGAGCCTCAGCTGGCACCTGTGCAAGCTCTCCTGATGCATTGTTCCCTGGCACCTTCTGTTTCCACTGTCAGTCGGGCATTAGCAGCCTTCCTGCTTTCCACACTGTATTCAAACTGACTCCACCCAGCTCCGCGTCACCCACTACCATACAAACACAGATCTAAAACTACTTCTTTCGGGCCAGGGATTTAGCTCAGTGGTTCCGGCGCCTGCCTCTCAAGTGCAAGATCCCAAGTTCAATCCCAGGTACCAAATAAATAAATAAGTAAATAAAACAACCTCTTTCCTCTTTCAGAATTCTGACCCAAAAGAATTCTCCTACTAGGGGCCCGGGGATTTAGCTCAGTGGTTTCGCCTCCTCCTGCACAAGGACCCAAGTTCGATCCCCGGTACCAAAAAAAAGAATTCTCCTACTAATATATACTATTCCATTGCAACCCATTGTATGTATTTCTATCAGATATTTCTCCCATGTATTTCTCAATCTTAATGGTATTAGAGGGTCCCCTGCTAAATTGGGGTTACCCTCTGCGTGTAGCAACTGAAACCACTGAGTGCCTAATAGTTCTTGAGAAATGATTACGCAAAGCTGGATGTGGTGGCAACTGAGAAGCTGAGGCAGGAGGACCACTTGAGCCCAGGAGTTTGAGACCAGCCTGGGCATCATAGCGAGACTGCAGGAGGAAATACTTACCTCTGTGGAAAAGATGTGATGAGGATTTTTAATGAAGCTAGATACAATAGTGGAAGATGGCAATAAATGTTACTACTAAATCCTATTGAAGCAGTCATCTAGAATAACAGTGCTCTGATTCAGGAAACCTGACTGCAAATTTTCTTTCTTATGGTGTATACCCTAAGTTAGGGACCGGGACTGCAGGTGTCAGCCCAGACAGGCAGGCTCCCTGGACCGAAAAGCGCCAAGCAGAACAAGGAGTTGTTACCATTTTCATTACAGTGGACCCCTGAGTTACAATCGGCCTGACATACAAACAATTTGGGATATGACCAGAATTTTAGTTATAACTTATAACCAGTCTTGATTTATGACCCGAATGCCAGCCACTTGTGCTTCCAGATGGCCTCAGATACAGATTTAACCCTTAAAGAGCTCTGGAAGGAACATTACAACATCCTTCCTGTGTGGAGTTGAGAAATCTGGGCCAATGTCTCTCTAAGGACACTGAGATCTGCCTGTATACAGGAGAGAGACTTTGAAGGCTGTGTAGAGGACCCTGAGCCTTCAACTGACCAACTTGAGTTACAACCAGCCCTCGAGAACGAATTGAGTTCATAACTCAAGGGTCCACTACTATACAGTACTGCATTGCTCTTGGCTCCTTAAATTTCCAGTTCTCCTAAATGCTATCCTTTCAGATTATATTGTGTATGTTATACTGTATTTGCCAGGTTAAAATGTGTGTGTTATACTGTATCTGCCAGGGGTCTTTGGAGAAGATACAAGAGAAAAGACAAATATTTGTCAAGGAAGAATCCTCCCCTTGGTCCACTCAAAGCTGCATAGAAGCTAAGACATTTGTATCACAAGCCTTTCCAGGGCAGAAGCACAATGTCTCCCCTAACTTAACCTTGGCATTCATAAGCCAGCTTTTGATTTTTTTTTCCACTGCAGTCCAGTAAGGCAGAAATAATCACATGGCCACACAGCTAAAGATTGGCAGCCCAATTTGTCAGATCACCTTTCCAACACCTTCACGTTAGGAAGAGACAGGCAGCGTCTATCTGGGTCACACTGGTGAAAGCTGTGTCTGCGAATCAGAGGCAGCTGTGGAGAACAGCTCCCAGGGCTACCTTTGTTACATGTGCTTCTCTTCAGTTGCTGTTTAGTACACTTTTTAAGTTGTCCCTGTAATTGTCAGTATGAGTTCTAATGCGGTGTCTCCCACTACATAGAACAGTGGGCCCTGTGGTCAGTTTATAAAGCTGGCCCCTCACAGCTCCCAGCTATTCAGTTATTTATCCCTGAACAAAAGCACTGAAGTGTTCCCCAATTTGGCTTTTCTTTCATCTGAACTGTTTCTCTTCAGGGTGACAGACTCATGGAAGAATTGGTATCATCCACATAAAGGATCAAGTGGACCTAATGTATATAGGGAAAGAATATTGAGCTCCACACCAGATCAGCTCATTACCCGCTAGCTTTGTGACCCTGGGCAAGTTATTTAACTTCTATAGATTTCACATGTCCTCTACAGTCACTTCTAGTTCTAAGGTTCTCTGATTCCAAGTGGACATTTGGGCCCTAATCACTTCTGAACTCTCCTGCTCAACTGTCATGGTGACTTGTTTTATTCAGTGTAGCTTCTGATATTATATCATACAAACCCAGGATGTGTTTCTTTCTGCTGTTGAATTGTCCAGTCGTGGACCATGCCAGAGAGAAAACTGGGGACCTGGCACAACTCATATTCTGCCTGAGCTATTCAAAAAGCCAGATGGTACCAGATTTTTCCAGTGCCTGCTGAGCCTGCTTCTACAAATTCCTTCTCATCCCACTCTAGTAGAAATCACCCAATCTTATCCAGGGACCTGAGCAGATTGGTGCAAAAGGAATACATAAGCTGAGTGTGGTGGCACTTGCCTATAATCCCAGCACTTGGGAGGCTGAGGCAGGAGGATCATCTTGTTTGAGGCCAGCCTGGGCTACACAGTGAATTCTACCACTGAGCCACACACCACCTCCATAGTTCCAAATGTATGATTGTGTGACTTACACAGTGAATTCAAGCCCAGCCTGAACTACATATCAAGACCCTGGAGAGAGGGGGGTGGGGGGAAGAAGGGAAGAGAAAAGGAAGCAAGGGAGGAAGGAAGGAAGGAAGGAAGGAAGGGGAAGAGAGGGGAGGGAAGGGAAGCAAAAAAGAAAAGAGTCTCTGGAAACCCAAGCTTTCTCATTTTCATGGTTCCTTCATGCTCTATGTGCACATTTTACAGATTAGAAACTGGAATCCCAACCACCAATCAGCAGCATTCTGAGATAAAACAGTTTTTCCTCTGCTCTCACAGTACAATAATAAACAGAAGATTATTCAATCTCCGGTACTGGGGGGAAAAAGCTTGAATTTAAACCGAAGATTTCTGTGACCTGTGTAGATTTCTCCCCACTAGCAAGCAAGCGTTCAGTTCTACAGCAGACAGGAGCTGGGTATCCTGTAATTCAATTTATTGGATGTTATCTACCTGGAGACAGTGTCAGACCCACAAGGCTCACTTGTCCAAGACCTCCCCCATCCGATGCCAGTAACAAGCCCCAGGCAGTTTTACCTGTCTTCTGGTGGCCCTGTAAATGCAGGTTCCCGAGACTAGCCCTTTGAGTTGGGTCAGTTTGTGAGAGCTGTTTACAGGACTCCGGGAAGCATTTCTGTTCACTGGCTTATTGTAAAGGATATGTCAGGATGCACAGGGCAGTTTGGAAGAAGGAGCGCAGGGCTTCCATGCCCTTTATGAGTTCACCACCCGTGTTCAGTAGGCTGGAAATTCTCTGAACCCTACGCTTTGGGTTTTTATGGACCTTTCATTGAAACTTTGGCCATTTGTGGTCAACTTTCGGGCTGGAGGGTAGACCCGGAAAGTCCCAGCCTTCTAAAAATCATGCCTTGGTTTCTCGTGTGACTAGCTCCAGCCACCAGTCATCTCATTAGCATACAAAAAGACAGCTCACTTCGGGGAGTCCAGGATTTTAGGAATTTTATGCCAAGAAACAGAAGACCAAATGCATATTTCACAATATCACAGTCCTCAATAGGGAAGGCCAAAATTCCAGTGCCAATAGCTGATCCACATAGGAAAGTTGGGACCTGAGGGGAACTATTCTGCTTGCTGTGATTAATTATGGCTTTGTGATTCAGAGATGTTGGAAGCAATTTGAATGAGCCAACTCTCAGGACCAGCTGTCAAGCACTTACCATGTGATCTGCTGTCATCGCCCTTATCCCAAGAGCTCTGGGTTTGACAGCTCACCAGCTAGTTAGTTTCCTCCTGCTATGATTCATGCCCTGGAGGCCCGTCTGAGGATCCCGGACTGTGGTGGGCCACCCCAGCTAGACTGTTCCCTGACTGTTGTCATCCCAATGATTTGAGTCACAATGACTTAGCAGCCTTGGTTTTCCCTCTGTCATCCAAAGGACACCAGCGCCCTCTCCACATGAGACAACATAATCTATAGCTGTTCTGTGAAGAGATAGCATTTGTTTTTTTTGTTTTGTTTTGTTTTTGGTACTGGGGATCGAACTCGGGTCCTTACGCGCTTGCGTAGCAGGCAGCGAAACCACTGAGCTAAATCCCTGGCCCAGCATTTGTTTTTATTTTTGTTTTTTGGTACCAGGGATCAAACTCAGGTCCTTGCGCTTTCGGAGCAGCCAGCGAAACCACTGAGCTAAATCCCTGGCCCTAGAGATAGTCTCCAGAGGTTCCTATTCTACAACCACTTAATATCAGTTTAATGAGCTGCTCACTAAAAATTGTCAAGAGCTCTCACTGACATCACTGAGTATTATTTAATGGTTTATTTAGAGGAAAGAGCACCATCTTCATGAGGGGAGGCTGAGACTCAGAAAACCAGGGCAATCCTGCCCCGGGAAAATGGAGGAAGTGTTTGGAAAGAAAAAAGATAGACGATGGTCAGTTATCACAGTTAAACCATGAGATTGATGTGATGTACAGAAAAGCAGCCACTGGGCATGGAACAGGTTCCCATCCCCTTCTCAGGACACACTTCTGTGACAGCAGAGGGAAATCCATAGGTGATTGGTTTGAAAGCAGTTTCTTCTGCCCTCACTCCGTCTTCACTGAGTGCTCTTCTGAGTTGTAAACTGACCTTTCTGTTTCCTTCTCTGGGCAGCTCAGTTAGCAGGAATCAGTTCTTCCTGGGCCAAATCAAGTATCTGGGACTACAGGGCTAAATCTCCACACCTTAGAACTCTGTAGTCATTCAAGGCCCCAGAACTCATCTCACATCTTGTAAAAATCCTCCACAGTCTGTTCTGACTGAGTCTTTTACTTCCAAGGAGTATTGATTCCTGCTTCACCCTAACTCACATCCTGGAGGAAGGGCAGCATGAACCCAGAGCTATAGGAAGAAGCACCTGGCTCTTCCCACCCCCAACCCCCGACAGCCTCATCCCCCTCAAGCCAGAGGTGCGTGCGTGTGTGTGTGTGTGTGTGTGTGTGTGTGTGTGTGTTACTGAGAACTGAACTGCAGCCCCCCTCCCTTTTGTATATATTTTTGTTTTGAGACAGATGCTCAATAAGTTGCCCAGGCTGGCCTCCAAAATGCAATTCTCCTGCCTTAGTCTCCCAAGCAGCTAGGATTATAAGCATGTGGCATCTCTTAAGAAATCAAGCAACTCCATCAGGGTCACACTGCAAGTTGGCAGTGGAGGCAAGCCTGGGCCCTGGTGATTTTTCTGCTGCATCCTTGCTCCTCCACATGGCTCTGGTATTTCTGTGCTGACCTTGGGGGTACTGCAGTGAATATGTGAAGGTGACCAATGTGAAGAGAGATCAGATGCAGAAAAAGTGGCCAGACAGGCTGGTGACAGGAACAGAAATCACAGGAATGAAAGGAGGACAGAAGGCATGCTGACACCAGTTTTAGTTTAAGTTTACATTGCTTCTAGAAGAATATAACCTGATGATTATGCAGAGCCCTTCATGGCTGATTGATTCATAAATAACAATCAGTCCTTTTTTTTAGTGAATGTTTCACTTCCCCTCAAAGTGTGTCTGTTAGCAATAACATTGGACCAGGTTGGAGGATGGGAGAAGACAGTGGAAATTGCCTCATCCTTCCCAGATTGTCTTTCATGAGAAGCCAATTCTCATGTGACTGCTAGTATTTAACAGGAAATGTCACAGAGAGAATAGCAAGAGAAAAGATTTTCTACTGAGGCCAAAAACAAAATTTTTTGAAACTGCTTACTGGCCAGGCATGGTGGTACATACTAGTAATCCCAACATCCTGGGAGGTTAAGGCAGGCAGATCAAAAGTTCAAGCCCAGCCTGGGCAATTTAATGACTTAGTGAGACCCTGTCTCAAAGAGAGAAAGAGGACAGACAGACAGAGGAAAGATATTTTTTTTAAAAGGGGGTGGTGGCTGGGGATGTATCTCAGTTCAAAGGCCCTGAATCCAGTCCCTGGTACCACCAAAAACAAAACAAAACAAAAAACTTTGTACTGATCTAGTAAGACAGGAACCACTGGGGCCAGGGATTTAGCTCAGTGGTTCTGCCTTGCAAGCACAAGGTCCCGAGTTTGATCCCCAGTACCAAAAAAAAGACAGGAACCACTGCTTTGCTCAAGGGGCACAGCTGGAAGAAGACAGTAGGGAGGAAGACGGGACCTAGTGGACTTGGGGCTCCCTGCGCAGGCGCTCAGCTATCTGCCACGAAGTGAGATGGGAAGTCTTCTCGGGCACACACTGCGAGTGAGCCTCCTTGGCTCCCACTTCCCCTTCCTTTGGCTGCCTGCTTATTTCCTTGACTTTTTCTATCACATTATTTCCAGTAGGATGGAAATGCCAAGGAGACTATAGCAATATCAGTGGGTTTTTTTTTAAGGAACTCTTCTGATAATAATTTATTAGGAAAGTTGCCACTTACATGGATGTTCACTTTTTAAAAAAAAAAGAAATTGATAAAAACCAGGCAGGTTGGTGCATGCCTTTAATCCCAGCATTTGGGAGGCTGAGACAGGAGGATCCCTCCAAGTTTGAGGCCAGTCTAGGCTATACAGTGAGTTCAAAGACAGCTTGGATTACACAGTGAGACCCTGTCTCTAATATATATATTCCTTATAACTGAGAAATTTGTTCTTTTTTTAAAGCCAAACATTTATTGGTACATTATAGATATACATAAAGATAGCATTCATCATAGGGAATTTGTACCTGTACATGATAGATCTTGCTCCTTTTTTCCTATCCTCCCCCATCGACCCCTCTTCCTCTCCTTATTTACAAAAGCTTTGTTTCCATTTACTTCTTCTATTCTTTTTTTCTTGTCCCTTCTTTCCTTTACCCCTCCCCCCACCCTTGTTCCCCTTCTCATTTGAACATTTTTTTCCATTTTCCAATGTCTGCTATACATTTTGGTCCTTATTTCCACTTCCTTTTTCTCACACCAGAGAAAGAATGCAGTATTTAAACATGTGTGTCCAATTTATTTCATTCAAGAGTATGGTCTCAAGGTGCATCCATTTAGTTATAAATGTCTCAAGCTTATCCTTTATGTCAGAGTAGTACTCCATTGTATAAAAAACCACATCAGGCCAGGGATTTAGCTCAGTGGTTTCGCCGCCTGCTGTGCAAGCGCGAGGACTGAGTTCGATCCCCAGTACCAAAGAAAAAACACATCTTCTTTATCCATTCATCAATTGATGAGCATTTGGGGTGTTTTCAAGATTTAGCTATTAGAAACTATGCTGCTATAAAATGAGTATGTAGGGCTGGGGATTTAGCTCAGTGGTTCCAGCGCCTGTATCGAAAGTGCAAGGTCCTGAGTTCAATCCCCAGTACCAAAAAAAAAAAAAATGAGTGTGTGTATATTGCTGTGCTGTGATGTTTTTCATTCTTTTGGGAAGATACCAAGAAGGGGAATAGCTGGGTCAAATGGAGCCTCTAGTTCCAGTGTTTTTAGAAATCTCCACACTGATTTGCACAGTGGTTGCACCAGCCTACACTCCCACCAACATTGGAGAAGGGTTCCTTTTTCCCCACGGCCCCACCAGCATTTGTTATTAGTTGATTTCTTGATTACAGCCATTCTTTCTGGAATGAGATGGAATCTCAGCATTGTTTTAATTTGCATCTCTCAAATGACTAGTGATGTTGAACATTTTTTCATATATTTATTTGCCATTTCTACTTCTTCATCTGAGAAGTGTCTGTTCACTTCAGATGCCCATGTTTGGATTGGGTCTTTGAGTTTGGGGGAGGGTCTGATTTTTTTTAAATTCTTTATATATTCCAGATAGTACTCCTTTGAAGAACAGCTGGCAAAAATTTTTTTCCACACTGTGGGTTGTCTCTTCACTCTATTGGTGGTTTCCTTTGCTGTGCAGACGTCTTTTAATGAGATCCCAGTTGTTGATTCTTTGTGATATTTCCTGTGCAATCGGGGTTTTTGTTCATAAAGTCTGCCTACATCAATGTCTTTGAGAGTTCTACTTATTCTGTCTTCCAGCAGAGTTAGTGTTCCTGTTTTAATATTTAGATATTTGATCCATTTTAATTTTAGTTTAGTGCTGGATGAAAGATATGGGTCTAGTTTTAAGCTTTGACAAGTGGAAACCCAGTTTTTCCAGCACCATTTATTAAAGAGGCTGTCTTTCTTCCAGTGAAGGTGTTTGACTCCTTTGTCAAAGATAAGGTGGCTGAGTATGTCTGGAGTTGTTTCTGCGTCTTCTAATTTGTTCCATTGATCCTCAGGTTTGTTTTTTGGTCAGTGACATGCTGTTTTTATCACAGTAGCTTTGTAGTATAATTTCAAGTCAGGGATTGTGATGCTCCCTGCCTTGCCTTTGTTGCCCAAAATTGCTTTTGCTATTCTAGGTCTCTTCTGGTTCCAAATGAATTTTAGGATTGTTTTTTCTAATTCTGTGAGATATGCTATTGGAATTTTGATGGGGGTTGCATTAAATCTGTATAACAATTTTGGATGTATGGCCATTTTCTCTATATTGGTTCTTCCTACCCAAGAACAAGGGATACCTTTCCATTTTCTGATATCCTCTTCGATCTCCTTTTTCAGAGTACTTTAGTTTTCAATGTAGAGGTCTTTTACTTTCTTCATTAGATTGATTCTTAGGTATATCTGTATTTTTTTAATGTACAAGTCAATGGCATTAATCACATTCACAATGTTGTAGAACATTTCCAAAACATTTTTGTTAGCCCAAACAGAAAATCTGTCCCTATTAAGCACTAGTTCCCCAAACCCTTGAGCTCCTCCTCTACTTTCTGTTTCTTTTTTTTTTTTTTTTTTTTTTTTTTTTTGGTACCAGGGATCAAACTCGGGACCTTGTGCGGCAGACGGCAGCACCACTGAGCTAAATCCTGGCCCTCTACTTTCTGTTTCTATTAATTTACTACCAAACATTCTTTGGGGGGGGGGTCGGTAATCAGGGATCGAACTCAGAACCTTGTGCTTGTGAGGCAGACACCGGGACAACTGAGCTAAATCCCCGGCCCCACTACCAAGCATTCTTAATCAACTGCATGAGCCTCCTAGGCAATAGAAAAGAATGGAACCTGAGGTGAAAAGGAAAAGGGGGTTGTGAATAAAAAACCAAATTCTTGTTTTCCTTAACATGACTTAAACACAGTTGGAAACTTCTGGCTGAGTGGTTTGTGCCCACATTCAGAAAATCCTGATGGAAGGCCCTCTGCACAGCTAACTGAGTATTTCTCATATTCCAGTGACCATGCAGCAGGTGGCCAGGACCGTGGCCAAAGTGGAGCTGTCAGACCACGTGTGTGATGTGGTGTTTGCACTCTTTGACTGTGACGGTGAGTGGGTCCTCCAGAGTCGAGAGGGAGTCCTGAGCCTCGCTGCCCTTTTAGCTTTTGTGACCAGCATCAGTATGCGAGGCCCATGCTGCTCAGTAGCTCCTGAGACTGAGAAATACAACCCCAGGTCCTGGTTTGCATTTTCCATTTCTTATATGTGGGGCTTTTTGTTTATTTTGTTGTGTTTTGGGGTGCTGGGGATTGAACCGAAGCCCTTGTGCATGCTAGGCAAGCACTCTACTCTTCTTGTAATTCCAGTTTGCCTATAGGCCTAAATTAATCTATGACCGAAAGGATCTTAAACAGGGAGCACATTTTCAAGATTGCTTCATGTGTATTTTCACCAATTGCAATCCTAAGTGGCCCCAAATAAATGTAAATTTTCTTAGAAAAAAATGGAAACAAAAATATTACACCCAACTTTCTCCTTAGTAATGTCTCCAGAAAGTACATAGTACTGATATGTCTCTGTAGAATATAGCAGATGCTAAACCCTCTGCCAGATACTGAGAGTCGAGATAGAGGAAGATGTAACCCAGGCGGGGCAGTGCAAGCACGGGTCAACGGAGGTTTACCGGAAGTGTCTCCAGAGCTGAATTGCAAAGAGTGGGCAGGAATTGGCCAAGTAGAGAGGAGTGAGATGGAAGAAGTGCTCCAGGTGGGAACGTGGCATACACAGAGGCACAGCCAGGGACCCAGACTGGGGACCTTGAGTTCACTTGCATCCTCACCTCTGTGTCCAGCAGGACCTTGTTACTTGTAGTCCTGAGCAGCCGCACTGTTTGCCCTGTGCTCCACAGCATCCTCTGCTAGCCCCCTTCTAGCCCTTTACTCCACTGTGGACATAATTCATCTCTCCCACACCCCAGGAGTATTTCAAGGGACAAAATACGAAGCTTCTTTACTTCTGTATTCTCAAAACCTGGCACAGGCCCTGGCATACATGAAACTCTCATTCAGCTTTTGTCACACCACAATGAACTGTCACTGAGCTGCGGGTGGAGACATCAAGCAGACTCATTTATCCTGAGCCTAGAGAGCCGAGTTTGGCTCTGAGAGTGTGCTGGGCTACGCGGTGTCGATGTCGATGGTGGCATTTTCTTGCTAGCTATGCTTGAAAGCTTCCACTTACACTGTTGTGCTTGTCTCTTCCTGTAGGCAATGGGGAACTGAGCAATAAGGAATTCGTCTCTATTATGAAGCAGCGGCTGATGAGAGGCCTGGAGAAGCCCAAAGACATGGGTTTCACCCGCCTCATGCAGGCCATGTGGAAATGTGCACAGGAAACTGCCTGGGACTTTGCTTTGCCCAAATAGAAACCCAGACTACAGAGGGGTCAACTCCTGCACCCCAGGCACACTGGAGCCCCTAGAGCAGAGCCTCAGCTCTTCGTGCTGCTGCTTCCAACAGCAGTGCTCCCTTCTCTTGCGAGCAGCCTTCCACGGCTTCCCCTGTCCTCATGTTCCGCTAGGCTCTGACTTCCCAGTGACCATGCCCACTGGTTCTTAGAAGCCCAGACTCATTTTCAAAGCCCAGACTGTGGCTCCTGCATCAGCCCTCCCCATGCGGGAAGCCTGTGGACAAAGAATCTAAGGAGCCCTCCACACACCTGCCAGCCCTGGGAAACAGCCAGTCCTCAAGCCACTTTTGCCATGGATTTACCTTAACAAGAACTTCCTTGCTCTTCCTCCTGCTGGTGTTTTTAAGCTGCAAGTTGGGAAAAGTCTGGCAGGCAAAAGGAAGTCTGTGATGGATGATAATGACAATGACTTGGGCACCCTGAGCTGGCAGGAAGCCTGGGCCAGAGGAAGGTTCTGTCAGACGCAGTGAATCCGAGCCAAGGCCCGCTACAGGAAGGCAATGTGCTCAGTGGGAGCAGATTCTGAATTTATAGCAGTTGCTCCATGGCCCTTTCTGCTCCCTTCTTTCCTCGGGGCTAAGAGTCCATGCTTAAGGAGCAGCAATGATGGAGCTCCTTTTCCCTGCAAGCGCCATCTCCTCTCCAGCACGGGCCTCTAAATCCATGGTGTGGCTCACGGCCTCTCTGCCCTCTGTCTTAAACACTCATAAAATATCACTTTAATGGTTTGCAATAAAGACCCCCAAAGGCTCCTGTCTGCTTTATTTTAGCTAGGTTTTTTTTTTTTTTTTGTACCAGGGATCCAACTCGGGACCTTGCACTTGTGAGGCAGGCAGTGGAACCACTGAGCTAAATCCCTGGCCCCCAGTCTGCTTTATTTTAGGATCCTCTGAGCCCTTTTCATTTTTCATATCCACTGGCTTTCAGATCCCACTAGCAGCAGACCTGTTTTGTTCCTTCTAGAGTCAGTTTCTTTCTGATCAAAGGAAACCTGAGACACAAAGTGAGGGTATTTGGAGGTTGGCGGAGGCACTGTCCCTACAGTTTGGCTAAAGTATCAAGGGGTGGTGGGGTACATGAGGAACCATGTGATATGGTGAACCTGAGTTCGAAGAAACATAGCAACCAGTGTTGTGTGATGGACCCAGCTTCGCTATCCCCTCACTTGTTAAGAGATAGATTGAGCTAAGTGGGCTCCAAGGTTCCTTCCAGGTCTGAAAGCCACTGCCTCAGCTCTCCAGTCCTTGCAACCTCCAGAACCTCCAGGCAGTGCTCCCTGGTGACACATAACAGAATGGTGACACCCAGAACGTTGTGCTTCCACCAGAGAAAAACAGAGGTTTCCTCCTGCACCTGTGGCTCCAAAAGATGGTACCAGACCGGGCATTTCCACCAGAGCAATTCAGCAGCCACGTTTCTAACATGCTTTCAAACTCTCTCCAAGGAGTTTGCTGTTCTGCCCATCTGTCCTTCACTCTCCCTTTTGGACTATACCTAGAGCCCAAATGTAGGATTTGCACTGCTTGTTGTCCTAAGCCTAGCAAAATATGAGCAGTTCTTAAATTGGGGAAGGCAGGGTAGTTTGAGACAGGGTCTTACTGTGTAGTCCAAACTGACTTCAAATTTGCAACAATCCTCCTGCCTCAGCCTCCAGAGTGCTGGGATTACAGGTATGCACCATCACACCTGGCACAGTTCTTAAGTTTGTCCCAGAATCTCCAAATCACTCTCTCCCATTCTCCTTTCTCTACCCTGAAAGAGAAGGCCCTTTCGCAGACTCTATGGGACGTTGATTCCCCTATAAGAGGAGACCTGCCCATGGTCTGGGTGCACTGAGCCAGAAAGTGATGGCATGGTAGGGAGAGCACCCGTCTCATCTGTAGCAACTCAAAACCCAAGGTCAAGTGCACCTGTCTGGAAGGTACATACAACTCCACTTCAACTTGTCAGCTCCTAGGATTGCTGGAGGGAGAGGGGTACTCAGGCAAAGTGACAGCCACACCCTGGCACATGGGGTTAAATGTGCAGTGAAAGGTACGAGCTGAGCCATGCAGAGTGCTGGCTCCCACTGAAGTCCTGTGAGACAGGTGAGTCGGCAGCATGCTGAGAGGGAAAATCCTGAGAGCTTGGGTGTGAGCTGGGAAGCATTTGAGAACACATAAAGCTGATTTGTGCTGTCTTTCAAATTCAAATTGGTTTTTTCCCTAAATAGAATAACCTCCCTCTTCCTTGGGACTCAGCTCCAACTGTCCCCTCCTTAACCCCTCCTTGGTTCCATGTCTTTTTTGTGAGATGGTCACCCACAAAGTTTAGACCCAAATAACTCCTAAGTGAAGGAACTGACACTAGCAATGCCTCGATAAATCCTTCCCACACCCCCACAGCCACCCTCTGCTTTGGTTGTTGCTGTCTACTTTAAAAACAAACCGCTCTTCCTCCTGTAAGACCGAGGACCTTACCAAACGCTCCGAGGAGCTGACTATAGTGAAGCACACCCAGGAATCCCAGCGGTGCCTTCAGAATGTAAGACCAAGAGCCTTACCAAACGCTCCAAGGAGCTGACTAGTGAAGCACACCCAGGAATCCCAGCGGTGCCTTCAGAATGTAAGACCAAGAGCCTTACCAAACGCTCCAAGGAGCTGACTACAGCGAAGACCACCCGGGAAGGAACACACCGGCCAAGTTGGGAAACAGACCTTTATTAGTCTGGCCAGACGGCACTCCGGAAGCAAAATAGCTTAGAGAGGCAACTGGCTCAGAATCCGAGGCTGTTTTTATAGGGGGTTGAGGGGGAAGTTAACATTGCAAAGAAAAGGGGACAAAGGTTAGTGGTCGACTGTCACATATTGATGGTTAGCAGACATCTGCAGCTTGTTCTAACAATTGTGGTGCCTGGAATATCAGTTCCGGGTAAACAAAGAGTTGAGTAGTTTGCTCTGGGACTCTAGGTCTGTTACAGATCCCTATCTAGAGTCCCTAGACTAACAAGCATCTCCATCCATTAACTTACATTTTAATCACAATGAGGCTGGGAAAAAGCAACAAAGGTTATGCAGTCCCACACCTTCTCGGGAGATGAAAGATGGCTGCAGGCTCTGAGATGCTCTTTCCGTGCTCCGCTTCCCCTGTTACCTGTGACTGCTTTGGCCAATAGAATTCAGTGGAAGCAACACTGCCTGCTCCAGGCCTGGACTTGAAGAGAACTAGCAGCTTCTTCCTTGGACTGAGAGCCCTGAGCTGCTCTGAGAAGGCTGATGGGAGACACCACATGCAGAGGGCTGAGAGCACGGGGAGGAGGAGGAGGAGGCCCGGGAAGCCCAGTCCTCCAGCTGGCCCTACCAAGCCCCAGTGTTTAAACCATACCTAGGATTTTGGGTTTATTCAGGTTTGGTGAGGCCAAGAGTCCAAGAGACAATTGCCACTGAAAAGAGAGCTCGGGTGGCCAGGATGTAGCTGGGCTCAGTGGTAGAGCTTGCATCCAGGAGGGTTGTTACTCAGTTCCCAAAATGGGGGAGGGGCACAGCAGGCCACATCCTGCCACATGGGGAAGCACCACTGTCAGTCAGGAGGCAGACGGAGGGTAAGAAGAGTAGAGGCCAGAGCCTTTGGTGTGGTTTTGGTGGGAGGGAACAGATAGGGCAGGCAGAGAATTGGAGCAGGTTTAGGATTGGCTAGTCTGAATAATTTTGTTGGGCTCTGGTTCATACGAGTGGTCTTGGTTTCCAGTACCTGGGCCTGGATGATTCAGGATGGGGGCTGATATTCTGGATAAAAGGCAAAGGCCTTGTGCAATGATGTGGACATTCACTGAGCTGGGGGCTTGCAGATCAAAGGGGTGCTTAGAGGCAAGTTGTTTTTCTTCATAGGAGCTAACTAGGTAACCCTGGGAGAGACAGTCCCTTTCTGGGTCTGCAAGGGCCCAGGATGTCAAAGCATTCTAAAATATAGAAAACAAAACCAAACATGATTCACACCCCAAGGAAACTGTGTTGGACCTTCCAGTCTACCCTCAGCCACCAGCTGATTACCTAGCATCCTGAAGGAGGAAGCACAGGCCTCCCCTATTCTATGCAAATTCCCGACCCACAGAACACCGAGATACAGGTAGAACAAAGGGTTGTTTTAGAGCCATTACATTTTTCTGGTGTTTTGGGTAGTGGGGTGGGAGGTTGGTTGGTGACTGGGCTCAAACTCCTGGGTTCAAATGATCTTCCTGCCTCAGGCTGCCAAGTAGCTGGGACCATAGGTGTGAGCCATGGTTTAGAGCCAATTTGTCCAGAAGGTGTAGATTACAGGAGCGCCCACCTCCAAATAAACCCTCGGCTCCCCTCGTCACGTAAAAAGCTTATCACCCCCTTTATATATAAAGAAGAAACTGAGGTTCAGGGAGTCCTTATTGAACCCAAGGTCACACTGTTCAAATCCAAGTCAGCTGGCGGTATCCAGGGCCCAGCCCTTCTACTGTACCAGCTGTTACCAGCTGGCTTCTTCCTGGAGCCTTTGGCTGGAGCAGTGGAGCCTTTGGGCGGTCTCCAAGCCAGGCCCTGGCAGGAATCTCACCTATGCCTTAAAAAGGCAGGCCCCCGCACCCCTTCTACTGGTGCCCTGGGAATTTTTCCACTGGAGAAATCCCACATCCCTCAGCAGGAGCGGGGCCGGAGCTACTGGCTTCCTTCGCAGGAACAGCGCCACTCCCCTTCACCCCAGCACCCCTGGCTTCCGGTGTATCAAAGTCCCAGCACTGCATGACATTCAGATCCTAACAAGTCCCAGCAGACTTTGTGAATACATTAGTTTTATTTTCTGCTAACCTGCCACAGGGGTGGAGGGAAGGGAGGGAGCTCTAGGAGTTTAATATGCAAATGTATGCAGATCTCATCTTAATGAGAGTGTCCCAGGATTAATGGACGGAGCAGGAAATCGGAGCAGGCCCAGCTGGGCCACAGCCCCCCGGGCTCTGCAGTGACACAGTTGGAAATGGCTCTCGGTGAGGGTGTCTGGAGCTGTCTTTCAGAGCTTGTTCTTTGAAGCAATGTCCCCGAAGCAGAGGGGAAGGAAGAGCTGCGGAAATTGGTTCTGGATATTTCCGGGCCAAATGTTCTCAATTGCTTCGGCTGTACAGGGGGTGGGGAGGGGAGAGGAGAGGGCACAGAATCTCTGAGGCTCTCTGGGTTACCTCACCAGCAGGGGCTGCCGGTTCTGATTTCTAAACCAGGGGATCTTGCTAACACTTCCGGACCCCACTGATTACAAATCACAATCTCTTGAGAATCTTTTTTTTTTTCTTCTTATATCTCCAGCGTTGGCAAATACTGACCCCAACTAGGGGTTTTAATATGAAGTCCCTTACAGTTTCCAAGGGTGCCAGCATAGCTGTGTTGTCAATCCTGGCTGCATATTAGAATCACTGGAGCTTTA
>NW_004624754.1:6098293-6160793 GCF_000247695.1 Heterocephalus glaber | reverse complement strand
CTAGACTAACAAACATCTCCATCCATTAACTCACATTTTAATCACAATGGGGCTGGAGAAAAAGGGGCAAAGGTTATGCAGTCCCACACTCCAACCTGTGTGTGCCTTCAGGGAGGGAAAGAAACTCAGGACCCAGGCTTCGGGGCTTCCTTGACCTGGGGTTCAGCATCACCCAAACAAGCAGGGAGAATATGAGATTATTACTAAGGAAAAGCGGACTTGAGGATGTAACATGATTTTTTGTGTGTTTTTGTTTTTGGTACTGGGGATCGAACTCAGTCCTCGCGCTTGCACAGCAGGCGGCGAGACCACTGAACTAAATCCCCGGCCCGATGTAACATGATTTTGAAAATCGTTATTTTAAAAGCTTTTAGTTCCCAGATTGGAACATAAGTTCTAGAGCCATATCGAACTTGATGTAAAAGGAGAGGCCCAGGCCGGGGATTTAGCTCAGTGGTTCCGCCGCCCGTCTCGCAAGCACAAGGACCCAAGTTTGATCCCTGGTACCAAAAAGAAAAAAAAGAGAGGCCTAGCAATGGCTGCTACGGGCCAGGAAGGAGGCAGCATGGGAGCCTGGAGCCAGCTCAGAAAGAAGAGGGGGAAAGTCTGGTTCGGTTTGTGGACTTCGAGTGCCACCTGCTGGCAAGAAGGCTCAGAGCAGGGACTCAAGGGCTGGAGCCAGGGAAGGGAAGCAGTGTGAGTCTGGTCCAGACCCAGCCCCACTCCTGAGAATAGGCCTTCATGCAGACCATCCATGGAGCAATGCAGAAGGAGCCATGAAGAGAGGTGCCACAGACACGACTGAAATTGAGAGGAGGCAGAGAGCTAGAACCATGTGCTGTCCTCTGGCCCCGGGATGGGACTTTACCAGCAAATGATAACAGAATTCACACTATTCTACAGCTTCCTGACCTATGAGGGCCAGGCACTGAGTCAGGTCTTCAAGGAGTTGGCATCCTCATGAAGAAAACAGAAGGAAGCAGCAAGGTTAAGTATAGGCTACCACAGGAGCACTCAGAAAAGCAGGCGCATGCTTTCTCATATGAGAAACAATAAATAATTTAAAGAGCAAATAAAAGATAGATAATAGGAAAGAGGGAGAGCTTTTGTACATGAGACCAAGAGAGGAGGGAGGGAGAAAGGAGGAGATGGGAAGTTAAAGCATTGAGATGTGTTATGTACCTGCACCAACTCCCCACGATGAATGTAATCACGTACTCAAACTTGTACTAAAAAAAAAAGAGCCATCTGAATCCCAACTTTGGAGCTCAAAGCAGGTTGCTGAGGAAGTTTTTTTGTTTTGTTTTTTGTCAGTTATTGTTTTTAATTAAACACAGTCATACATTGGTCCCCGACTGCTTTGAAACTGGATGAATTTGCTAATTGATGCATTTTGATGTGAAAATGTTGTCCCAGTACTCATTGTTTGGCATTTGCACAAGCTACAATTTATGGGTGCTGATTGCCTCCTGATTCGCTCCCCTCTCCGGCCACATTTGTTTGGTACTTTTGGAGGACAGTCAATCCTCCGACTGCCTAGAAAGGGGGATGGCGAGGGCTAAAGAAAGACAATAGAGACTTGTGTAATTTCAAAATATATGGTGGGCCCGAAGGTCAGTGCCTCAGAGTGGGCAAAGACAAAGACACTCTGAGCTTGCCACTACTGGGTGCACACAATAATCCTGACAGCAATCCTATGCTAATTCTATGTGAATGAGGATCTTCGGTTGCTGAAGGCGACAGGTAAGGAGAGCATTCTTGCAATAGTAGGTGGGATGAGATAGCCAGCTAATGAAAAATTGTCCTTCCCCCAGGTGAAAGCTTTCCCTTTTTTTATTACTACTCAGTTCTTGAAGAACCAGGGTATCTTCAGCTAATGTTCTCTTGCCCCATCGTTCCTCCTGGACTGAGTTAACAGTGAGTACCAAGGTAGTGCAACAGATCAGCAGTCTGGGAATTACAAAGGCTGAGAAGCTGGCCACACATGCAGGCCCACACCTGGAATCCCAGCTACTTGGGAGGCAGGAAGCCCACAAGTTCAAGCCCAGGCTTGGCCACTGAGTGAGACCCTGTCTCAAAAAATTACAAAGCAAGGCTTGAGGATGTGAATCAGTGGCAGAGTGTCCTGGGGTTCAATCCCCAGAACCACTGGGGAGGGGAGCAGGAGTACCAGGCAAAGGCTACATGTGCAAAGATCCAGAGGCCAGAAAAGCACATTTTGTCCTGAGCACTGCAGTTCTAGGCAGTACCCACTACAGATGGGAGTGGTTTTGTGACCCAAGAATTAAGGTAGTGTTCATTCACCAAAAAAAATTTTTTTTTTTTTTGGTACTGGTGATCGGGTTCTTGTACTTGCAAGGCAGGCAGTGGAACCACCGAGCTAAATCCCCGGCCCACACAAAGATTTTAAAAATACATTCGGGGCGCCAGGGATATAGCTCAGCAGCACAGCGCCTGCCTGACAAGCACGAGGTCCTGAGTTTGATCCCCCATACCAAAAAAAATACATTTGGGGTGCTGGGCCTTATGGCCCACACCTGTAAACCCAGTACTCAGGAGGCTGAGACAGAAGAATCTCCACGAGTTTGAGGCTAGCCTGGGCTACATAGTTCAAGACCAACCTGAACTGCATAGTGAGCTCCTGTCTCAAAAAACCAATACATTGAAGTATGACATTTCATTAACACATTTCAGTATAACTGTTTATTTCTAGCTGTACATATAAGAAGAGGAAAGATCTGATACATGCACATGTATTAAATGCTGTATTTTAGAATTATAAGCATTTTTCATTATTGGAAAGTGTAATGGGGACCTGCATACCTGTTTAGAACCAAAACCACCATGACACTTTTCATAGTGTCTGTATATTTGTGATGCAATGGTCTTGTAAAGGTTTTTATTGAAAACTACCATTAGCCAGTCTTTCTTACTGACAATGAATTATTTGAATTTTTTTTTTTTTTTTGGTACTGGGGATCGAACTCGAGACCTTGTGCTTGCGAGGCAGGCAGTGGAACCACTGAGCTAAATCCCCGGCCCTCTGACAATAAATTATTAATAAAAATTTTTAAACAATAAACAAATCATTTTGGGCATATACACAAATAACTCCTAGAAAAAATCGTGATGCAAATTTGAGGGCTGGAAGGGCAGCTCAGTGGTGGAGTTTGTACTCAGCATGTGTGAGGACCTGGGCTTAATCCCCAGCACCCCGCCCAAACTGAAGACACCCAGAACTGCATATAGCAAGGGAAAAACTGCATGGTAAACCTTGGGGAAGCACTAGGGTGTAGCTCAATGGGAGAACAGTTTCCTAACATGCTCAGGCCCTGGGTCCAACCCACAGCAGCATGAACAAAGCAAGGCAATTTGTGGGAAGGGCTAGGACATAGTTCAGTGACAGAGCATGTGCTTAGCATATGTGACCTGGGTTCAATCCTCAGAACCAAAACAAAGTGAAGGAAACATTTGTGTGTGGTTTGTTTTTTTTTTTTTTTGGTACCAGGGATTGAACTCAGGACCTTGTGCTTTTGAGGTAGGCACCAGAACCACTGAGCTAAATCCCCAGCCCAAGGAAACATTTGTAAACTTCTGTACTTATTTACAGAAGATAGGCTGATGATAAGCTAAACATCTCCCTCAAGAAGTTGAGGGAAAAAATAAAACCCAGAGAAAATGACAGAGCCAAATAAATATTAGGAATAGTGTGTGTGTGTGTGTGTGTGTGTGTGTGTGTGTGTGTGTTGAACAGGGTTAGGGTACTCTACCACTGAGCCACACCCACATCCCAATATTTGGATTTTTTTTTTGTACTGGAGTTTGAACCTAGGGCCTTCACCCTGAGCTACATTCTCAGCCATTTTTAAAAATTTTCAAACTAGGCTGGGCTCAAATTTACTACCCTTCGGCCTCAGTCTTCTGAGCCACTGGGATTACAGGGATGTGCCACCACACCCAGAACTTTTAAATTCATATACCTATGGATACTGCAGCAGCTTAAAAATGTAATATTGTTGTGAACAATGGCAATAAATTTGAACTGGAGCCAGTCATGACGGCACACACCTGTAATCCCAACCCTTAGGAGGCTGAGCCAGAAGGATCACAGCAAGTTCAAGGCCAGCTTGGGCTACAGTGCACTCGAGGCCACCCCGAATTAATTACATAATGAGACCCTGTGTCCAAAAAAATTTTTTAACTGGATCGTTTCCTAGGAAATATCTTAACATAAGAAAAAACCTGAATAGACCATAATAAATTGACTAAAGATCTACTTACAACAAAACGATGGCCTTATGTGCCTGAGAAATTTATGTATAACCAAATTCTGTACCAGCCTGTAATCCCCAGTAAGGAGTGTGGAGTTTTATCTCAATAGTGATTAGAAATTTTATATTTTTTGTGATGTTGGGAGTTGAACATGCTAAGCAAGGGCTTCCCCACGGAGCCACATCCCCAGCCTGGCTCTGCATTTTAGAATAGTGACTCAGGGCCAGGGATTTAGCTCAATGGTTCTGGTGCCTGCCTTGCAAGCACAAGGTCCCGAGTTCAATTCCTGATACCAAAAAAAAAAAAATAGAATAGTAACTCAGCTCATGGTCCAGTGGGTGGATTGAGATGGATCCAGGCTGGAGACTACTATAACAATCCAGTGATTACTGTATGTGGAAGGAAGCTAGCAGATTTAATAGCTGTGTCCATCAGGGAGTGATTTGGCTGAGGGGAGGCGTGGGGCATGTAGAATAGAGGATGGTGATGGAAAGAGATCTAGTTTCAGTGGCACTGGGAAGCTGGTGAGAGCCAGGTCTAGGCAGGAGATGGTGAGGCCAGTTTTAGACATGTGGAGGAGCCTGAGGGACATCTAATAGAAGCAGGAGGTGGGTGGATGTGAGGATCTGTACCCAGGGTCAGAGTCTAAGGTAGAGATGTGGCTTGGGAATCTCCTAAAACCTGGGTTCTCCCAGTTTCAGGGGCAACGAACTAACCATGAACACATGAAATCTCCAGATCAGTTTCCCAACTGTAAAATACTAATATCAAAGCCAGGAGAGGTGATGCACACCTGTAATCCCAGCACTCAGGAGGCTGAAGCAGGAGGATCACTGTGAGTCTGAGGCCAGCCTGGGCTATGTCATGAGTTCAAGGCCAACTTGAACTACATAGCAAGACCCTGTCTCATTTAAAAAAAAAAAAAAAAATCAGCTCCTTCGTAGTTCCCCAAGGGAGGCTGGAAGTAGAGGTTACCAAAGTGAAGGCACTTTGAATTACAGTACAAACCAAAAAATAAAAAATAAACCCCTCTACTGTGCGGAACAGCCAAGAGATGGACCAAGTGTGGTACAAATGGCTATGCCCTTCTTTCTCCAGCATCCAGCCTCAGGCCCTCTGTAGGTATAGATGGCTCCTCTTCTCTGGCAGAAGGTAGAATGGCCAGGTCGATACAGGGCCCAGAATGATGTCCCCATGTCCACACCCCCCACTTAGCTCCTTCCTTCTCCAGTCAGCAGGGATGTACCCTGATTTTATCAGTGAGAGTGCTGAGGGAATTTGGAGCTGGAGTTTTTGGAAAAGGAGGCCCTGGTGGGCAGTCACATTGGCCTTGGTGGGCAGTCACCAGGGGACACGGAGGACCCAGGGAGCAGAAGAGCAAGGGACGTGAAGTAGGGTCTAGCACACCACCTTGGCCGTTCTTCCTGAAGGTGTGAGGAGGAATTCTCTCCCTGGCCTGCTCTTGGCAGCCGTGGGTAAGATGTTTGAGGCAAGAAGAGTCTGCCTCTGAGATCCACTGATTCTATTCATTTCACAAGTACTGAGCCCCTGTGAGACCTGAAGCCCTGTGCTGGGGGGGAGGGGAGGCGGGTTTCCATCCTGATTTAGCTGGAGACTCACAAGCTAAGGGTGCCACTGTGCAGGGCAGGGAAGGTCTCATCCACAGTGAGTCCAGGCTTGAACACTGCAAAGCAGGGAGGGCTCCTGGAATTGGCCCATTCTCAGCCCCAGTCCCAGGCTCGGGGCCAGTCCTGCCACGCCTTTCCATTACACACACAGGTCTGACAGCCCCACCTGCAGTCTCAGCACCTCACAGTCCTGTTACTCTCTTCACGCCCTAGACTGACCCCCCCCCCCAATCTCGGGCCCTGTCCTTCACAGTACGTCTCTGCTCAGGGCCTGGCTCCCAGCGCAGACACGCAGCTGTTACATTAATTCTCCCTTCACAGAGGAGCTGGGGTTTAAGCTGAACCCTAAAGAGTGAGATCTGGATATAGAGGGAAGGACCACTCATGGGGACAGTCATTTTCTTAGCTTAGAGGTAGGGGCAGGGTAGCTGTATTTTAGTAGAGCTGGGAAAGGTATGATGGGAGACAGAAGCATGTCATGGTCAGATTGTGAATTCTGAGAGGCTGAGGGCCACCTAATACAGGAGTGGCTTGAGGTCTAGATGTAAAATGAGATGCTGAGATTTGGTGGAAGATTCACTTTTCTAGTGAGTTCTGTATATCTGTGAAGGAGGCAATTAAAATATTTTGTCTCTTTTTTAAATTTCATTCTCCCACATAAACTACAATCCCAGCTCCTCAGAACAGAAGTTTCCCATTTTTCCCCTTGGGCCAAAATCATAACCTTTTGGGGCTGGGATTTAGCTCAGTGGCACTGTGCCTGCCTTGCAAGCACAAGGTCTTGAGTTCGATCCCCAGTGCTGGAAAAACAAAAGTGTAAAATCATAACCTTTTAGTATCCAGAACTATTAGGAGAAAGTATAATTTCAAATTATCCCTGGAGTATCAGTTTCATATTTAAGCAAAATCTACAGACCAAGGACTATAATGCTTAACATGGACTGAGCAGGGCTGTGAGACCTCCTGGTCTTTGGACTGAGAAGGTGCCACAGAAAATCAAGTTAGCTTCAGAAACTAAGACAATCAGTTTGACCTGAGGTCAGTAAGGTAGGGTGCACACTTACAGTCCCAGCACTAGGGAGGCTGAGGCAGGAAGATCCCTGCAAGTTCAAGGCCAGCCTAGGCTATACAGTGAGTTCAAGGCCAGTCTGAACTATATATTGAGATTTTGTTTCAAAAAAAAAAAAAGAGAAAGAAAGGTAGGGGTGATAACACAGAGGCTGATTAGAGTAGCCTTCAGCTCATAATCCCTTCTGAAACAACCAAGTCTTTCTGGGTAGAAAAAGCTCAGGCAGGGAGCCCAGCAGCATAGGAGGAGGAGAATGTGAGAATAAGGCACGAAACGCTCCCACCACTCAGCCGCTTTCCGGCTCCCACTGATCCTTACTGTTCCTTGCCAACTAAGCCAAAGAACTGACTACAGATTCAAAATTTAAATAAGACTTTGCCACTTCATGTGCATTGCAGGAGAAGGGGAGGGCTCACCACCCAGTAATTGGGCAATCACAATCCAGTACTGTACACACTGAAATTACAGACTCTTCCACTTGAGTACCCTCTTCACAGACTGAAGTGCCTCATGTCGGCAGAACGGCCTGGTGACACTCAGGAAATTGAAGAGACCTCACAATACTTAGCCAGAGAGGGGAAGGTCTGCATTGCAGTCCTACTCAGCAAATCTAAGAGAATATTTAAAAGCAGCCCTAGTTTTCACCCATTAACACATTAGGGAGCTATCAATGTTTATAGAGACTTTAACTTCAGTAGACCCTTGACTTATGAACTCAATTCGTTCTCAAGGGCTGGTTGTAAGTCAGGTTGGTCGATTGAAGCCTCAGACTCCTCTACACAACCTTCCAAGTCTCTCTCCTATATACAGGCAGATCTCAGTGTCCTTAGAGAGACACTGGCCCAGGATTTCTCAATTAACCCCACACAGGAAGGACGTTGTAATGTTCCTTTCAGAGCTCTTTAAGGGTTAAATCCGTATCTGAGACTATCTGGAAGCATGAGTGGCCGGCATTCGGGTCATAACTCAAGACTTTGGTCATAAGTTAAAACTAAAATTCTGGTTGTATCCCAAGTTGCATGTCAGGCTGGTCATAACTCAGGGATCCACTCTTTCAGTATAGAGCTGTCTTTTTAAGGAGAGGCTGATCTCTTTATCACCTGGAGTCATAAGGGTTTGCACTGGGCAGCAAACAATGGAAATGGAAAAGAAGGTTGTGAGATAGATTAGAGCCTGGCAAAAGCTGGCTAGGGAAGTAGGTGTGACCTGTTAACTAAGGGATATTGGAAACAGGTGCAGAACAATTTCTAAAACCCTCACAGGTTTTCCATAGGATGGCCTAGTCAGCCTGAGGCATGGGATCCCAGCACCACCTCTCAGGACCAGGACCCGTATGTATAAGCTCTTGAGAGTTTCCTCGAGATTTAGACAGCATAAAAGGACACACTGTAGATCCCTAGTACCAAAAAAAAGAAAAAAGACACACTGACACCATTAAGACTTTGCTATCCTAACTTTGTAGGATGGCTCATGTTGTGTTTCCCCATCACAACGTGTACTTTTATCTTTTCTGTCTCCCTCTTTTTCTCTTTACTCACCCCAAGCTCCCTCTGCAGGGCCAGTTTCTCTCCCACTCTTCACTTTCACTTTCTCGAATAAACTTTACCACTGCTTTTTGCTTCTTTCATCCAATTCTTTCTTGGAGACAAGAGCCTGGAATCCAACCCCAGAAGGAGAGGCAAACATCCCGAACCTGGTAATGTTTAGTTGGCGAGCCACATTTTAGAAACAAGCTACCCGATAATAGTTGGATGTGAACGTTTGTGAGGTCTTTTGTTTTGTTTTATTTGTAAAATGAAGTCTTACGAAGTTCCAGATTGACATCAGACTTGGTATCCTCCTGACTCAGCTTCCCAATTAGTGGGACTACAGATGTGTGCCACCATGCCCACTTTGTGGATATGAAATAAGTAGTGAAGGATTTGGAGCTGGGGAGGCCCTGACCTTGCTTCCTAGTGCACTAAGAACATAAAAGCATTTGAAGAAGACTTCCTAATGCCCTCATTTCCCTATCAGCCAGCCCACACTGTGCCCGCCACCGAACCTTCCCTCCTAAAAGTCAATGGGTATCCATGTGGCTAAGCCCAGTGCCTACTCTACATCCCAGCTCCCACCTCCTCAATCTACTCCAATTGTTTCCTCTCTTATTTGTATCAACATTTTTTACTCAGCTTAATAATTCCTATCACAGAATGATGCAAGACATCCCATCTTAAAAAGCACTCCATGGGAACCCACATTCCTCTCCCCTAACAATCCACTTCTTCTTCCCTTTACCCTTTGAACCTATTCCTCTCGTGCTTACCTCTACCATCCACCAAAAGCAGCTGTATCAAGGTCACCACCGTTTTCCATATTGCCAAATCCATGAGGTACATCTCAGTCCTCATATGCTTGGCCTCTCCACAGGATGTGACAGTTCGACTCTCTATCCTTGAATCATTCACTTCTCTTAGCGTCTGAAATAACGCATTTTCTTACACCCCAAGAGCTGTTTCTTCACTCTCCTTTTCTGAAGCCTCTTCCAGACCTCTAATTACTGAAGTGTTGCAGGGCTCAGTAATCCGATTCTACTCTTCTCTCTTTACTCCCCTCCTTGGTGCATCGAGTTTCAGCCTTAAATATTATTTATATCTACCAAGAATTTCCAAAAGAAATTTTTTTTCCCATTCTGGAGCTCAAACACAGTGCCTGATGTATTCTAGGCAAGCACTTTACTTCTGAGCTACACCCCCAGCTCTTGGCAGTTGGTTGCTTGGTTTGTTTGTGGTGATGGGGTTCAAACCCAGGCTGTGTTCCCACTAAGAATGCACTCTTCCACTAAGCTACACTCCCAGCCCTCCAGTTTCTTCTCTAAACCCTACATATGCACAACTTCCTAACCTATATCTCCATTCAATTCCAAAAGGCATCACAAACGTAACATACTCGAAACCAAAAACTGAATATTCCTCCTTAACAAATTGCTCTTTTCCTAAGCTTCCCTGTTTCCCCATTTTTAGTACATGGAAATTCTGTTCTTTCAGTTACTCAGGCCAAAAACATTAGAATCATCCTTAAGTCTTCTTTCTCTCACATCCCACATTCAATGCATGGCAAAATTGTTTTTGGTCTCCAAAATCCATCTAGAATTCAACTACTTCTCACCGCCTCCACCATCACCCTTATCCAACTTACTATTGGGCCGGGAATTTAGCTCAATGGTTCCGCCGCCTGCCTCACAAGCACAAGGACCAGAGTTTGATCCCCAGTAAAAAAAAAAAAAACCACAACAATTTACCGTTAATTCTTCCCTAGATTATAATAGTAACTTCCTGTCATCTGGATTATTGTAGTAAACTGCCTCTTGCCAAATCCTACACAAAAGGTCAAGCAAAATAAGAACTGAGATATGACCAGTGGACTTGGCAGTGTGAAGGTCCACCTTAAGAAGAGTCAAAAGAACTGGATCCCGACAGAATTGGATTCACTCTGTGGTGAACTTCTTTGTGTTGTCTATAATGTATTCTCCTTCTCAACCATGTAATAAAAAAATTCCCATTTCTGAGCCTTTGCATTTGCCATTTCTTCTGACTGAACCCCTCTTTCTCCAGACAGTCACGTCTGCTTATCTTACCTGGATTTAGGTACCTGTTAAACTAAGCTTCCAGATTTCCTTTATAAAGCTATTTAAAATAGCATCTGGGCCGGGGATGTAGCTCAGTGGCGCCGCGCCTGCCTGGCAAGCTCAAAGTCCTGAGTTCGATCCTCACTACCGCAAAAAATAAATCTCCCATCCTCCATTCCTGTATTTTTTTTTCATTATTTCCATTCATAGCATTTATCACTATCTGAATGTATTTATTTACTGGATGACGCCCCAGCTTCTCCGCACTCTGGAATGTAAGCTCCATGAGAGCAGGGACTTTGTTTTGTTCGCCACTGCAACCCCATCATATAACCGTGCCTGACAAAAGTGGATACTCAGTAAATATCTGTTCAATTAATAAATAAGCGACTTTCATCTCAAACGCAGAGTTAATGACCAATAACGTGCCCTCACTCTCAACTTGAGAGCTCCGGAAGGCAGAGGTTACATTCTAGGGCTCCCTAGCACGCACAGATAACACCTAACGGCCCCTCTCTTAGAAGACATTCGGTAACGCTTCCGCCCTCGCTCAACTCTCACTCAAATCAGGGAAAGGAGGGGCCGAGGGTCTGTGTCATCAGCGTGCGCCGGCCTGCCCCGCGACGCGCCAGCGGCTGGCGCAGCCCTTCGCTCGCCCGGCCTCCCCCTCCCTGGTTCCGTGCTGTGGTTCCGCCATGGAATCCAACAAGGATGAAGCCGAGCGCTGTATCAGCATCGCCCTCAAGGCCATCCAAAGTAACCAGCCCGACCGGGCGCTCCGCTTCCTGGAGAAGGCGCAGCGGCTGTACCCGACGCCGCGAGTTCGCAGTGAGTGTGAGGCGCGGGAGAGACAGAGGGGGACATTAGAACTGATGGGGGGAATAAGAGAGCGTACCGACTGGAGCATTTGGCGGAGGGGGAGGGGTGGTGAGGCGCGGCTACGCCTGCGTACTGAGGCACGCGGTGGCTGCTGGGAGATGTAGTCTTTCGGTCTCGCGCGTCTGCAGGACTCAGGACAACCTGAAGACCCGGGTATCCCAGACTTCAGCCTTCGGTGTATTTGAGGAAAGCTCTGAGATGTGAGGTTTTCTGGAAGTAGATGCGCTGGCAGACCCGGCTAAAGGAACTTACGTGGAAGCGAAATCGAACTACTTTTCCCAGAGGGCCCTTCGGTGGCCCAGGGCGAGTTGCCGGCCTGGGAAACATTATAGTTCAGGAAAATAAACATAACTCTGCTAAGCAAGGAAGAGGGTTCTAAAGAGGGAAAGATCCAACCTTCGGCACCGTGGAAAGGGGGCTCCATAGCTTCTGCCCCTCGCACGTCTCCTGACGAAGCCCACAGACCACTCTAGCTTAACACCCAGTCCCCTCCGCCACTTTGGGTCCTAAGACCGCCCTCCTCACCCCCTCCTGCAGCCTCTTCACCTGCCAGTGAGACGCGGGTCTGATGGCTTATGAAAGATGCCATCTCAGCCCCCCAACCCGCCTTCGCTCCCACCAGGCCATCAGTAACCTATCACCATACTCCTGAGGAGCCAGGATTGAGGGGTCCTGAAGCAGGGACGGAATGTTGAGGTTGTCTCCATTATTCATCCCCTCGCTTTACCCAAGAGCACCTCCATTCTTATTTCTTGAACCTAAATTTGAAGTTTTTCTTAATCCAAGCTGGAAAAGAAAAAGACACGGTGTTTGTGCCTGTGATTACCACTTACCAAACTACAGATAACAGGCGCTCAGAAGACCCAGCTCTCATCCTGACTGCTACTCTGTGACCTTTCGGAGCTTGGGTTTCCTCATCTGCAAGATTAGAGTGTTGGCACAGGTAGTGTGAATAACAGTAATACGTGTAAGGCTTTTCAGGGTAGAAAGCTCTTTCACATGCATTTTGTTACTTGAGCCTGCCCTATCAGAGAGACAGGCAAAGATCATTATCTTTGTTCTATAGATGAAGAAACATCTCTGAAGTAAGGGACTTGCCCAAGATTACACAGCTAAAAATTGGAAAGCTCTGTGACTATAAATATTCAAAAACTGAAAGGAAATGAAAGCCGCAGTCATCCTCCTCATTTTCCCTGCCTAGTTATGAAGTGGAGAAAAGGGGATACTGGCAGGAGAGGTGACCCGGAACACCTGAACTTTTCCTCCCTCCTGGCTCTGCAGGTTAATCTTTGGCCTGTTGGCTGCCTCCTGCAGAGGGTTTCAGTTTGTATTTGCCAGGAGTTCTGAGGTAATCTGCTGGAGGACTTCCTATGAAATAAGTCACTCTTAAGTGGAGAGCATGGGGTGTGGGTGGCCTCCAGCTTTCAGAATTCCATTTGAACGGGGGCTTCGGAGCAGGCAGCCACGAAAAGATGGTGACACTAGGGCCTGTGGCATATATCAGTAGGCCTCTGTGCCAGGAATGGTGTCCTTCCTGGAGCTGAGGCACTGGAACTTGCTCAGGGACAAGAGTGACCTGCTGCATATTTGTCATATTTGTGCTCTTCTGGAAAGTGTATGTTTCATGCATCTGCATAAACTTCATTTTGTACCACCTGCAGCCCTGCACTGAGCTGCCAGGAAACCTGGGGTTAGTATAGGCCTGAAACAGGGAAAAAGTCTTGGTTAAAAAACATTAAGTACTTGTCTACTTTGGAGGCTTTGGGTTTGAGCTCATTCCAGACACAATTTTTGTTGAAAACCTTTTTCATTTTGTTTTGTTCTGTTTGCAAAGTCTTGTGCTTGGTGCTAAGTGGTATAGCAGGAGTGGCAAAGTGTGATCCCTTGCCTCAGAGACCTTACAGTCCAGTAAAAGAGACAGACTTACAGGAAACAGTATTGCAAGACAAAAGATAGTAACTGTGACCTAACAAACATTAGACACAGTGCTAGATTCTAGGGACTTAAGGATGGTCATGAAAAATCCAGTCCCTGCCATCTGTGGGTTCACAGAATAGAGGGGGGAAAGAGGCCGGTGCAAGGAGGGTGTGTTGAGCAATTTCCTAAATTCTAAATAGTGTAGTGGATGCTGTAGCAAGGGCACACTAACGTTACCTCACTGGGTGTGCTAGCTCACACCTGTAGTACAAACATTCAGAAGGCTGAGGCGGGAGGATTCCCTGCAGTTCAAGGCCAGCCTGGGCCACATAGTGAGACCCTGTCTCAAAACAAACAAACACCTCCGCCTGCCTCAGCAAGCCTAACGACCCAAGTTCGATCCCTGGTACCAAAAAAAAACCAAAAAAAAAAACCCAGACAAACAAAAAAATTAATGTTATTACACTGAGGGGAAAGGCTTTAGAGAGTACACAGGAGGCAGCATTTGGACTCCACTTTGGAGGAAGTCCTGAAACTCAGGACAGTCATGCTGGGAAAAGATGGAAGCCAAAAATTGTAAGAGGTTTGGGGGAAGAGAATTAGATGTAGCAAGGTTAGGAGGCAGAACACCGTTCCTTTGTGGGTATCTCCTTATTGCTGACCAGCCATGACTTCTCAGATTGGTCAGAATTATTCCACCTAGGTGGAGGCTGCTGTCAACTGCCTGGTAAATCTACACCTGCAGTCCTCCTACACCTACCTCTCTCTGGGCTACTACTTCATGACGATGTGGCTCTGGCGGGCGGGCGTGGGCCATTTCTTCAGTGAGCTGGCCAAGGAGAAACTCGAGGATGCCAAGCATCTCCTGAAGATGCAAAACCAGCTTGGAATCAGAGTGTTCTTCCAAGATGTGCAGAAACCTTCTGAAAATGAGTGGGGTAAAACCCTGGATGCCATGGAAGCTTCCCTGGCCCTGGAGAATAGCCTGAACCAAGCTCTTCTGGATCTTCATGCCTTGGGCTCTGCCAAGACAGACCGGCCCCCATCCCCTTGATTTCCTGGAGAACCACTTTCTAGATGAGGAGGTGAAGCTCATCAAAAAGATAAGCAATCACCTTACTAACCTCTACAGGCTGGGCTAAACAAGCACCTCTTCAAAAGGCTCACCCTCAAGCACAACTAGGAGGCAGGCCCTGGAGCCTGGCAGCCTCTGAGGGGCTCCTGCTCACCTGGTATCAGAGTTCTGGCCTAACCCTCTCCCTCCAGCTACTAGGTAGCTTTTTCACCTCTCTGGAGCTCCCTCCCAAGTCTTGGACCAAAAGAAAATAAAGCCTTTTGCAGCAAAAAAAAAAAAAGTGAGAATTTGTATGTAGAGTTCGTTCCAGTTGGAAAGTAAAACAGCCAGATTATAGAACTCCTCTTCCACCAGGCCAAGAGACTTTCACTTTATTCTGTAGTTAGCAAGAAAACCTGTTGACGTTTGTGATCACAGGAATAAGGTAAGGAACTGTTCTGAGAAGGGTAAGTGAAAGAGGGAAGGGAGACTCAAGGCAGAAAACAGGAAGCAGTGCCTGTGGGAAGGCAGTAGGGATAAGAGTAAGGTCATTGGAGAGGAGGCACCAAGCCTTTGTGAAACAGAGGGGTCTGCTGAGGAGAATTAGCTAAGTGCTGGAAAATGAGTTGAAACTGTGTGACCAGGAAGAGGCCCAAGGTGAAGAAGTAGAGTGGGAAGTGGGGTCACCCAGGTGCACTGTCAGTGTGTCCAGGTTCTCAAAGTGGTATTGATTTGCTGGGGTAAAACATGGAAAAACAGTTGCTTTGGGCACAATGAGTGGACAGAGGCAGAGGAAGCAACAGAATGAGCTGGAGCAGTGGCAGGAAGAGGCAGTCCCAGGAGAGGGCAGAGGCTGTAGCCATGGGGAGCATTGTCAAGGAGGTGGTGAGCAGTGTTGTTGGTGCTGCAGAGGCCACGTGGGAAAAGGACAAGTCAGGACATACAAGGGGATGGTGGAGACCTTCAGGGGAGGCCTTTGAGAGGCAGGACAGATGGAGGGAGGGGTGAGAGCAGTTTGAAGAGCCAGGGACCTCAAGGTGTTGGTCTCCGTGAAGAGGAAGTGAGAGGATTTGAAACTCCTGCCTTGAGGTGGGACAAGGAGGCACAGTTGGCTGCATTGTGAAACAGTGGTGGGGCCATAAACTGACAGGTTACGGAGCAGAGGTGATGGAACCAATTTGGTTTTTTGAGGGGTTTTTTCTCTTTCTCCATTTCCCTCACCTCACACTGCCATCAATTCTGAGGATGGAACTCGGCCTTTACACTGAGCTACATCCCCAGCCTTGGGGGGGGGGGGGGCGGGTCACACTAAATTGCCCAGGCTGAGCTTGAACTTGTGATCCTCCTGCATTGGGATTACAGGTGTGTGCCACCATGCCTAGCCAGTTAGTCCTTTTCTGACAGTTTCTATCCAGGACCTGGCTGCCCCATAGTCATTGCCTTTGCCTGAGACTTAGCAACAGTGGTGGAAAATACCAACGCTTCCTAGAGTTCATGAGAACATCTGTGAGCCTCAGTTTCCCCAGCACACAGAGAGGGTTGGCTTGGATGATCTCTAAAGGGTCCTTGCAGCTCAGGCTGACTGAAGTTCTATGAAATGGCTGACTGGGATCCAGCCCAAGTCGAGAGGGCCAGCCCACATAGAGGGGAGGATTAGTTGCCTAAAGATTTTGGCATTTGGGCTGGGGATTTAGCTCAGTGGTTTCGCCACTTGCTGTGCAAGCGCAAGGACCCGAGTTCGATCCCCGGTACCAAAAAAAAAAAAAAGATTTTGGCATTCAGGGTCTAGGTATGAGAGATAGGACTGGCAGGCCTAGGACTGGCAGGGTCCAGGGTCGTTTTGTCCATTTAAATCAGTCAACTTTCATGAGCCCCACTGCACACTCAACCCTCCAGCCACTTTATTTCACTGACTTTTTGTTATGTTTTGTTGTGAGACACTATGTAGCCCAGGCTGGCTTCAAACAGAGGATCCTTCTGCCTCAGCCTGCTAAGTGCTGGGATTACAGGTGTGTGCTACCACATCTGGCTACTATTTCATTGACTTTTTTTTTTTGGTACCAGGGATCGAACTTGGGACCTTGAGCTTTCAAGGCAGGCAGTGGCACCACTGAGTCAAATCCCCGGCCCTCATTGACTCTTATTTGCCCCTCAGAGCAGCACTGTGAGGGCAAAGACCATATTTTCACTGAGGAATTAGACGACTTGGCAGATACATACAGCTGAGTAACAAAGGGCCCAGAACTGACTATCTCCCATCCCAGGCTCTTTCCCCACTTTGACCTCTTCTTTGCTTGAGTCATTTCAGGCACTGCAGGTACACAGATCCTAAACTCAGCTACTTGCCTAATAACAAAAGTGACAGTAACAGGTCACTCTCCTGTTTGCTGGGCACCCTGCTAAGTTCTGTCCCCACATACAGGTCAGTACTTTCTCAGCCATTGGGAGAGAGAGACAGTTTTGCCTGGAGAAGCTAAGTTAACCTGGCCAAGATGACCCTGCTAGCAAGGGGCAGAGCCGAGCATGAGCCAGCCAGGCAGTCTCCTCTCCAGTCCGAAGCTCTGGCCATAGAAATCTCTCACCTCAGCCGCCACTGCCGCCGCCTCTCCCATCACAGCTCCTCTCTTCCTCCAATTTCCCGTCTTCTTAAAGGCCTCCTGGTTCTACTGGCCAGGGCCAGAGCCAGGGTTAGCGTCAAGCTGTTCTGCCTCCTCATTGGTGACATTGCCTGTCAGCTGCTGTGTTGTGAGGGATGTTGTGATGAGGGCAGGTCCAGGCCATAAGAGCGACCTATTTCCAGCAACCAAAAATCTTTAATCTCCAACTCAAACAGGAATCTTTTGTGTGACCCAGAGCTCAGCCCTTGGCTTCTCTTTCTGCAGTGTAGAGAAATTAAGAGTGCTCCAAAGCTCTGGATCTTCCAGAACCTTCCCTAAGAGAGGCTGGCAAGAGCCCATTCCATCTCCTGGCCAGTGTTCCTCTATATCTGTGGCAGTTGGATGACTGGTTATGTTGCCCTAAGGAGATGTCAGGCTCAGCCTGGACTCCTGCAACTTCCGGAGAAACCAAAATAAGCAACTTCTGGCCTTTCCCTGTCCCATCTAGACCTTCATTTTGATATAAGGGGAATAGATGTAACTCCCAAACCTACTAGATATTCAGTGTGCCAAGTTCATGTTCCCCAAAATTGAAAAATGAATTCTGAGGATCAACAGAGATTAAGAGTAGGAAAATTTATTGAGAGAGCTCCTGAGAGACAGGAGGGGACCCACAGACTATACTTAACAGCTTATAGAGCAAAATTAAGGAGTGGGTACAAGATGGGATAAAACTATGATCAACCAATAGGATTACAAGTATAGTTGCTTAGGTAATATTGATCCAGGGGAAGCAAGTCATACAGCAAGTCAAGGATGACATCCTTAACCTTGAATCCATAGTTTTAACCTTGTTTTCAGTAGTCTTAGTCTTAGTGAGTAGGAAAAGATGGCCCACCCTTAATGAGGAAATGGTTTATGAATGGATCTCAAAAGGGTGGTACTCAAGCTTTTGTTTATCTCTTAGAGGTATGTAGGCATTTCATCTTTATCTTGAAGCCTGGCATTCAATGTATGCACCTCTAGCCCTGTCTGATTGCCTATAAGTTTTCTACCTAACTTAGCTATCTATATCAATTTAATTATCAATTTAATCATCTGTAGCTTTCTTCCCTTGTGGTGCCTTGGACCTGGCATGGTGCAGAACCTGAAATGTCATGGTGCAGAACCTGTAAAGCTTCCTAAGCCTTCGCACTGCCCTGCTAGGCAGCCCCCCGACCCAGCCCAGTCATGGTTCCAGCCCTCCCAGCCGGCCTGCACCCCTGGCCAGTTCATCAGTCTAACCCAGTGATGGTGAACCTTTCAGAGCATTCAGCGGTACAAACAGCCCGCTGTGGTGTGCGTGGCCTAGGTTTACCACCACTACTCTAGGCTGTGACATATTAGCTACTCCTTTGGAATGTGCCTCTGTGCCAGTCTCTGTGCCATATGTCACACACATTATCTTAGTTTAACCTCCTCCACCGTTGTGAAGAAATGGGTTCAGAGAGCCTCTAGATCAGGCAGGCTCAGGGTCATAGACTGCTGGTAAGTCGTCCCCCACCCCACTGCCAGTACTGGGGATTGAATCCAAGGCCTTCACTCTGAATTATATCCCCAGCCCTTTTTTAATTTTTTATTGTGAGACTAGGTCTCATTGAATTGCTCAGAGTGGACTTAAACTTGAGATCTTCCTGCCTCAGCCTCCTGAGTGCTGGGATTATAGGCACGTGCCCATGCTTAGCTAAATCTGGGCCTCTCTGAATTTAACATTTCTTCTGTACTCAGAATGGCTTTGTTGGCCTGGGCTCTCCCATCAGATGCTTGTAGTCTGGGATTGCCACAGAGTTAAGAGCAAGGACCCTGGAGCTGAACATCCTGGAGTTCAAACTGCCAAGTGGCAGTAGGGGGTCTAGGCTTTTGTGATGACTAAACGAGCTAAGCCCTGCAGAACCCAAAACAGTGCCTGCCTGACTTTGGGGTGGGAGTGATTATCGACACTGCTCTGGCCTGAGGCACTCTCAACTCCCCTCAGCCCCCCATTGCCTCCCGCAGCACAGACTGCCCACAACTCCTGCGCTTGGATGTCCCACTGCAGACTCAGTGAGTTTGCCACAATGAGCAGCAGTGGCTGTGGGCACAGGGTCCACCTGAGCCCAGTGCTGTGTGCCCAGCATGCCTGGGCCCATGGGTGAGGCCCAGGTGTGTGGGAGGGAGGGTGTCTGGCACCCAGCATAGTGCCCTGAGCACAGCAGCACCTGGAAGAAGCTGGCCCTGGTCCAGCTGTGTGGCTACCCTGGCCCCACGGGTTCCCAGGAGTCTGTGAGGGTCTGGGATTCAGTACCCAGGGCTGTGGCCCGGCATGAATGAGTTTTTTAAAGCTGCTTTTGTGCCTGGAATAAATGGGCACAGGGGACTTATGCCAGGGATATGAGCCCCTCCTCACTGAGTCAGCAGAAACCAAGGACTCAGATTGGAATAACCATGACACTAAGGGTGCCAGTGAATGCCCCGTGTAGACCCCAAACATTAAAGTAGGACAGTTGACATGGCCAGCATTTGGAAGATGTACCAGTCAGTAGCAAGGAACACAGCAGGTTATTTTTCCTGAGTCTCACACTCCCTGGCCCCCTGGGGCAAACTTGTTTCCCTTATTCCTCCTCACTGCTAAGTGAAGGCCTCCGGGAATTATGAGGGCCTTTGTATGAATGCCCTGCAGCTGCAGGAGGGGAGAGTCTCTTTCAGAACATGCTTAGACACTTAGCTTCTAGCCAAGCGTGGTGGCGTACACATGTGATCCCAGCACTCAGGAGGCTGAGGCAGGAGGGTCACTTCAAGTTATAGGCTGCATAGTGAATAACAGGCCACTCTGAACTATACAGTAAGACCCCATCCAAAAAAAAAAAAAAAAGCCATATGTCATTACCACAACTATGCACCTAATAAAGGAAATGAGGGTAAATTTTATGTTGTTTTTTATCACAATGTGGAAAAAACTATCCTGTCCTGAATTAAAAGGGAATAATACTATTAAATCTAAACTAGGAACATTAAACTGTTTTATAACTCTGATGTACTATGTTAATAAACAATTACATTGAACAGCATAATTTAAGCTAAGAAACATTAAAATTAGCCAGATATCAATTTCATCAGTTTTGTACTACTAATTTAATCTTTTTTTTTTTTTGGTACCAGGGATCGAACTCCAGTCCTTGCCTCTTGTGAGGCAGGCACTGGAACCACTGAGCTAAATCCTGGCCCCTACTAATAATTTAATCTTAAAGCATTTTAAAGACCAAGGATGAAAATAAAAAAACAACAGGGGTTAGTACAAGGGACTGGATATTTTAGATATTCCAGTGGTAGAGTGCAGAAAAGAAGTATATAGGGCAGGGATTTAGCTCTGGTTCCATGCTGGCCTGGCAAGCGCAAAGTCTTGAGTTTGGTCCCTGGTACTAAAAAGAAAAAGAAGAATATATAGATTTGAATGAGTTCAGTGGAAAAAAAATGGATTCATAAAAAAAAAAAAGCAACATAAAAAGCACTATATTGAAAGAAATAAAGTAGAATTAAATGAACTCTGAATCAAATACTGCAGGGTTTATTAATAAAACCCAAGTGTGTGTCTGAAAAATTATTTAAAAATCAAAGAGGGTCCAGGATTTAGCTCAGCGGCACAGTGCCTACCTCGCAAGCATAGGGTCCTTAGTTCAATCCCTGGTACCGAAAAAAGAAAAATTATCAGAATGTCAAAATTGTGTTTAGATTTATGAAAAGAATATATATACATGCACATGATATCTGAAAAACAAGGCAATTGTTTCACACTCACCCATGAATTATGTGTGTTTACTTTTAATTCTATTAATAAATTAATACTGCTAAGGTGGGGGAAAAAGATCTGTAGCCTTCCTATCCCCAGGACTCTGGCTCCCTAGAGAGTGGGTGACTCAACCCAGTGCCACAGGCCCAGTTGGGGAAAGGCTGAGCCAGCGGCCTTCCTGGAGGGGAGCAGCCGGTGCAGGGGCCCAGCCGCCCCAGAGCTTTGTCGTGAAGGAGCCCTCAAGGATTTTCTTGCTTTCCACAGCTCTGATCGAGTCCCTCAACCAGAAGCCACAGTCTGCTGGTGAGCAAGCCCATCCCACAGATACAACCTACAAGAAAGCAGGAGGGAGCGATGCCCCCTCGGCCAACGGCGAAGCAGGAGGAGGAGGAGGAGGAGGAGGAGGAGGAGGAGAGAGCAAAGGCTATACTGCAGAACAAGTGGCAGCTGTGAAAAGGTGGGGCCAGGCCTGGGCCAAGCATCCGGGGGCAATCTGGAGGTTTCCCACTGTGCAGCCCCCTTGCCTGTGGCCGATGGGCCTGTCAGGGACCTGGAGGATGGAAAGGGAGGTCTGGCTCATTTCCCACAAGGCCCTGGGATATGGTGCAGGAAGCAGGGCCCCACTGTCCACCCCCCACAAGACAGCGCACCACAGAGGCAGGAAACCCTGACACCGCCGCTGTCCTCTGCCACTGGCCAGGCGGGCCCCAGGCCTCTACACAGCTGTTTGTCAGTCAGAGATGAGCGTGGTCTGGCCCTCCAGAGTCCCCCAGCCCACACCCCCAACAAAGCCCCTTTCAGCCCAGAGCCTGCAGGGCAGAGTGGAGATAGGAGGCTGAGGCAGGCCCTGCAAGGAGCAGCTTACTACCAGGCCGGAGGCAATCAGGTCAGAGCTTCTCAGGACTAGACTGTCCCTGCCAGCTAGCCTCGAGGACACTCCAAGGGCAGGTCACACTCCCATCTCCTGCCAAGCTTCAGGACCAGGGTCATCAGCTTTGTGACCAAGTGGCGGTGGTAGTTTACCAGGCAAGCCCAGTATTTGTTGATGATAGGAACTTTGTAAAAGAGCTTTGGAAGGCCAAGAACCAGGACCCAAAAGTAAGAATTGGTGGAGGGGAGCCAGGGTTTCTCACAGCTCTGTGCTTGGGGTGAACACACACCTGCCATTTCCAGCCCTTATGTTACCCACTCAAGACTCAGGTTGCCAGGAAGAAGTACAGTTGGGTGAACTCAGGACACACCTGCCCGTGATGATGGACAGCGACAGTCCTTCCGAGCTTGCCTCCCAAGAGCAGAGGGGAATGGGTGCTAGCCTGGCCAAAGGCAGCGGCTGCCCTCTTAAACCCTAAATGTGTTCCTGGTGTTTGCCCTGGGCCCTGTCCAGCCCCCCATCCCAGTTGGAGCTCACTGTGGCTCCTTTGTCCCTGACCCCAGAAGAGCAGTCAGCCATGCCTCGCTGGTGCTCTGCATAAGGCGCCCCTCCCACGCCCTTCTCGCCACTCAGGGTCAAGCAGTGTAAGGATTACTACGAGATCCTGGGGGTGAGCAGAGCAGCTTCAGATGAGGACCTGAAGAAGGCCTACCGAAAACTGGCCCTCAAATTCCACCCAGACAAGAACGATGCACCTGGTGCCACAGAAGCTTTCAAAGGTGAGCGGCCCTAGCATCCTGGCATCATGGGGCTTTTATCTCCTGTCCTTGCCATGCAGGGCCAACAGCTTTCCCAGGGAGTGGGACCTGCAGGAAGTGGTCTCAGGCCCAGGTCCACAGGCTCGGGTTTTACTTCCCAAGGTCATAGTGGCCACCTCCAGCCATGTAGTCAGCCTGTCAGAGCTCACACAGTGCCACTCCGGCCCCCCTTCCTCCTCATTCCTGGTGCTCTAGGAGGGGCCTGAGGCAAAAGATGTCTAGTAGCTCTTCAGTCACACAGTGCCTGGGGCAGGAGCAGCCTCCTGACGTGCACATGGTAAGCGTTCTGCTGTGCTGAGGGACAGAGCGGCCTGCACTCAGGTGCTTCTGGTCTGGCAGCCTCCTGTGAGCCAGCAGCCGCAGCCAGCTGCCCCAGCATAGTCTGCACCTCTGGGCCGCAGTGGGGACATGGCAGTCTCTGGCCTTGGGTACAGCCCTTCTGGCCCAGATCAAGCCACCCTTATTCATTTAGCCTTCCACTCACCCTCTCAGGCACACATGTGCACTGATTCCATGCCAGCCCCATGTTGCAGTTTCTCATTCCCACCTTGTCTCTGGGGACAGCATGGTGACTGGCACCACCAGGCCTGGGCATCATGCTGTGCAGTACTAGGACCAAGCAGCCCCGAGGACCTGGTGCTGCCCCAGAGGGAGGAGGAGAATGGTACAGGGGGCAGGACAGCTGTGGGTAACGTACCTCCTGCAGCCTGCCCAACTGGACCCGGAGGCTGGAGGTGACAGTGACGACTTGTCAGGCTGTGAGGCAGATGTAGCTATGAACAAGGGAGCAGCTTGTGGAGGAGCTGGAGACAGGAAGACTCAGAGCTGGTGGCCTTGGGGACATGGGCTCCCTGCCCAGGGAGCTCTGGAGGGGAGGCCACAGGGCAGGTAGGAAACAGCAGCTGGGGCCTGAACCCCAGGGAGGAGGGGACTCACCATGGCCGCACCACCAGCCAGAGTCTTGACCAGAAACCGAGGATCAGCCCTTCCCACCAGTCCTTGCCAGCTTCTAATCTTACAACAAAGACCTCATGTGTCTGTCCCAAGTTCTGTCTTCAAGTTCTGTTTCCACCAGGAAGGGATGTCCCATCCCTTTGTGCATCTCAAGAGAGGAATGAGGAAAGGCCTTTGGTGGCTTCCATAATGTCAGCTAGAAAGCTTGAAGCAAGGTATGCCTGGGTTTGATCCCCAGCCCTGCAGCCTCAGAGACCAGTGGGTTTCCTAAGTCCCTTGTCTCCTCCAGCCTGAGTACTCCCCTAGATGAAATGATATCAAGGTTGTTGTTAGGAGCAACTGAGACCATACCAGCAGGGCCTGCCACACGGTGTGGAAGGGCAGCCAGGAGCCAAGGCTTAGCCCTCCAGCAGCCCAGGCTGCCAGACTCATGGGGCTCTTCCTGCACTCGCCTGCCCTTCTCGCAGGCCCCAAGGACCCCTGGGCCCCACAGCAGACCTGAGCTGAAGGCCAGCACTAGCCTCTTGGGCCTGACCTTTCTGTCCCCTTTCCAGCCATTGGCACAGCATATGCAGTACTTAGCAACCCGGAGAAAAGGAAACAGTATGACCAATTTGGTGACGACAAGGGCCAGGCTGCCCGGCATGGCCATGGGCACGGGGACTTCCACCGTGGCTTCGAGGCCGACATCTCCCCTGAAGACCTCTTCAACATGTTCTTTGGCGGTGGCTTTCCTTCTAGTAAGTCCCTCACCCTCCCACAGCCACGTCTCCCCAGGGATGCTGAGGGACTGGGTGCCAGCCTCTTTTCCAGCAGCCCCCACCCTCACTCAGTCCCTCTGACCCCCAGGTAACGTCCATGTCTACAGCAATGGCCGCATGCGCTACACCTACCAGCAAAGGCAGGACCGCAGGGACAACCAGGGTGACGTGAGTGAAGAAGGGGCTGGCAAGAACAGGGGAGGGCACCAAGCCCACCCCAGGGTGCGGGGCCTGGAGGAGGCAGTGACACCCCACACTGTCCCTTCTGGGACCAGCAGTGCCTCACAACTCTCCTCCAAGAGCCATCTTGGCTCCCACTTGCCATTCTGCTGCGGGACACCAGAGGGAGGCACACTCCACATTGCTGGCGGGATTTGCTGGCCTCTGCTGGGAACTAAGGCAGAAACTGCTCCACCTACAGTTTCCCAGGTGCCTAGCGTTTGTGCAGTCTGTTGGTAAGGCGAAAGTGACATTTTCCAAGCAATGGAGAGTTAAACTTGCTGAGAATTATAAAGAATGCCAACAAAGGTGCTTTTTAGCACTCTCAAAAAATGTACGCAGGAACTATAAACCGAGCTTCTAACACTTTTCTTTTTTGGCTTGTGGTACTGGGTATCAAACCCAGGGGTGCTACTACCATGGAGCTGCTACAGCTCAGCTTTTTTTTTTTAAAGATAGAGTCTGGCTAAATTGCCCAGGTGGGACTCAAACTTCAATCCTCCTGCCTCATCCTCCCTAGGTGCTGGGATTCCAGGCCTGTGCTGCCACCCCTGACTCAAACATTTTTCAAGCCACAGACCAACAGCCACCCAGCTGGCTGACGTTAAAATATTGTGAAACATTTAAAATGCTGGCGGCAAAAGGTCTTGTGCTCTGACAGCATTTATTTGTTCATTTCTTTAAAACCTTTATTTTGGGGCCGGGAATTTAGCTCAGTGGTTCCAGTGCCTGCCTTGCAAGTACAAGGTCCCGAGTTCGATCCCTGGTACCAAAACCAAAAACCTTTATTTTGTATTTAACATACAGGAGAGTTTTTGGAATCAAATTATCACACAGTGAATTTATTAATTCTTACTTCTAGTTTGGTTTTTATTTTGTTTTTCCAGTGCTAGGGATTGAACCTAGGTCCCATGCTAAGTTTGCTCTGCCACTGAGCTACACCCCAGCCCTATTTCTCATTTTTTAATCGGTAGTGTATTTGTATGGTTCAAAACTCAGAAACGGATGCACAGAGAAAGCCTCCCCGCAGCCCTGCCCTGTGCTGGAGCGGCCACTACTATGGCTGTGTGGTTTTCTCTCAAGTAGACCCACACCCTGCTTCCACCAGCGGTGCTGTTTTACCCGGGAAACCTGGCGGGTGGAGCAGCTTCTGTCCAGAAACGAAGGGAGAGTGTGGTGTCTGGAACACCCAGGCTGTGCTGTGCCGAGGCCCAGGTGGCAGGCGTGGGCAGCCAGGTGATGTTGGCTCTCCCTCCAGGGCGGGCTAGGGGTATTTGTGCAGCTGATGCCCATCCTCATCCTGATCCTCGTGTCAGCTCTCAGCCAGCTCATGGTCTCCAGTCCACCCTACAGTCTGAGCCCAAGACCGTGAGTACCTGCTCTGAGGGCTGGGTCAGGGCAGCAGGCAGCCCGGGGCTTTGGAACCTCAACCTCACTGGGGACCTTCTTTCCCAGCCAGATGGATCTAGCAGGTTCCTGAACATAATACAGGGAGCCAGCTTAGAGTGAAGAAAATAGGGGGCCAGGGATTTGACTCAGTGGTTCCGCCACCCACCTTGCAAGTGCAAGGTCCCAAGTTCGATCCCCAGTACCAGAAAAAAAAAAAAAAGGAAATACACAGACTGAATCACAAGTGGTGGTGCACACCTGTAATCCCAGTGGCTCAGGAGCCTGAGGGAGGAGGGTTGTAAGTTTGAGCCCAGCCTGGGCTACATAATGATTTAGTGAGACTCTGTCTCAAAATAAAAAATAATAAAAGGGCTGAGGATGTAGCTCAGTGTGAAGACCCTGGAATCTTTCCCTAGTATCAGAAGATAGAAGGGAAGGAGGAAGAGGAGAGGGGAGGGGAGCAAAAAGAAGGGGAAAGGGAAAAGGAACAGAAATAGTAACGGGAAAAGGAGAAACAGTCTGTTGAGCTGAGCCTCTTAATCTTTTTAGGATATACCCCCATAAGAAAATGCAGTGTAACCTGCGGCCCTTTCCCTAGAACAGGGCACACACTATTTTGCATGGGATTTCAGAGGTTCCAAAACTCCCTCCTACTCCTGCCTTATTTGCTGACCCTTAAGTCAGCCTCTGCTCTTACATTCTGGTTAAGGAGCTGGGGAATGGCTCAGCAGTACAGCGCTTGTGTGAGGCCCTGGGTTCGATCCACAGCTCTGCCAAAAAAGAAGACCTGGGGCCCTGAGACCTAGGAAGAACATTGGCTCTAGAATGAGAGCCAGGGTAGCTCTGAACCCCAGCTTCTCCAAGAAGCTGTGACCTTAGGCAAGGTGCATAACCTTGGTTTCCTCAGCTATAAAATAGGAATAATAAGGTCCACATGCTAGTGAAAATTAATGGGTAATGCATTTGAAATGTGTGGCTCATTAGAAATGCTCCACGGTATTTGCTGAATAAAGACTTGGTCTCAGCAGCCAGTAGTGAACCTGGACAAATTAGTTGATCCTTTGTCAGCTTCCTTCCCTTGCAGTGCCTGGCACAGCATCTGATACATAGTGGGTGCTCAGCTTCCCTTCCTGGAAGCCCCTGCAGCTGCCTGCTGGGAGAGGGGGACTGGCAGGCTGCTTTGCAACCAGCAGGGGGCAGAGTTGGCCCACTGGACCCACAGCATCACCAGCCTCTCTGGCCCAGTGCCAGCCCCTTTCCCTTCAAGTAGAGAGATGAGGGGCAGCATGGCTGGTGGCAGACAGCTCTTCCTGGATGGGCTGGCTGGGGACCATCCTTCCCGGAGTGGTGGCTCTGTATGGATGTTGAGGCTCTCCCAATCCTGCAGAGGCTGCAGTTGAAGCTGGAAGCATGCAGTTTCCTGGAATCTCTCAGGAAGTTTTCTCCTTTTTTTAGTGCTGAGGATCAAACCCAAGGCTTTATGCATGCTCTGCACATGCTCTGTTCCTTGGCCACACCCCAGCCCTGTCATTTTTGTCCCTGTGGCTCTTCACTGTAGCCGAGGAGCTCCTGGAGAGGCAGGCAGGCCCTCAGCATGGGTGAACTTAGGGGATGGATGCGGAAATGGAAGCACAGGAGACAGAGCCCACCCTCCCTCTGGGTCCCCAACTCCCAGACAAGGGCCTCTTCTCTGACAGGGCTTCTCAAAAGCCCCTGCATCAGTGGTGCAGTAGCAGAATGGCTGGGCCGCTGTGCAACAGGGACAGTCTTTGCCACAGACCTTCATGTTGGGTGGTGTGGGAAGGAACCAGCCATGCCTGTGCTTGTGTGCCACCTCCCATCATGAGGCCTGTCACCCATCCAGCTGCCCTGGGCCTAGGCACCCAGGCACACTTTATACCTTGTATGCTTTCCGGTCAGGTCGGTGGGCCATGTCCACAGGCGAGTCACTGACCACCTGAGTGTCATCTACTACGTGGCAGACACCTTCTCAGAAGAGTACACAGGTGCCAGCCTCAAGACAGTTGAACGGAATGTAGAAGATGATTACATCGCCAATCTCCGAAACAACTGCTGGAAGGAAAAGCAGCAAAGTGAGTGAATGTGTGTGTGTGTATGGTGTTTGGGAGGGTGGCCAGAGACCAAACTTGAGGAACAGGAAAAAGAGAAAGCCCTACTCACTCAGTGTTCTGTGGGTCCAGCAGCTGGCACTGCCCTGTGCCAGCCCAGGCTACCTGTGATTTCCCCCAGGTCCCCATAAATTGCTACAGCCAGCCTGTTATTTTGGTGGCCAGGGGAGAGTATGTAGAGACGGATTGGAGATCTCTGGCCACCCACTGGTTGTGCACCTGGGCCTACAAGAAGGGGCCTGGATCATCCCTCTCCCAAAGGGGCACCATAGTCTTTGCTCCTACGGGGTCTTGCCTCTTGGGGGCCAGCTTGCCCAAGCTCCGGCCTCTTCCAGCCTTCCTCCACCTGCCTCCTCCTCCCCGCTCAGGCACAGGCAGGCCTCCTGGCAGGCTTCAGGAGGCATGATTGTGCCTAGCCTTGCCCCGTTGCTTTGCAGAGGAAGGCTTGCTATACCGGGCCCGCTACTTCGGTGACACAGACATGTACCACAGAGCACAGAAGATGGGCACTCCGAGCTGCAGCCGGCTGTCAGAGGTGCAGGCCTCCCTGCATGGATAGTCCTGGGCCATCCACGCCAGCCAGGTCCAAGTATGAGCCAGGGCTGCCGCTGTCCTGCAACTCCTGGCAGCTTTGGCTGTGGTCATGAGGCAAGGGAGGGAGGAAGGATGCCTGATGATGATGTCCCCAGTCTCACCCCCAACCTCCAGAGGAAGGGCAGCTCCAGGGCCGACATGGAGACAGATTGATCACAGCCCCAAGTCTAGTCTCTGCCACTACCGCACCCTGCACCCTTCCCGGCTCTTGGGCTGTGGGTGCCCGAGAGCCAGATACGGGGGACCCCACCGCTGTTGCTGGGTCCCCTCCACTCCAGCCGTCATGCCACCGCAGCCCTTTCCTGTGCAAAGCTGACTGTGGTCTGTGCCGCCAGACACTGCTGGGCCCAAGACAGACCCCACACACAGGACCGACTGCTACCAGGAAGAGCTGTGGAGCGGGTGGGCCAAGAGCGCTCCCCTCCTACATCCTTCCAGGCTGGAGGACTGAGGACCAGATGATGGGCCGGCCAACAGGGCAGGAGAGCCTGCGGCTGCTCTTGAGCAGGGTGTGGGGTGCGCTCCAGAGCCACTGCACCTGGCAACTGGGAAGCCACAGGCATCCGGCCTCGCCCTGGCATCTTGCCTGTGGTCTGAGGAAGGGAACAGAAGGTCACGAGTTCATAGTCAGACGAAGCCACTCGGCACAGAAGGGGTGGGGAAAAAAATGAAAGTGTCTGGGAGTGGGTACCCTGCCTCCCTGCTGCTGCAGCTGGGTAGTGAGTGGGCTGTGTTCCTGGTGCCCCAGAGCAGTGTGGGCAGAGCTGGTGGGGCTGTCTGCATTGGTACCCTGCCCACCTCCTCCCTCGGCCTGGGTCCCCTGGGCTCCGATCCAACTGCAGAGCGGGTGAGTGGGCTGCTGTTTGTGTGGCTAAGCTGGAGGCGGAGGGCCGAGACCTCCCAGCTAACTGTACCCACTTTCCTCCCCAGACTATGAAATCCCTGGAGAATTTCTGGTGACACTCACTGAGCCAAGGTGACGGACTGTATATTTAAGGAAAGACACACAAAGACAAAAAAATTAAAATGGAATTGGAGGCCGAACACCGCACAACTGCCCTCTCTCTCGCCCAGTACATGCAGAAAGCTCTTAGGACAGACAGAAAACCTGCCACGGGGCTGCTTCCCTCCCTGCCTCCCAGGGCTGACAGAGGCTGTGCATCGCTCTCTCCTAGGATACAGAAACCATGGCAACGAAAGTAGAATGTAAAACTTGCAGTGGAGGGCTGGGGGAGGGGCCGCCCAGCTGACTCTCTAATCTCCAGGACCCCCTCCCAGTCACCTGCAGGAGGAGCCAGGCAGAGGGGCTGGCCCAGGATAGAGAGGAGGAGAAAGAATCTGTAGAATGTAACTTGAAGATGAGTGTGATGTATATATATCTATTTATATGTAAATAGGCATATATAAAGATATATAGAGAGTCTACTTTTTAAACTATGCACCAATTGGGTTAAGTTGTTCAGCTGGTTGCTTCCATGTTAGAAAATGAGGCCTGTTGGGGAAGGTAGCCTGGTCCTTCCAAAGCTAGGCATTAGCCATAGCTGACAGCATAAGAAAAGACAGGTCATGTGCTTTTAGTGTCCCCTCTCCCCCCAGTGCCAGCTTGTTTTGGATGGCAACAGTAATCATGATAAATTTGTAGAAGACTTCTGGAGGATGCCAGCTTTTTAGTTAAGCTGCAGAAGAAGCGGGCCGTTGGGGGAGAAAGGGCCCCAGAGGCAGGTACCAGGTCAGTATTGAGCCATGGTACTGGGCAGAGGACACCCATGCCAGCTGCTGCCCCCATGGCCAGCTCTTTGTCCTGGTCCCCAGAAGCCTTGAAGCCAGCACCTTGCCCAGCACACTTTAGCAAGGGGCCAGGTTCTGCCAAACACTCCCCCACCCTAGTGCCCTAGTGGGTTTGCCTTAGCGGTGCAGCAGGGCACAGTTCCATCAATGCCACTGGTTTTCCTAAGTCGTGTACCAAGGACTCCAGAAGGCTCTTCCTCCGGAATCAGCCCAGAACCACAGGGCAGCGCTTGACTCGTGAAGAAAAGTCCATGCCTGTGGCACCTCTGTCATTGCCCGCCATGGACATGACCACCAGGCCTTGACGAAGGGTGCACCTGAACCAGAATTTTTTTTTTTTTTTAACCCTCCCCTTCAAATGAGGATTTGTCTCAGAGCAGCAGTTGCTGCCAGGGAGTGTGGAGAAGTTTTATTTTTTCCCATGTTTATACTGGGTCTTTTGGAATTGCCATTTTTCCAGAGTTCCTCCATGGCGGTGGGTGTGGTGTGGAGCCCGCCGTTTCCAAAGCCTTACTCGCTAAGCTGCCAGCCACAAGGTGGTAACCGTCCTCCCAGAGTTTCTCTTGGGTCTTTTTCACAAAGTCCCCCAACAAATAGGAATCTTGTTGGGAAAAGAAGTTTGGTAAGGAAATGCCAAATCTGGTTTTTAAACAAGGTCACACCCTGCAATGAAGTGGCCGTCCCAGCCAGAGATCACAAGAACTGGACAGTGGCCAGAGTGCCACACCTGCGGTGGCCCTGGTGTTCTGCCACAACACCCAACTGTCTGGTCCTGGTTGCTGTGCTTAGATGGGCTGAGCCATGTGCAATAACATAGATCCTAAAGGATCCCCTAAGAAGCTGTATTTCTTGAATTAGAATCCTGAAATTGTGTATCTATAAATACATGTTTATTATGTGATTGGCTGTGGTAGGTCCGAGCTGAGCAAGGTGGTTGGGGAGGGGGACAGGCACCTGTTGCTACTGTCACTGCCTGGCCCATGCCACAGTGTAAGCCTGGCTGCCTCAGCCCTGTCCCAGGCTGACAGCCACCAAAGTCACAAGTTCTGTGCCCCGCCTGCTCCATCTGGACAAAGGGGAAGGGGCTCAGGTGGCTCTTAGGTGCGGGTGTGGGTGCAGGGCCAGGGTCCCTGACACCAGGCCTGAGTGGGCACCTGTCCCAGGCCCTACTCCCCCTGACCTGTCTGCCTCACTGCAAACCTGAGCAAAGCACAGCCCATATCTCCCCAGCCTGGGCTCAGCCCACTCCCAATCCAGGCTGTGGAAAAGTCCCAAGTTTCTGTCTCATCTCTAGCTGCATAGTCTTCCCAGCGTCTTCCCTCAAACCCCACAGCCAACCTCCCTCCCCAGGAGGTCAGCAAAGTTAGAACCGAGCTGGTGACAGCGGCAGATCTTCCCTGGGCGCCCTGGAGACAGGGCCGGCAGCCCTGACTGGCAGGCCCAGGCCCCTCCCGCTACCGCAATGACCAAAGACAGGCGGGCTGCCCGGTGGTGCCACTGCAGCCCTGGAGCTCATTGGCTGTCACCGCAGCCTTCCCACCCCCATCTGCGTGCAACCACTTGTTAACTGCAGTTGGCAAAGAGGCCTTGCCAGGCACCCTCCCACAGGCACCTAGCCCATCCCTTGCCCTTACTGGGATCAAGGGATCGCTGGGAGAGCCAGAAAGGGTGGGACCTGACCCCTCTGTTTGCAGCCAAAAAGAAGCTTTGACAAGTTTGTCCCACGCACTGTCAGGTGGCAAAGCAAGCTGCACTTCCATCCCAGCTCCAGGCCCATCTGCGTCTCTCCTTGTCCTGTGTACATTCCTCAAGGTCCAGGCGAGGAACTGCTCCCAGGTCCGAGGAGTGCACTCCTGGCCCCACTGTGACCCGGCAGTCACCTGGCTGTGTAGGGCAGGGGTACACAACACCAAGACTGTTGGCACAGAGCCAGTTCTGCAGTGACTGAGATCCCTGCCAGACCTTGTCCATGTGACACAGTGACATCAAGTCAGCCCATTTCCCAGAGCAGGAAACAGGCTTGGGGGAGCAAAGGTGACCCCCAAGAGCCTGGACTTTGGGGTCCCACAAATGATCATCTACAGATGTTTCCTGTGCCTGCATTTACTGTGCTGAAGGTGATCAGACCCTCTCTTCCATGCAGAGTGGGGGACCCACGTCCTGGAGGGATGATGAGCTTGAAATGGCCACGCTGAGGCCAACGGGACTTGGTCTGTGGATGAGCTTCATTCAAGCCATGTCTCTCCTGGCATCCAATGACAGAGTGTCACCCTGCTGTCATACCAAGGGCCACCCTTGGGTGCCAGCCTGGGCTCAATCCTGGCTTGGCCATTTAGTGGCTGGGTGACCTTGAGCATGTCACCTAACCTCCCTCTGCCTCGGTGTCGTCATCTGCAAAATGAGAGCGACACAAATGCCTGCCTGTGTGGTGGCTGTGAGGAGTGGAAGTTACCAAGCTCATCCTCGCCTGCCACAAAGTACCCTGTTTTCAAGGGTTACCTGTCCTGTCAACAGTAACTGACACGAGGTGCCAGGTCCCATTCCAGGCAGTGAACCTGGGAGGGACAGAGGAAACAGATGGGGAGGGGATGAGAGTGACGGCCCGCGGGCAGAGGCTGCTGGAAACCTGCCAGGGGGGGTGTGGCAGGTACAGGGCAGGGGCTCGGGCCAGGGCTCTGGATAAAGGGGCAGTGGCATGAGAAGGAATGAAGGGCTGGAGCAGAGACCTGGTGGAGGGAGTACAAACTCAAACACAGCTGGAGAGCAGCACACAGGCCAGACCCTATCCATTTTTTTATAAACAGTGATTACACTGACCATGGGGAGTCGGCACACGGACCCGAAACCTCTTAATTCTTTTTATGTCCCCTTCCTCTTCCCCTTCCTCCCCACTGCCTCCATCTCTTGGTCCTCTTCCCCTTTGCAAAAGATCTATCTTCCTGTTTCCTATATGTAACTTAGGGCCAGTCCCCAATCTACAGTTGTTACCAGGCCAGTCACACCAGTGGCCTTGGGCAGAGAACTCCACTGTGAAAGACTGAGCCTCTCCAGTCCCACCTGTACCCTGGCCACACCATCATCCTTGGGAAGCACCTCTGAGTCATCCCTGTGCCTTCACTGCCACCTGGGAAGTCATAAGAGAAGAAGAGGGAGTGGGGGCAAACTGCAAACCAAGTGTCACCCCCCCAACCCTCATAAAGCTCTGCAAGGCCACATGGCATCGAGGAGGCTGGGGGTATTCGTGTCATTGTCCCACTGTGTCCTCCCCCTGGGGAGAGGCAGAGGTGTGTCATGTCCATCTTGGGCAGGGCTACAGGCCAGGGCCTGGACACAGTGGGGAGGAGACCCAGGAAGGAATAAGGCTGAAGACAAAGGGGCCTCTCACGGCCCCTTGCAGCTGCCCCTCTGCAGCTTTCTCAGCCTCGCCAGTTCCTCTGCCAGGGTCACGGCTCTACAGCCATCAGCCTGCACTCCCACACCTTCAAGGCCTCAGACCCAGGCCACCAGGCCCAGATATGCCCCGCTTGGGGAGAAGGGCCAGCTGGATGGTGTGGGTAGCTTGAGTCATGGGACAAGCACGGAACGGGGCCTTTTTCTTTTTCCCCAACCTCTGGGGAAAGCACAGTCCTGCTGAAATGCCCCACAGCTCCTCTCTCAGGTGCCAATATGACAGTCACAAATAGCAGCCATGTCTGTAATCCCAGCACTCGGGAGGCTGAGGCAGGAGGATCACCAAAAGTTCAAGGCCAGCCTGGGCTACATAGTGATTTCAAGACCAGACTGGGCTACATAGCAAGACCCTGTCTCAAAAACAAAACAAAACAAAAAATAGTGGCCATGGAGGGATCCTTGGCTCCGGTCACTAAGGTCCCCACCCTAAGGAGTAAAAGACAGATTCCAACACATAGCCTGGTGCCACGTGGCACCACTCACTTCTGCTGTTAGACACAGTTCTGTCCTCAGCCGTCCAGTGCTGCCCTGGTCACCAGCAGGGGGGTGGGGACCTCCCGCAGGCTTTGCATAGCCCTGTGTGCTGAGCATGGCATCCCACACCTGAAACTCTGCAGCCAGTCAGATGTCAACCCTGCCACCACCCACCCTGCAAGTGTCACACACACAGCTATGGTGTCTGGGTGTCTGGCCTGTGCGGCTGCCAGGAGTGCTCAGTGCCTCTCCCTGACGTCTAGGACCTCAGTCTCTCTCTGGCCCCTTCTGGACACCAAAGCACTGGGCACAAAGTCTGCACAGAGATCAGGGTTCCACCCTCAGCTATAACAGAAAGCACTTTCTATTCATATTAACTGTAAATTTTTATTATAATTATCATCCCACAGACCTCCCCAGTTCAGTCACCATGGCCACCTGCTCTTGTCAACTGCTGAATTTATAGGCACCAAGGCTGCCTCGGCCTGAGCTGCTGGCCTGACTAGGGCAACCCGGGGCTAGAGGCCCAGCCTTGCCCCAACCCACGCCCAGGGCTCCATTTCCAGGACTAAACCCAGGCTGTGCCGCTCACCGCCCGCCTGAGTCCACCAGCCAGGGTGGGATGGGCGCCTGAGGATCAAGTTGCGTGCCCTACATCTGCCAATATTATTAGCTCTGGAGCCCAGCCCTGGCTGGAACACAATTCGAGGAACTGTTGACTTGGCTTTGTTTCCAGCCCAGCAGCTGCAAGGAACACACAAGGCAGGAGCAGGGGCAGCCAGCTCCTCCCAGCCCCCAAGCACATTGCAGTGAGAGGCGAGAAGAGAAGATCGCATGTCCCTCCATGGAGGGCGCCCCCCACCTCCCGAGGCCCCTGGGCAGCCCTGGGGTTAGCTCCTCCTGTATCTGTGAGGTTCTGCCCTCCTCCCACTGGCTGCCCTTGTCCTCCCCCAAACCCTGCCACCCTTGGCCTGACCCAGGCTGACCAAGCCCAGACAGGGCGTTAATCTGCCCCAGACCCCTCTGCCCCATTCTTCCCTGCCTTCTCTGTCCACTGGGGGTTCCTGCAGCTGCCAGCATCCCAGCGGGAGCCAGGCAAAGCCTAGTACCCCAGCTATGTCCAGTGCCCCCACACACCCATGGTGGATGGATTGTAAGCCAGGCTCCCAAAAACCCTGACCCCTGAGCCCCTTCCCTCCTCTCTCTCTCTCTCTCTCTCTCTCTCCCCCTCCCCCCCTCCCCCCACCCCGGCCTGCAGGCTGTTGGGGATGTGGGGTGTCCTATGTGGAAATCCTTGCCAAGCCTAGCAGTGCCCCAAAATGTGAGCAGTTGTGCAGAGGGCTTTGGCCCAGTCACTTCCTGAGAAGAGACAAGGGGCGATGGCCCCACAAAACTCCCTGTAATGAGGGCTGGGATCAACTACAGCATCAGTGCCAGCCAGGAGTCAGAGAATGGGACATTTTTGCCACTGGCCAGACGGGCCCAGAAAGGCCTGGGTTTGCCCTCCAGGCACAAATGACAAGTGACAGAGGACAGGCATGGTAGAGACAGCTTCTCAGACTCTGGGCCCCAGGGCCCCAGGGTGAGGTTGGGAGTTTTATTTAGTTCAGTGAGAGCTTTGACAGGGGAAGAGACTCCACTACTAAGATAAGCATTTCAAAACCAGAGACCTAATCTAACACCGCTTTACCAGTGAGGAACTAGAGGCCCAGAAAGGAGAAGTGATTTGCAAAGGTCACCTGGCTCTACTGTGTCAAGCTCCTGCCTGGGCCTTGGACCCTTGTGGATGAAGGCAGAGGCACACAGGTAGAGGTCCCCATCTTTCTGCCCAAATCTGAGGACCCCAAAGCCCTGAGGACCCTAGAGGGCAGGCATCTCACAGAAGGCAGCCCGGATGTGGGTCTGGGACGGCCAGGAGGGCAGAGGCGCCCTCTGTCGCTTCCCTGACAGCCATCGAGCAGGCTGCAGGTGACCAGCCCAGGATGGCCTCTCCCACAGATCAGCTGCCGGGCCTTTCTCAGAGTCCTCACAACGGTACCAGAAGCAGGGCCCTTCTCACTTCGGAACTGGGTCACTGAGGCACCAAGTATAAGGCAGCCCAGAACCAAGCTGGTCTGACACAAACACTGTTCTTGTCATAATGTCTCGCTATTCCCAGCCCTGATTCATGGGTAGCTGACCCCACCCCAATGCCAGCCCTGTTTGTCCTCCCACCCAACCCTGTACTTGCCAGACCCCTTCCCCTGGCATTAGCAAGGATGGCCACCCTGACCGAGGTAACTTCATGGGATTCCAGCCAATGCAGAGCTCTGGGCCTTTCGACCTCTCCCTTGTGAGGGGAACAGAGCAATCCCCTGACCCCAGAGCAGGACACGCTAGGGACTTGGGACTTGGTCTTCCAGGGCGACCAATGGTCCAGTCTTGCCCAGGACACTCCTGGTTATCACTGAAAGTCTCAGAGACCCCAAAACTCCTCAGATCTGAGGAAAGTGGGATGATCAGTCACCCCATGGGGCACACAGACTTCCCCTCCCCGTGTGAGCAGGGTCTTTCTTTTCCCATTACTCTGGTCTCTGATGAGCTGAATGGGGGAGACCACAGTCAGTCCTTGGCCCCCAGAAGCCTATAGTCTCTAAGCAAGTGAGCAGGGGCTCCTCACCTGTTGGAGGCCCAGTCCTGCCCTAGGCCCTGTGACATAAATGGCAAAGGGATCCCAAGGAGAGCCTGGTGGGGCCCTGAGCCCCCAGCCCAACCCAATTTAATCTTCAGACTAGGGGAACAGGCTATTTTGAAGGGACCCTAGGTAGGGCAACCTCAGGGCTGAAGCCTGACAGGGCCTGCCAGAGGCCCACAGATGGAGGCTGCCTCTACCTGTCTGGTTTGGGGTGAGTCATTTCCTCCGAATCTGGCAGAAGCCGGGAGGGGAGGCATCTAAAAATAGCAGGGCCCAGGCCAGTGGAGATGCCCAGAGCTGCTCCCCGGGTGCAGGAGATGCCCTGGGCTGTAGTCCCAACCCAGACCCTGGCCTTAGGCCAAAGAGGACAATGGTCTTGAGCCACCCCCTTGACCCCTTCCCAGGCTCTGCATGGGGAGCCAGGAATGGAGGAGGCCTCTCAGGCAGAGGCCCAAGGAACTTGTAGGGCCTAGCAGACCGGAGGGCATGACTCAGGCACAGGGCCTCCCAGGGGCTGTCACCCGAGGATGCTCATCCCATCTCCCCACCACCCACACAGACACATGCGGAGACACACGGAGACACACGGCACGCACGCTCAGCGGCTACGTGAGTCATTTCCCTCCTCTCAGCACCCATCCCCCAGCAGAGTGGCCTCCAGTCCCCCTCAGCAGGGCCAAGGCCCCCTGTGTGCTTGGGCCACACCCTGGGAGACAAGTGATGCTCATGACCTGCCCTGACCTTAGAGACTTGACAATTTTTTTTTTTTGGTACCGTGGATCCAACTGGAGACCTTGCACTTTCGAGGCAGGCACCAGAACCACTGAGCTAAATCCCCAGTCCAAGACTTGACATTTTAAGAGACTCACCTGCTCAGGAGATAGCAGATGACCCAAGGCAGAAACCAGAGGTAGGCAGGGCCCATGGGGTGGGACTGTGTGGAGTGTGGCAGACCTGGGTTCGAATCCTGATGCTGCCACTTCCTGACCATGTGACTTGAGACAAGTTATTCTACCTCTCCCTGCTTGTTTCCTCATCTGTATAACGGATGGGAGACAGGGTCTCCAGCACATGTCAAATCCAGCAGTATATATGAAGTCCCCAAGCAGGCAGCTCTTCACATCAAAGCTTGTGGTATGCAGCTAGAAACCTGGGCGGAAAACCCTCTGGAAACTTTCTCAGTCTCATTTTTATCCCAAGGACCTAAGATAGCATCCAAATGGCCGCCCTGTGATGGCGAAGGGGTGAGGAGCAGTACAGGAAAAGAACTCCCCTTCACAATAGCAATGGCCACTGTTGCCAACACTGTGTGTGCATGTGTGTGTTTGTGTATGTGTGTGTGTTTATGTGTCCATGTGTGATACTGGGGATTGAGCCCAAGGCCTTGCATTGACCTACATCCCCAGCCCTTTTTAAACTTTTTAAAATTTTCAGAAAGAATCTTGCTAAATTGCCCAAATGGAAGTCAAATTTGCAATCCTCCTGGCTCAGCCTCCTTCGTTGCTGGGATTACAGGCATGGGCCACTGCACCCGGCTAGCAGTGCTTTACCTTTACTACATTTTATTTATCCTCACAACTACCTTCAAATAGACATCATTTCCCCGTTTTCCATGGGGGAAAATGGAGGCCCAAGATGATAAGCTGCCCAACATCATACAGCTAGTTTGTGGCAAAACCAGGTGGCACATGCCTGTAATCACAGCACTGTGGGAGGCTGAGGAAGGAGGATTGCAAATTTGAGTCCAGCCTGGACAACTTAGTGACTTCTTGGTAAGACACTGTCTCAAAATAAAAAGATAAAAAAGGGGCTGGGGATTTAGCTCAGTGGTTCTGGTGCCTGCCTTGCAAGCCCAAGGACTCGAGTTCGATCCCTGGTACAAAAAAAAAAAAAAGATAAACAAGGGTAGGAATGTAACTCAGTGCAGAGGCCCTGGGTTCAATCCCCAGTACTGAAAAAAAAAAAAAAATCTGAGTCCAAACTCCTTGTCATCATGGGGTGCTGCATGGCTCTGCTGTCCAGGGTCTGTGTGGGCACACTTGTCTACTCTCCTGTTGAGTCCCTTGGACGCCCTGCCCAAGGACCATGGAATGTGCCAGGCCTTTGCCAGAGGCTCCTTCCTTCTACACCCCCCTCCTGGGCCCTCTAGTGGCCTTTGCTCCAATGCCCACATCCTGGCTGCTGGGTGGGAATGCTTGTGAGCTGGGTTACCTGGGAAACCCAAACCTTGTATCAAACCCCAGGTTCTAGTGTAGCCTCTTTTGGCCTCTCCCGGGTTTCCCACTGTTATCTGACTCAGGCCCCTGTCCCAGGCGACTGGACAGACACCAGGCCTCTCGGCCCTGTCACACAGATGGGGAGAGTGAGACAAGAAGGGGCTTATTCCACTGAGTCAGGGGCAAGAGTTGGCAGCAGCCCAGGCCAGGCAGTCACGGGGAGCTGGTAGGGCTTGGCAGTGTTCCCAGGGTGCTGCCCATTCAGCTCAGGCATCATTATTTTTGTTTCTTTCGTTTTTTGAGACAGGATCTCCCTATGCAGTTCAGGGTGATTTTTTTTTTAAGCATTACAAGTGGTTTAATAATGGGCTTTCAGAAGCAAAGTAGAGGTGTGGGTCAAACCTCTGCTCATCCTTTAGTGTTGACTTTCAAATTTTCTAAATGCCCCAAACCACCACAATCATAGCAGCGGGAATGGTTCTGTCTTGTCTATTTTCTACATGTGTTCTGTGGCTGATCAGAAGGGTCTGGTGTTACACTGAGAAGGCTTTGGGATGTGGCATATTTATTGTCCAGAGTCGGTCAGATCCAAGCTGGAGCCAAATATCTTCACTAGCTGTTCTTTATAGTGTGAGACGTTCCTCTTCATTATGTCCATGCAGGGCCCCAGAAGTCTATCAAATGCTTGAACATCCATAACTAAGCACGTGACATTTCCAACTGCATAAGCTGAAGCAGCTCTAGGTTTGTTGGTGACCAGTGCAAGCTCTCCAAAGTACTGCCCCTTGTGGCAGCGGGCAATCTCAACCTCCTGGCTCCCAGCATCCTTGTTTGTTTTAGTCTTGCTCCTAATCATGATGCACACTTCACCAGACTCGATGATGTAAAAGCTGTCAGCCTTATCACCCTGGGTGATTATACGCTCACCATCCTTATAATTCTTTTCTCCTATCACATCCACAATCTTCATTCGTTCTGACACCTCTAATGACTTAAGGAGTGGCACAGACTCAATAAATGATTCGAACATCTTCCTCTTTTTCGCATTGTTTTTCACTATGATGTTTCTAAAAGTTACCCGGTCCAATCCCCACAGGGAGCCTTCAGAGGTGGCGACAATGGTAGCAGCCCTCGGGGTATTGTACATCAGAGCTAGTTCTCCAAAACTGCCACGGTTGTCATACTGACCAACAGAACGCGTTTGATTATCTTTTGTTACTAAAATGTCATAGGTTCCCCTTTCTATGACATAAAAGTTGTCTCCATCATCTCCTTGGTCAATGACATGCTCATCCATTTTGACTGTCCTTTCAAACATGGCATCCAGGACTTCAGAAAGCTGTGCATGATCGAGATTTTTGAAAAGAAGAATATCTTTGCAAACTTCCTGAAGTCTGCATCTCTGTTCATCGGTTTTGGGATGAATCAACCGCGGATCAGTATCTTCTTCCTCCTCATCAGGGTTATAAGCCTCTGCACAGACTGATACTCGTCGGTTAAATCTGCAGGGAACCGGAACTTTCGGGTCCTCGTCGAACTCCGAGTCGCTGCTCCCTTCGGCGGCGTCAGGGACAGCGTCAGGGGCCGCGTCAGGCTCGGGCTCGGAGTAGCCTGACAGGGCGGCGGCGGGCGGGGCGCAGGCCTCCCGCAGGCGGGTGAAGTAGTCCACTGCGAACTCCAAGAGGTCGGGCGGCTGCCGCCGCAGCACCTCTACAGTGTAGCCCTGAAGCAGCTCCTTGAGCCCCGGCGGCATCCGGAAGCGGCTCATGCCGGTGGCGGCGTGGGGACGGGGCCCCGGCCTCTTTCTCCTCACGGGCCCCGCGGGCGCCCGCGGCTAGGCCTACGCGGCTCGTTCAGGCCTCCTCGTGTCACGCCCGCGGCGGCCAGGGCTGCGGTTCCAGGCCGCGCCACCCTACTTTCTTACGGCCGGGCTGCCACGGCCGCCACTGCCGCCGCAGGGAGCCACCAGCAGTTGGGCAGGGCGCGCGCCGGGTTTGTGACGCAGGCCGCAGGCGGGCGGGCGCGGCCCCGCGACCCCGGTGCGCGTGCGCCGAGTTCACGCTGCTCTTGAACTCACCATGTAGTCCAGGCTGGCCTCGAACTTTCAGTGATCTTCCTGTCTCAGCCTCCCCCCACTGCTGGGTTGACAGAGACCCACCACCATGCCTGGGTCAGTTTAACCATCTTGAATGGCTCTCAGGAGGCACAAACATCAAGAGGTCCGATATCAAAGAAAGGAGGGAGGAAGGACAGTTGCAGATTGGGTGGGTTAATGCAGAAGGGTTGCACAGAGCCTAGGGAAGGGGAAAAGCCAGACTGAGCCGGAGGCCTGCTCCCCTCTATCGTTCACTTTCGAGTCCTTGTCATCAAGGGGTTTAACACTTTGTGGCCACTATGGTATTTAATCCTTACAACCCAATGGTACTTTCATCATCTCCAGTTGCCTGTGAGGCTCAGAGAGGCCAAGCAACTTCCCCAAGGACGCACAGCTCAGTGCTTGTTCCAGCAGGCCGCGGACGGGGCTTTAAAACTTGCTCTCCAAACAAGCGGGGCCACGTGGGGACCAGGTGTGCCTCGGGTTGGAGCCCGGCTCTCAGGTTTCTGGCAGTGCAGTTCAGGGGTGGAGGATGGGAGAGAATAGGACAACCGTGGGCCGGGGGGGTGCTGGCCCGGCACCTGGCTGCAGGGGCTCCGAGTGGGCGGGGCGCGCGTTCCGGATCCGCCCGGCCCCGGCTCGCTGTACGGGCTCCCAGGGCCCCGCCCCTCCTCCGCCGAAACCCAGCCAGAGTCCCCAGCGGCCCATTAACCCGGCGGCGGCCAGAACCTTATCCCAGACACCTTTGATGGCTGCCCTTTGCTCTGTCTGGGCCGCGCAGACAAATGGGGGAAATTGAGTAAGCCAGCTCAACAAGGCAGGAAACTTCTGGCTGATTTGTTACGAGTCTTTCAGCAACTTTTGGGAGAGGGGGAAGGGAGAGGACGCATGGGGGACTTAGTGGCGCTAAAAGAGATTGGGTGGGGCCCGGGAGCCCCAATCAGTGGTGACATTTTGCACCTGTAAGCGCTGAGCTTTGGGAGGCTGAGACAGGAGGATCACAAATTCGAGTCCCACCCAGTTTAGGGGCTGCAGCTGAAAGCTGACAATTGGGGTTTCTAAGTGTCTGCCTTTGGTGTTGGTTTGCTGTTTCATATGAGCAAATCGCTAGACCTTTCTGGGCAGTCTTTTGTTGGGCAGTCAGCAACAAAACATCCTGCCTGGCCCTGATGCTCAGGACAGGCTTTGAACTCTCAGCAAACAGGAGAAAGTTTCCATTTAGAACAGAGATTTCTTCTTGGCATAAGTATTCTCTCTGGGGCTTTTCCAGGCTGGGAGCTTCACTGTTGCTGTTTTGTTTCTTGGTGCTGAGGATCGAACCCAGGGTCTTACATGAGGCAGACAAGTGCTGTGTTCCTGAGCCACATCCCCAGCCCAGTACTGCTGTGTTTTGTTTCTTTGTTTTGTTCTGAGACAGTGTCTTATTATGTAGTTCAGGCTGGCCTTGAACTGACTGTGGAGCCCAACTTGGCTTCAAATTCCCTTTGATCCTCCTGCCTCAGCCTCCAGAGTGCTGGGATTACTGGTATACACCATGACTCCCGGCCAGGACTGCTGCTTCTAAACTGCCGGTTTGAGTATCTCGCTCCCTGTTGCCTACAGAACTAGTTCTAAGTCCTGGCCCTGCATTCTCACCCTGGTTCCACCCTGCCCGAGCAGCCTCACCAGCAGATGCACCCCTGTACTGCAGGACAGAGATGCACACCCCGAGTTTCTGCTCTGGGCCCTCAAGCATGCTGTGGCCTCCGCCCTGCATGCTTTTCCCTCCAGTCCTCAGCTTTTCATCATCACTGTGGCAGAGAGGTCTTCCCCAGTCCCCCACTCTAGAGCAGGGGCCCTGTGACTCCACTCAGAGCTGCTCCTGGCCTCTTGGTTTTGAGGGTCTCCGAGCTTTCCCTGCCCTGGAGTGAGAGTGGGAAGGGGGAGGTCATTCTGTCTTGAGTGCGCGCTGGATCTGTGAGGACAGGAAGAAAGGACAGGTGATTGGCAAAGCAGCTCCAAAGTCCACCAGGACGGAATTGTCCTAGAAATGACAGCTTGAAGGGCTTGGAATTTAGCTCAGTGGTTCCGCCACCTGCCTCACAAGCACAAGGTCCGATCCCAGGTACCCCCCCCCCCCGCCAAAAAAAGGGAAAGAAATGACAGCTCGGCCTGACCATGGGAGACTGAAGAGCCACATGGAAAAGTGCTCCTGGGGCCCTCAGAAGTGAAGAGAAAGTCGCTGTCCCATAAGTTAGTATGGTCCCTTTCTGGTTTTTTTCTTCTTTTTTTTTTTGTACCTGGGATCAAACTCAGGACCTTTCGTTTGCAAGGCAGGTGGTGGCACCACTAAGCTGAATCCCCAGCCCCCTTTCTGTTTTGTTTATAGGTTTTTGTTTGATTTTTAGAGGCAGAGTCTCAATATGAGCACTTGTCTTGGGTTCAATCCTCAGCACCATGAAATAAAGAGATAAATAATAAATAAATAAATAATAAATAAATCCCATTCCCAGCATCAAAAAAGAAAAGGGCAAAAAGCATAACTGGCCCTTAGGAGTAGGATGCAGCCATTTCTGGGCTTGTTGTTCATGAGAATCCTGGCTTTCAGCCATCTCCTCCTCCGGAAGTCTCTGGGCTACCCTGTGCTGAGAGCCACAGCCAGGGCTCCACTGGGCCAGGCATTCCTTCTTCCTCGGCCATGAGCACTGCCGGAATGCTGGAATGCTGGCAGCAGCTCTCATACCTGCATGTCTACCTGGTGCAGGTGAAAGGGGAACCTGAGCTGGATGTGGTGGCACATGCCTGTGATCCCAGCACTCTGGGAGGCTGAGGCAGGAGGATCGATGCAGGTTTGGGCCCAGCCTGGGCAATTTAGCAACATTGTGAAACTCTGTCTCAAAGTAAAAAATTATAAGAGGGCTGTGGATGTAGCTCAGTGCAAAGGCCTTGGGTGGCAAAAACCAAAAAGCAGACCCGGTAAGGACATGAAGGGGACAGCCTGTCCCCCCCACAGGCCGGGTGGGCCATGGGCTATCAGCAGAGCCAGAATGTGACTGGAAGCCTGGCCAGGTGCAAGGCAGGGCCCTGCTGGCTGCCTCTGGGCTGGGGGCACAGGCTGGGTTGCAAGGGGACACAGGACACTTTTCCTAGCCCCGTGGCCCCGTGGCATGAGCCCAAGCCCTCTCACCCACTGCCCGCCATCTGCCTCACAGCGGCTCCCTGAGACCGGCAGGGACACTCGGGCCAACTGGGCCCGGGCAGAGGAAGGAAGAGCAGCCAGAAGTGCAGGTCACATGTCTGGGCCTCTGTCCCTGGGGTGCCTCTTGTTCTGCTCCTCAGGAAGCAGAGAAGAGTGCACCCTTCCCCTACTTGAAGCCACCTCTCAGCCAAGTCTCTGTCCCCTGCTTGTCATCTGGAAAGTCATGGGATAGGTGTCTCCTCTGTTCTTCTGAAGTCACCCAGCTTCAGGTGGGCTCGGGTCCTGGACAACTGGCTTTGCTCTCTCATGCCTGTTTCCCCAGTAAATTGGTGAGTGCATGGAAAGTGTTTAGAAGAGGTCCCAGCCAGGTGTGGTGGTGTGTGTCTGAGAGGCTGAAGCAGGAAGATCGTTGTGAGTTTGATCCTAGCCCAAGCAACTTAGACCCTGTCTCAAAACAAACATAAAAAAGGGCTGAGGAAAACAATAAAATAAATAAAATAAATAAAAGGGCTGAGAATGTGGCTCAGTGCAAAGGTCCTGGGTTCAATTCCCAGTCACACACACACACACACACACACACACACACGAGATGCTCCTGCTCTGTCTCCTCTCTGTGCACTGGCTACTCTGTGGCTTTGTTAACAACACCTTCCTCATCAGGCTACTGTGAGGACTGAACAGATAAGCCGTGTAATGCGTGTTAAAGTGTCTGTGCTCCATGCTACCTTATCTTCCTAAAGATAAAATGTGGGTACACATCTTGATGCCTGACATGCAAGGCAGTGGTGTGGCTCCCCAGGGACAGACTGCAGGATGTGGTGGCCCAGGCAGCACAGTTTGTAGGGCTTTAGGAACCGAGAGTCACTGAGCTCCCCAGTTAGTCACCATCTAAACCAGCTTCTTCTGGTCTGGCTTTCCCAGCACTCTGTCCTGGCAGCTGTCCAAGCCCAGGGCGCTGGGCAAAGTGTCAGGCCTGCTGCAAAATATGTTGGAACTTTGTCTGACCCCTGGCTGGCGTCCTGGCCAGAAATACATTGGCTTGAACTCTGCAGGAGGAAGAAGGCTTTTGGATTTGTTCGGTTTTACTAATGAATGCCGTTCCTGCTTGTGCAATGCTTTGAAAGACCCAAGGCCTAATCCTGAGCCCTGGATTCGCAGAGAAAGGAAAAAAGGAGACAAGTCTCTCCAAACTCAGGGGAGCTCACTTCGAGATTGCCTTCCACCTCCCTTGGTGTCAGTGTAGAGCAGGCCTCCCAGTGGCTGGGACCTCTCCCCTGCAGGGGCACTGGCTGCCACACCCCAGAAAGAGCCCATAACAATGGCAGCAGCGACAGCCACACAGTCTGGAATGTGGCCACTTTGGAGCGGGAGGCTCTGCTTGAAGTCTGGAGTCTCAGCTGTCAGGGCAAACCTCCCTTCCTTGCCCACTGTGCCAGCGCTGGGCACCTGTGGCAGGAGATCCAGGCCAGTCTAGGAGGTCTTCCTGCAGGTCCTTCTGGAAAAGCCATCCTCTCAGAATAAAAGGGATTCCAGGGCAATCCCACCCAGTGCCCCTGAAAAACGACTGTGTCCGGGTTCCTGGCACCAAAGAACAAAAACAAGACTGGGGATGGAGGTCAGTGTGCGGAGTGTGCCTAGGGAGTGTGCGTAGCATGCTGGAGGCTTTGGGTTGACCCCTAGCACCGTAAAAATTAACTAATTAATTAAGAAAAGAGCAGAGAATGGAAGGAAACAAAGGAAGAGAAGCATTCCACGTGGTGTGGTCTGGAAAAAGTTTTAGACATTAGCTTGCATTGTTTTGTTCTTTTGTTTGAAACAGGGTCTTGCTGTGTAGTCCAGGCTGACCTTGAATTTGCAGTGGTCCTCTTGCCTCAGCCTTCTGAGTGCTGGGATTACAGCCTTGAGCCACCATGCCCAGCTCATTTTGCATTTTTGAGAGTATGAATGTTTCTTACAGAGGTGAGATTATACCATTCTGTCAGGGGCAGGAGCACAGAGCTGTGGCCTGACAAATTTAGCATTAGAAAAACATTGTTTAATACTTCCATATCAACAGTGAACTGGAGGTAGGCTAAAGGCATAGAATCTCTCTCAAAGCCTGTGGAAGAAGCCAGTATTACTAACACTTTTTCCCTTAGCCCTCTGGCCTCTAGAACTGTGAGAAAATGAACTTCTGTTTCAGCCACCAGCTTTGCAGTAATTTATGTCAACCCTAGAAGATTGATATGGTGGTAAAATATAATGTAAAACATACTATTTTAACTATTTTCATAGTATACAGTTTGGTGACATTAAGTGCATTCACATTGTTGTGCCATTTTTCATTTATATTTCTCTTTTTGAGGGTAGAGTGAGAAAGGGTCTTGCTGTGTAGCCCAGGCTGACCTCAAACTGGTGGCAATCTGCTTGGCTCAGCCACCCAAGTGCTGGGGACACAGGCATGCGCCACCTCCCCTGCCATGTTTTTGTTTTTCTCTAGAGCAAAACCCAAGCCCACGAGCCCACGGGAAGGCTGCAAGACCTCTTTCCACATCTGCTGCTTGGCCCAGCCACCATTTAGCCATGTGCAAAGCGAGCAAGCAGACTGGGCAGATGACTTCCTGCTTCTGGGCTGTGGTTGCCCATGTGCGCAGAGAGGTTATTAGTGATCATAGTTCACGACTTACTGAACAATCACTGTGTTCCAGGAGGAGGTTAAGGGCTTTCCATGGATTATCTCTTTTAATAGTAACTTATCAGGAAAGTGTCATTAGTCCCTCCTATAGATGGGAAATGGAGCCTCAAAAAGCTTAAGTAATTTGCTCACTTTTGGTGGCCCAGGGATTGAATGTGGGTCTCTCTCTCTCTCCTTTTTTCTTTTCTTTTTTTTTTTTGGTTTTGGTTTTTGAGACAGGGTCTCACTATCTTGCTGTGTAGTCCAGGCTGGCCTTGAATTCAAAGCAATCCCTCCTCTGCCTCCCAAGTGCTAGGTTCACAGGTATGCAGCACCATGCCCAGAAAAAAAAAAGCATTAAGTCTTGATTGGATTGAAACTGTTTGTGGCCAATCAGCCAGCTGCCCAAGAGACCCCATGACACATGTCACACTAGCCCCAGTGTCCCCCACCACGTGTTCCAGACAGGGCCCCACAGAGACAGAATTCCAGATTCAAACCTGGCTGTCTGGTCACTTGGAAAGTGTTATCTGCGGTCTGGGGATTTAGCTCAGTGGTTCTGCTGCCTACTTTCCAAGCATGCAAGGTCCTGAGTCTGATCCCCGGTACAAAAAAAAAAAAAAAAGTGTATCTGGGGAGGGAGAAGAGAATACTCACTTCACAGGACACTTCAGGGCTGATTGTACACATTTTGAATATTCAGACGCACGGTGTGGGGGTCTCCATTTGTACTCTTGCCCAGTGTCCCCAAGGCTAGGGTGGCCAGTTCACCATGGTTCCCTCAAGGTGACAGATGTCCATGGGTGGGCCCCCATAGTGGCCTGGGTTTGGAAAGCCCCCCAAGTAGGAAAAGGGAGCTCTGGCCCAACCAGGCCAGGATCTGCTACCAACAATTTCACACTTCTCCGTCCCAGCTGGAAGTACAGCGTTGTGCGGAGTTGGGGCACAGCCACCCAGCAACTGCTTGGGGAACCCCCCTAGTCCCAGCTTTTCTCAGCCTTGGATCATGCATGTTTCTCTCCTCCCTGCAACTACTTCTGTTGCCCAGGGTAGAGACACCAGTGGAGGCTGTGGCCTAGGAGAAGGCACACAGAGCTGAGGGGAGCAGACAGGAAGGGCTGTGCAGGCTGGGCCTGGTGGGGCTGGGAGGACCCAAGGGAAGGAGTGTTCACAGGGGGAATAGGGGACCCGGGCATGGTGGCACACACCTGTAATCCCAGCACGCTGAGAGGCTGAGACAGAAGGGTCGCAAGTTCAAATCTGACCTGGGCAATTTAGCAATTTAGTGAGACCCTCCCTGTTTCAAAATCATACATAAAGAAGGAACTGAGGATGTGGCTCAGTGTGAAAGCCCTGTCTAGGTTCAATCTCCACTATCGGAAAATGGGGGGCAGGGGTGGCATGGATGAGGCCCCAGTGTGGCAGAGACAGGCATTGTGGTCCTTGATCCGATTGCAGCTCCACACCTGGGCTGAACGGCAAACACTGAGCGGGCTCAAGGGCTGGCCAAGGACCCGAGGAAAGCTGGGAAGTTCCTGAAAACCCCCCGTGGGCCTTCACTTTGTTCCCCGGGCCCTGTGGCTGTGGCCTGAGCAGATGGAATCGCAAAGCCCCGTGGGAGCCCCTGGGGCCCACAGCGCGCCTGGCGGTCTGGCACCCATTTCACGGACTGGGAAGTAGAGGCCGAGTCCTGGCTCAAGTTCCCACAGCCAGGCAGATGTGAACACTAAGGCCAGGCTGACGGCTGGGCGTGGGGCAGGAACCCGAGTGCTTAGGATGGAGCGTCCTACCTAACCCGTGGAGCCCTGGGAAGAGCTACATGGCGTGGCCCCTAGAGGAAATCAGTACCCCGTTCTGCAGTGAGACGCCGGTGCCCGGAGAGGGTAAGTCACTTGCCCAGGGTCACACAGCGGCAGGCGACGGGTGGCGGCCGGGGGCGAGAGTGGAGGGCGCACGTTGGCCTGGCCCGCAGGCGCATGAGGAACCCTGAGGACACGTGCGCGCATGTGCGAGCCCGAGGCCCGGGCCCAGGTGGCGAGGACAGCTGTGCAGACAGCGGCGCGTGGGGCATGGGCCGCGGGCGCGAGAGGTGGCGCCGCGGGATTGTGCAGCAGCCAGGGCCCAGGCCGCGCGGGTGAACCACGGCGGAAGCGGCGCGGGGCGCCTGGGCCCGGAGCGGCGCGTGTTCTGCGAGCACCTGATGCCTACACGCCGAAGGGAATCAAGCTGTGAGAGGAGCTAGCCCTCCCGGCTCTGCCCGACAGCGCGCTTAGTCAGCAGCATGGCGCGTGCGCAGCGTGCTTCCCAGGCAGTCGGATTCCTCAAACGTCAGCTTCTTGGAAGAGGTGTCCGCTCAGGGACCTGCAACCTGTGACCTGAGCCCTGCGCCTCGCGCCACCTGGCATAGCGGGCCTCGTGCCGGGAGTCACCCCGAGAGACTTCCCGGGGCTCTGCCTCCACCCTGCGGCCCCCAAGAGCAAGCTCCTCCAAGACTCTGCATTTTCTTTTGCTTTTTGCTTTTGTGTTTTTGAGACAAGGTCCTGCTAGGTAGGTCAGGCTGGTCTTGAACTCTTGGTGATCCTCCTGCCTCAGTCTCCCAACCGCTGGGATTAAGGTATGCACCATCAGGTCTGGTGACTCCATATATTTCCTTCCAGCAGTGCTCCAGGCGCCAACACTGTGTCCTCCAGAACTCCCAACTGCTCTTATTGTCAGGAGCCTTCACAAACCTCACTGTGCAGATTTGCCCCAGAAGAACCAGTTAGCTGCTTTCAAAGATCTTAGAGCTAGTCCAGTGTATTACAACGGCATGCTGGTCATCCTGGCACTCTGAAAAGCTGAGACAGGAGGATCAAGAGCCCACTCTCAGGGTGGGCAGGTAGCAAGACCCTGTCTCAAAATTAAAAATTAACTTGGGAGGCTGAGGCAGTAGGATTACTGTGAGTTCAAGGCCAGCCTGGGCTACATAGTGAGATCAGGGCCACCCTAAACTACAAAGTGAGACGCTGTCTAAAAAAAAAAAAATATATATATATATATATAAAATTTTAAAAGGGACTGGAAGCAGGGCATGGTGGCTCATGCCCAGCACTCAGGAGGCTGAGGCAGGAGGATCACTTGAGTTCAAGGTCAGCCTGGGATACATAGTAAGTTCAAGATGAGTCTGAACTGCATAGCAAGACCCTGTCTACAAAAAAAAAAAAGGATTAAAAAAGGAGGGGGCACACAAGACCAGGGGCATGGCCAGCCCTGTTAACTTAAACTCCTTGAGTTCAGGTTCCTTTTGAAACCAGCCTGAGACATCTGCTAACCTGATGGCTGTGGTTTCAGGACTGGAAATCTTCTGACCACCCTATGAAACCCTCGCTTGGGACCCAGTGGCTGTCGCTGGCCTCCCTCCCCTTCTTGGGGCTGGAGGAAGGAAGCCTTGCCTGAGCCAGGAGGTTGTCAGTGAAGCAGCTTGGCGAGGCACTGCCCTGTCTTCCTTCGTGCATGTGGGCACGTGCGCGCGCCTGCATGCACACACACACACACACACGCACACGCATACACATGCACACACACTGGCTGTCAGCTTCAGCTCCTGCTCAGTTCCTAGACCAACAGACCCATCTGGAGAAACCTTAGCAAAACTAGGCCCTGCTTCTCCCCACTTTGTCAGCCAGGAGCCTGCCTGCTTCCCGTTGTCCACCAACTGGAGCTGCCATTGGCCTTGATCATGCACAAAGCCAACCTCACACCACACAGAGCTGCAAGCTACCCTGCATTCCCATCTGAGCCATGTCCCAAGGGCCTTCCCCAAAATAGCTTCCCCACAAGCCCATGGCAGGTCTGAAGTCATACTGTTAGCCCTACCTTTGAAAGGCCTTTAGAAAAATAAAATTTGTGTACATGTAAAAATGGTTCTGAGGATCAATTTTATACTATGTATATTTCACCACAAAAAAATTGAGGATATGCTCCAAAAACAACACTGTTTTTCTAGATGATGAAATTTTGGGTAATTTTTACTTATTTTTTATCCTTTTTTATTATTTGATCTTTATTTGATTTGTAGTTCTGGGACTTGAACCCATGACCTCACACATGCTAGAGAAATGCTCTGCCACTGAGCTAAACCCCAGCCCTGTTATTTGATTTTTGTTTTTGTTTTTTGAGACAGGATTTTTGCTGTGTAGTTCAGGCTGGCCTCATGGGAATCCTCCTGCCTCAGCCTCCCAAGTGCTGGGATCACAGGTGTGTGCAGCCACGCCCAACCCAGTTTGATCTTTCTAAATAGTTGAAATATATTATTTGTATAATCAAAAAGGATGAGCCAGTGTAGTGCACACCTGTAATCTCACCACTGTAATCCCAGGAAGAGGTAGGAAGACTGCAAGTTCAAGGCCAGCCTGGGCTATGTAGTGAGACTCTGCCTCAAAAATTTTAAATATAAAAAAAGATAATGCCCTCTTTTTCTTTGATGGATGCCCTTATTTTTTGAGGAACAAACAATTTGACTTTTTTTTTTTTTTTTTGGGTACTGGGGATCGAACTAAGGTCCTTGAGCTTTCGAGTCAGGCAGTGAAACAACTGAGCTAAATCCCCGGCCCAACACTTTGACTTTTAAAAAATGGCCTCACAGAAGGAAAAACTTAAGTCAATATGTGTCTACCTTCCTACCTCAGGAAATTCTGAGGAGGACCTTGAAGAAGACGGAAGACTGCAGGGTCCTGGTCCAGCCAGCCCGCAGCCCCAGGGTTCACTGCAGGGAGCTGGGTTGTGGAAGCCCTGCCTTGGTGTCTTCTGCATCTGAGGCTGTCCTGGTCACTCCCCACTGGGCCCAGGGCCCAGGACAGGCCTGGTCCCACTGCCCTGGGAAATGTCAGAATGGCCACCTCACAGCAGGGCCCAATGCGCTCTGTGGTTCGAGGAGCCTCAGAGATCACACACTCCATCCCCTGCCTCGGGGTGATCCCAGCTGGGCAAGGCTGTATTTTGCTCTGAGGTCAGAAGCTGGGCACTCCCCACCCTTCCCGACACTCCTTCTGATGCCTAAACATTTCTCTCAGGAAGTCCTTCCCCCTGTCTAAGGCAAACTCCCTGTGCCTCATCTGCATCCTGCAGCTCCCACGGGTCTGGCTGGAGGCAGGATGCAGGAGTGCTCTGCCATCCTCTTATCCTGGGTCACGGTCCACCAGGTCTTCCCATCAGGATCACAGTCCTAACTCCCTGCCAAGCCCTAGGCGAGTCACTGCTACCTTTTCACTTCAGTTTCCCTGTCAGTTTGACAAAGCCAGAGATGTCATAGTGCAAGAATGGGCCATGCCTCGCAACCACAAGGTCCCGAGTTCGATCCCCGGTACCAAAAAACAAAAAAAGAATGGGCCGTACCAAGTGAGACCACGAATGTGTGGAAAGGCATAAAATCTGCTACTGATGGGAACCTGTCGTCATCAGCAGCATCGCCATTGTTTTTGCAGTACCAGGGATGGAACCCAGGACCTTGCACATGCCAGGCAAGTGCTCTGCCACCAAGCTATACTCTCATTACTATCAATAATACCCAACAATCCAGGCCAAACCACTGAATAAGAATGTCAGTGTGACGGTATGAAAGACTTTTTTTTTGAGAAAGGGCTCACAATGTAATTCAGGGTGGCCTTGGACTCACTATGTCACCTGTAATCCCAAGACATGTGCCACCATGCCAACTATAAGACAATTTTAAGCAATACAAGAACAACTGTTTTCAATTAAAATTTAGCCAGATGTGACGGTGCATGCCTGTAATTGAGAGGGTGGGGCAGGAAGACTCCTGTGAGTTTCAGGTCAGCTGTGGCTACATAGAGAGACCCTGTCTCCAAAAACCAAAATTAAATTAAATTTCATGTATGTTTGGAAAAATTAAACCAATACATTAAATCCAGGGTTGCACTAATATTATGCTTAGAATAAGCCCTTATTAAAGTAACAACAACTTTACATTGTTTTAAAGAAAACATAGATTGACTAATATTCCACATAGCACAAGGCTAGGGCAGAAATCAGAGTGGTGGGTTGAGAAATGCTGGCTCTGTGGAGAAAGAAAGGGAGGCCGGCTCCTGGGAGTGGCTGAGTCAGAGGGACAAGTGAGAAACAAAGACCTAGAGAAAGGGGACAGCAGGACAGCATGGGGCAGGCACGCGGCGTAGCCCTGCCAGCAGATACAGCCTTCTCTGGGTTCCAGAACATTCTGTCTCCCAAGAGATGGGCACCTCCCAGCTCTAGCAAAGTTGGTAGGCAGCAGGATGGGCTTCCTGTCCCTATTCACAGCCCTGAGGCTCAGGGCCCCTTCTGCTCTTGGCTCTCCTGGGCCATGCCTGAGTCCCCCCAACGTCACCCACAGGTGGCCAGCTGGCCTGTGCCGTGGAACCAAGCCAGGGACAAGGAACTCCCAACCTCTCAGATGGATCCCCTTCTCTCCTCTCAATGTGGGATTGGCTGAAGAGATATTTTGTTTTGTTTTGTTTTGTTGTTTTGGTACTGGGGATCGAACTCCGGTCCTTGCACTTGCAGGGCAGGTGGCTGAACCACTGAGCTAAATCCCCGGCTCCCCCTCTTTTTTTACTCAATTCATGTTTAATAATTACAGGCGCCATGCTCCCCCTTCCCCCTGCCCAGGCAGCAGCAAGGGCGGTGCAGGGGCTGGGGCATATGCCCCCAACAGCGAGGGCAGCAGTCCCAAGAGTGATTTTTCATAAAATAAAAAAGGACCTCAGGGGCAGGCCTTAGTGCCCCCCCCAAGACACACCAAATTTCAAGACTTTATATATAATATATCTCTGTGACCCCAGGGAAGGAGAGGGACACCTGGCAGCATACTGGAGGGGGCCTCAGGCAGCACCAAGCCATCCTGCCTCTTGGCTGAAGGGATTCTAACAGAAAGAAAATTCATCTAAGACCCGTGTGTGCTGGGCTCCTTGCTGGGGACAGGGACAGAGTGGATGAAAGAGGCTCTGCCCTTCAGAAGCTCGAGGCTGAGCCAGGGAGACCCACAGGTGCACTAAAATAGCTGTCATGGCCCTCCTGGCTGGGACAGAGCTGTGCCTGAGACTGGAGAAAACCGTCACCCCACCCAGGCCCTTGGCCTCCCAGGGCCAGGGAAGGAGGCCGTCACATTCGGGACCCCACCTGCCTCCTGAACCATGGGTTCACCGGCCCTGGGCACCTGCACCATCAGTAGGGTAGACAGTGTCAGGGCAGTGGGACAGGACTCTGCTGGAGGAGCCATTACACTGGGGAATCAAAGGCCTGGAGAGCCCGGGCTGGCACAATGCCAGGCCCCAGGGCCCAAAGGTGAGATATTTTCCCAGGCAGGTATCAATTTCCTCATCTGTGAAATGGGCACGATGAACCCGGCCACCTTCCTCTTTCCTGGGAAGAGACTGAGATTAATAAACACCCAACACCGGCTGTGACCATACCTAAGGCAGGGTGTAAGCTGCCTACAGGCAAACAGATGGCCTTGGTGACCCTTGGTTCTCGGTTCCTGTCCAAGACTGAGGACAGTGTAAGACCCACAATTCAGCCTCATCGTGGTCCCCACCCTGGCCTGGTGGGTCCTGGCTTGGAAGGCCTGATCTGCTTACTAAGCAACTCAGTGTCACCTTAGACTGCCCTTGCAGTGCCATGTCTACCCCAGTGCCCCAACTGGGCTTGTCTGGCCCCCCACCCCCACCCCCCATACCAGGGATTGAAGGCCATGAGCTTGCAAGGCAGGCGAGGTGCCACTGAGCTAAATCCCCAGCCCTGTCTGACCCTTCTAAAAGAAGACCTCTACTTAATGTGCCTCCTCCGATCAGCCCTTTCTTTAGAATGTCAAGCATAGTAAGACTCATCTACAGGGGTTTGCGTTTCTCAAGGGTTTGGATCCTAGTTGTTCCCCGCCCCCCCCCACCCCCCCAAATCTAGCCTCCATCCTACCCTAAAGTAGAACTGAAGCCACTGAGTGTGACCACAGCTTGGCGGGTCCTGGAAAGAGCAGGCTCCACCCAATGGGGGTGGAGTAGGGAGCGGGGTGCAGCGCTCTGTTGCCATGGCAACCAACAGCCTCCCCCGCCCCCAACTCAGTGGCAACTGAAGTTGAGATCCCGCCTCCGCCGTCAAAAGGGACCAACTGAAAGCTGCCTGCGTGAGACCCCGCTGAGGTATTAGGGTGACTCGGCTCCCTCCAGGTCGCAGGGGGACCCACGCTGCCCTTCTCGTGGACACGCGGGCTATGGTGAAGCAGTGTCCAAGAGTCAGTGGGGCCTAGGCTTCCGGGGCGACGTCTAGCAGGACATCCTTCGCCAGGGTGGGGTTGGGAGGCTCGGAGCTGGGCGGATCAAGCGTGGAGGAGGCGGTTTTTCTCCCCAGCACCTCAGCCGGGGTGGGTGGAAGGAGCCTGGGCTTGCTCACGCAGCACCCGGGTTCGAGGCCCCGCTCTGCCCTCACGGCTTGCGTGACTTTGCACGCTCTTGCCTTCTCCTCTTCCTGTTTCCTGGGGGTGGAGGAGGAGCGAGACTGTGTCTTTGTGCCATTTCTATGTTGCACATCACAGGAATGTTCTCTCCCCATAGTTCCCTCAGGACGACCCTAAAATAGGAGGGTGCCGCCTTTACCCCATGGTAAAGATGAGGACACCGAGGCTCAAGGTGGCTCTGTGGGGAAAGCCCGCGGGGAGCTCAGTTCCCAGCAGTGGCTGGTGGGGATCTGGAGGGAAGGAGGAGGTGCCTGCCACCGGCTCCTGCTGCCCGGAAGGAAGGGCTCCAGCCAAGCCGTGACACTCGGTGGTTTCCTTCAGCAAAAGTGCGTCAGGCTCTCCCTGGGGGTTAACCGAGAGGAGCTGGTGACAGGGTCTGGACCACAGAGGAAGGGGTGGGGGGGACGAGAGCCTGCTGGGCAAAGCTCCCATGGACAGATGAATATTACGTGGCGGGAGGAAGGCGAAAGCACAGTGACTGTGGAGCCCCAACGGGCCAACAGCCTGAGTGAGTGATGCCCCTGGGAGGGGCTTGGCCAGAGGAGCAGGCCCTGGACTTGGCCTTGGTCTGAGCTTCACCCCAGGCTCGCATTCCGCATCTGTAAATTGTGAGGATTGTGGAAACTAATGGGGCTGATTAGGGGTACATCCTGGCTGGCCTGAGGCCCTGGGTTCCATCCCCACCCAGCCCTTGAGAAATAAAACTAATCTGACACCCACAAGTGCATTTCTTGGTGCCCTCGCCTGGGTCGGTCAGGGTATTCAGCTGGCTGTGTGGGTCCCCCTCCCCAAGTTTCAGGGACCCCATGGAGCTACAGGAAGAGGTTGAGATCCCAGATGATTGTTTTCTTTTGTCTGACCCAGGGTCTGGTTATGTAGTTCAGTCTGGCCTTGAACTCGCTAGGTAGCCTAGGCTGGCCTCAAATTCAGCAATCCTCCTGCCTCAGCCTCCTGAGTGCTGGGGTCACATATGTGCACCACCATGCCTGGCCTCTCTACCCAAGAGCTCTCAGCCCTGTAGTTAGCAAACACGTAATGGCACCTAAGAGCTGATGTTTTGGAACCCGGCGTATGCAGCAGGATGTAGTGTGAAGTGCTGGGCCTTGATCAGTCCTTTGATTCATCAGAGCAACCTTCCTTTCTCCCGAGAAATACTGTGGTTGTCCTTGTCATCCTGTTCCGCAGATGAAGAAACTGAAGTTCAGAGTGGTGAAGAAAGCACACCATGTGCATTGCAGACCCTGTCTGATGCAAGTGACAGAAATCCTGACTCAAACTGGTTTTTGCTGAGAAAGGAACTTACTGGCTCAGGAACTGAACACTCCAGGCACATCTTGATCTGGAGACCCACAGGCACTGGAAGAAGCAGCTTTACACCCCGCCATGGCTTTGTGCCTGGGCTCAGCAAGTGGTTGTCTGCAGCTCCCTGTTCATATCTGGCTCAGGAGAAAAAGGCTCTCTGGGGACATGAGACAAAGGTCCCAAGACTCACTCTAATTGGACATTATCACATAATGATAACATGTCACTCTGGGAAGCTGAGGCACTCTGGGAAGAGGAGCTCAAATTCCATCCTACCCTGGCCAATTTAGCAGCTCAGTGAGACACTGTCTCAAGGTGTGTGTGGGGCATATGTAGCTCAGTATGAAGGCCCTGGATTCAATCCCCAGACCAAAAAACAAAACAAACAAACAAAAAGCAACAATAACAACAACAAAATAAAACCAAAGCATAACAAAAGGTGCAGGAAGCCAGGTGTGGTAGCACATGACTGTAAACCCAGCACTCAGGAGGCTGAGGCAGGAAGATCCCTGTGAGTTCAAGGTCACATAGCAAGACCCGTCTCCAAAAACCAAAAGGAGTCCAGAAGTCAGGAAGAATTTGTTGTGGACTGGTACCTTGGTTAAAGACCTTACTGCTTCAGTTTCACTTGTACCAATAAAGGGGAAACAGAAGAGATGGGGAATGGGGACCAGCAGCTAACAACCAGTGGCCTCCATGTTGAGGTCACAAGGCTGCACAGTGGAAGAAAGAACCCACCCAGGGCTTTTTATATGATTATTTGAGATGGGCTCACACTGTGCTGCCCAGGCTGGTCTCCAACTCCTGGGCTCAAGAGATCCTCTTGCTAGATGGGCGTGGTGGTGCACACCTCCGAGGCAGGAAGATCACCTAGAGTTTGAGGCCAACTTGGGATACATAGTGAGTTTGAGGCCAGTCTGGGTTACATAGCAAGACCCTGCAAGACCCTGAAAAAAAAGAGAGTTCCTCCTGCCTCAGCCTCCTGAGTATCAGGGATTATAGGCACACACCCAGCTCTGCACTCAAGTTTTGAGTCATTATACTAACAAGTACCTACTAAACACTCACTGTCTGCCAGAATCTGAGCTCTACCCAGGAGGTAGAGCAATGAAGCAGTGAGCAAGAGATTTGTTCCCAGCTCTAGGAGCCCCAATTCTACTAGGGGGTGATAGAGAAGGAAGGAAGTAACAGGATAAGGTGACAGGAGCTCACAGGCTGTGCAGGTGGTGTGGGCTGCCTCAGCTCTCACACAGGGTGGGGAGGGGCAGCACAGAGAAGGTTGGGGGACTATGGAGTGAAATGGGGAAAGTTTGGGTCCCTGATCTCACTGTTTCTGGGTCAAGTGGGATGCAGACTCTGACATACCGGGCCCAGCCAGGTGTGCTGTAATCCCACCACTGGGGAGGCTGAGGCAGGAGGATTACCACAAGTTCAAGGCCAGCCTGGGCTACACAGTGAGTTCAAGGCCAGCCTGAACTACATAGCAAGACTCTGTATTTAGAAACAAAAAACAAAACAACAACAAAAATCAAGAAATCTCCTTCAGGCCCGGCCTGCTGCTTGCTCCCAGACCTCTCACTGGTGGCCTGCAGGCTCAGCCCAGCAGTCTTCTTTCTCATGTCAGAGTGTTCTAGGCCCTGCTTTCCTGGAGCCCAGCTCATCTGTCACTCCTGCCAGGTGTGTACCAACTCCCAGGACAGGGGCAACCTTGCCTGAGCCTGACTCAGTTTGAGTCACTCTCCCCAACTGTGGGAGTGGTGGGTCCCCATCCCAGCTGCCTCTGGTTCACCAGGTCTGTGTCATGCAGGGGTTATGGGGGAACCCTGGGAGGGAACCCAGGACACCTGGTTTAGCTCACGTCCTCTACAGCTCACTCTGACATACACTTCTCCCGGTTTTCACGGGAAAATGATGCTATGAGGAGGAGAGCTACTGAGCACTGATAATTTGATTGAGCTAAGCACTCTATGGACCTTGTTAGGGTCTCACAACTTTTTTTCTTTTTGTGGTACTGGGGATCGAACTCAGGACCTTGTGCTTTCAAGGCAGGTGGTGACACCACTGAGCTAGATCCCCGGCCCCTCACAACATTCTTTTTTTTTTTTTTTTCTTGATACTGGGGATTGAACCCAAGACCTTTGCACTGAGCTATACCCCTAGCCTATTTTATTTTTCTTTTTGAAATAGGGTTTCCCTAAGTTGCCCAGGCTGGGCTTGAAATTGCAATCCTCCTACCTCAGCCTCCCAAAGTGTTAGGATTACAGGCCTCATGCCTGGCTACCACATTCCAGTATCTGTCTCCATTTTCCAGAGGAGGAAACAGGCTCAGAGAGGGACCTGACTTTTTTGTGCTGGGAATGAAGCCCAGTACCCCATGAATGCTAGGCAAGTGCTCTACCCCAGACCTAACACCCAGCCCGGACCTGACTTCAAAGTCCCTCAGGAAGATGTTGGTGAGGTGAGCCTGGCCCTAGGTGTACTGGATCCAGAGTTATTAAACCCAGGTTGCTCACCTACCCCCAGGTGCACTGCAGGATGGGAGAGGAGGGAGGCCACCCGCCAACCAAGCACAGGCTCTCTGCACACCCATCCTCTATTCGGGTGTTGGTGGGGGTCTGAGCCCCGAGAGCAGCCTCTGTGCTCTGCCTAAGGGCCAGGGCGCCCCTTGTGAGAGACCACCCCAAGCAGCGGCTTCATGGGCTCTCCCCCAACAGTGTTCCTTCCCATCCCTCACAGCTGTCCCCTTCTGTCCTAGGGCCCTCTGCAGGTTCCAAGACTCCAGCCTCCCTCCACCGCTCCTCAGCTTCCTGCCAGGTGAAGCTGGCAGCCCAGAGCAGCACCCTCCTATCCAGACACCTCAGCCCTGTGTGGCCCTGGAGCACTGGACACAGGACTGACTTATTTATTTATTTTGAGGTACTGGAGATTAAACCCAGGGCCTTCTCACTGAGCTACATCCCTGGCCCTGTTTGCCTTTTGAGACAGCTATGCAGTTCAGGCTGCCCTTGCACTCACTATGTAGCCCAAGCTGGCCTCAAACTTGCAGTGATCCTCCTGCATCAGCCTACTGAATGCTGGGATCACAGGCATGCACCACCACGCCAGGCTGTATTGTTTACTTTTTTTTTGGTACTGGGGATCAAACTCAGGACCTTGTGCTTGCCAGGCAGGTGCCAGAACCACTGCACTAAATCCCTGGCCCTATATTGTTTATTTTAAGATTGCAAGCGGAAGGACCTGAGTTCAATCCCCGGTACCAAAAAAAAGATTACAGCCTGGCCTAAATACCTAAATATCCCAAACTAGGCTCTAACTCGAGATCTTCCTGACTCAGCCTCCCACAGAGCTGGGTGTACAGGAATGTGCCACCATGCCCAGCTCAGCCTACATTTTAAAATGGACAGTGGAAATTTTTAAATAACATATATGTCTCACACTGTATTTCTGTTGGTGGGTATGAGCCTAAAAGTAAGTGTGCAGGTTCAAATACTGTCTCTGTGTGTCCTGGACCAACTTCACCAACCACTCTGGGCCTCAGTTCCCTCTCGTACGAAGCAAGTACAACCTCCCTCACAGAGCTGTTCAGAGCAATAAAGGAGGTCATGTTTGTAAAGCACTTAGCACACAGCCTGGCATATAGTAAGGGCTCAGAGCAAAATCATAATCGGCTTCCTTTTTACCCCCACATTCCAAAGTGCAATTCAAGGACTCTCGACAGTGTTTACCAAGCCCGATGTTTGCCAGGCCTCGGGGACTTGGTGGTGAACAAACCCAGCAGGCACAAAACAAAGACATGGCTAAGTCAGGTGCTGCTAGGAGTGGGGGAAATGCAGAGATGCGCTGGAGCAGCTGCCTCAGCCGGGGAGGGGTTCCTTGGTGAAGGGACAGAGGGGCTAGACCTGAAGGTCTCAGGGCCACCTGGGCAAAACTCGGAGGCGGGGCAGGGACAGGGATGTAGAGGGCACAGCCCCGCAGCGGCTGCCTGTCCCCTGTCCGACACAGTTGGCGTCACCGAATTCCCTTGCATCCAGCTCTTTCCTGGCTACTGTGCTGTCACCATGTTCACGTGACCTTCTGGGGCCTGGTCTGCATTATCTCCTTCTCCTCGTCCACCCTGCACTCCTGTCTGTCCACACAGATCTCTCCCCGCCTTTCCTCTCCAGCCCACTCTAGGAAGTGGCCCCTGATGTCCCCATCCCTGCCAGTCTCTCTGTGCTTCCTGGTGCTCGCTCACCCCCTCTGTCTCTCAGGTCAGGGGCATCTCCCCAGCAAACTTGCCTCTTTCCACGGACTGGGACCCAACCAGGTCTTCCACCCCTCCAGGCATGACCCAAGCCATTCAACAAGACCTGTGGCTTGCCAGAGCCCCTCTGGGGACACTGAGAGGCATGTCTGCTCAGGCAGGGTGGAAAATCCCTCGTTGGGGGAGGGGCCGTGGAAATTTCTTCTTAACATCCTCCTTGCAGACTTGGACGTGCTCCAGAATGCAGTCAAGCATTTGCTCGGTGACCTATGAGGCGGTTCTCCTCCTCCTCCTCCTCCCCACCCCCACTCTGGGCTTGGACCCAGGGAGGGTTACTTGGTGGGGCTGGGAAAAAGTAGCAACTACCTGAAGCTGGACCCAACCTCAGAGATTCACTCTTAAACTGGGCGTAGTGGTCCATGCCTGTAATCCTAGCACTTGGGAGGCTGAGGCAGGAGGATCAAAACAAGATTGAAGCCAGCCTGGACTACATAGGGAGACCCTGTCTCAAAAAAACAATAAAACAAAAACCAAAAAAGAATCATTCTTAGATCTTCTCCAGTCCTGCTCTGTAGGTTCAAAGATGAAGAAACATGGACAATAGAAAAATCGTGTAAAATCGCAGCCCCTTTCCCTAAACCAAGTTCTTTCTCTTTTCCAGTTTCTTGGTTTCCTGATCTGTAAAATGGGAGTGATAAGAGCTACTTCCTAGGGTTGGTGAGAAGTGAGCAGAAGCTGTAAAGCATTCTGTAAGAGTTCTTCTCCATCTGCAGCCCAGAGCCTGCCCTTCCTTATAGGTCTGGGGCTGAGGGTGCAGTTCTCCCTCTCTGTCTCGCTGTCCAGTAATTGTGCCCATAGCACTGCATTTGTTTTGAAACAAAGCTTTGCTATGCTGCCCAGGCTGCCCTGGAACTCCTGGGCAAAATCCTCCTGCCTCAGGCTCCTGAGTAGTTGTGTTTCAGATTCTGAGAAAGTCTATCTTCTCTTTTATTGCTTGTACTTTTGGTGTCTATGTAGGAAATCATTGCCTAACCCATTGTCACAAAGACTTCTATATTTTCTTCTAAGAATTTTATAGTTTAGCTCTTCCATTTAGGTCTATGCTCCACTTTGAGTGATTTTTTATGGTTTTTAAAAAGTTCCAACTGACCCAGGTGTGGTGGCATATGCCTGTAATTCCAGAACACAGGAAGCTGAGGCAGGGGAATCTGGAGGAGTTTAAGGCCAGCCTAAACTACACAGCAAGACCTTGTCTCAAGAAACCAAAATTAGAAAAAAAAAAAAAAAATTCAGGCCAGGGATTTAGCTCTGCGGTTCTGCAGCCTGCCTGGCAAGTGCAAGGTCCCGAGTTTGATCCCTGGTACCAAAAAAAAAAAAAAAAA
>NW_004624754.1:6080041-6091604 GCF_000247695.1 Heterocephalus glaber | reverse complement strand
TTTATTATAGGGTCGCGTTGCGGGGGGGGGGGGGAGTACAGCCCGTGACCGCGCTGGCTGGGGAGGCTGGGAAACTTGAGGGGCGCCGGGAAGGCAGAACAGTGACTCTCAGCGATCGCGATCCCGAGGGCTAAGCGCACAGTTGGGCGCAGGAGAGGATGCTCGTGGGACCGTGGCGCGGGGTCGACGTTGACCCCTTCAGCCTCGCGCCCCGCGCTGTCCCTGCCTGGCGGAGGCCGGACTGTGGGGGTAGCGTCTGAAGCCTGCGCGACTGCGGCCTGTGTGCGCCCCTGCCCGGGTCCCGCCTGCCTGTGACTGCGCACCCCAGGGAGATGGATTCTCGGGATCCCTGTCCCCCACCCCACAAGCCCGGCCCCGAGCCCTATCCGTTCACACCCCACCCCACCCCCCAGCTGTTGTTCCCCAGGAGAGGCTTGGTTGGTGCTTGGAGGAGTGTTCACGCCCCCAGCTCACAGAGCCCGAGAACCAGCACCCAGGTCCGCCTGGCCCAGGGCGCCACTCGCTGGCCCCGGGACGGCCGCAGGCCCACTTATCACGGGGCGTCCGCTGGGTCCTAGAACCCTTCTCCGCGCTTTGTGTGAAAGCCCCAGCGATCCTCTGGACCGAGGGCCGAGCTCTCCGTAAAAGCCTGGTAGTGCAATGGCCATTGCGGGTTTCGTCATCCAGGCGGGGCCGCAGGAAATCTGGCCTGGTAGCGGTGTTGCAGGGCTGGTAGTGGTGGCTGAGGGTGGGAGGAGATTCGGATTGACTCGACCTTTATTTCTTTAAAGGTTTATCAATCTGGGACACACGGCTCTGATGGAAGAGAGAACCAAACTTACATCAGACACTTGACCCCTTGGCCCGGAGCCAAACCAGATCAGCCGGGCGAGCCTCCCCCAGGGCAGGCTTGTACATGACAGATGACACTTGCCAGAGAAGTCAGGTCACTGCCATCTCCAGCCCCACATTCCCATCCCAATTTTTTTTTTTTTAAAAAGAACAATCTAGATATCAGGCGTGCAAATCACAAATTGGAACCGGAAAGGGCCAGATTCCAAGCCCTGTACCCCTGCCCCCATTTTACAGGTGGGAGAACCGCTGCTGGGGACAAATTTATGTTCTTCCCCCTAGTGGGGGAATTCAGATTAGGAGGCATCTTCAGGACATCACAGACTAGAATACTGTGTTAGCCCTTGGCCGTTCAAGGCAGAACACAACACTGGCCTCTTCTTCCCACCCTTTAGGCCATGCCACCCCCTGGGAGCCTGAAAGACACAAAATCAAGGCAGTTCCATCAAGCACTTCGAGAGTGGAGCAGGTGACAAGCCTTTCAATCACCTTTACTGAGGTGAGGTGAGAAAAAAAGTTAGGGGTAGCTGGCACATGTTCCTTTTCCCAGGAGAGAAAGTAAGTGTTCACTGAGCCAGCTGGGTAGAGTAAGGGTGGCTTGCTTGACTTCCCAGCCCAAGACGCAGAAGATGCAGGGTTTCATGCATGCTAGGCACACGCTGTGCCACTGAGCTACACTTCCACCCTTTTCCTTCTTTCTGCCCCCACCTGTTTCTTTTTGACAGAAGAAATACTTCAGAAATTGGAACCGGAAAGGGCCAGATTCCAAGCCCTGTACCCCTGCTCCCATTTTACAGGTGGGAGAACTGCTCCTGGGGACAAATTTATGTTCTTTCCCCCAGTGGGGGAATTCAGATTAGGAGTCATCTTCAGGACATCACAGACTAGTTTTCCACCATCACAGTGGAAAACTGACCCAAGAAAAATAGGGGGTTTTGAGGGGGATAATGGGGATTGAACTCAGGGCCTTTACCCTGAGCTACATGCCCAGGTATCCCCTCCCCACCTTTTTTGAGACAAGGTCTCACTAAATTGCTGAGTTGCCCAGCCTGGGCTTGAAGTTGTTTTTGTGATCATCTTACCTCAGCCTCCCAGAGTTCTGAGATTATAGGCTTGTGCCACGGTGCCAGGGGAAGGCTTTTTCTTTTCCCCCATAAGTGGACATTCATAAGCAAAAGAATCCAGAGCCAGCTTGGACAAACATCATCATGGACTATGTGCCTGGTAGTGTACCGAGCACCTTTCTTTCATTCTATTTTATTACTAGCTTCTCCCCAATGGGAAGGGATGTGTTCATGAGTATTGGGAAATTTTTTTCACCCATTGTTTTTATTTATTATGATATTGGGGATTGAAACCAGGACCTTCTCACTGAGCTACATCCCAGCCCTTTAAAATTTTTACCACACACCCTTCCTGCAGGAGCATCCTTCCTGAACCAAGCTGTCCCTACCTCCCACTGCCCTCAGCCAGGGCTGGCAACAAGCTGGGCATGCCTGGACATGCTCCCACCGCACCCCACACCAGCACTTTGTGGAAGGCACCCTTTCTCCTTCCTTGTGCAGTGTCTCATTAGTCAGTTTCCACTTGTGTTCCCCCAGAATGCTTAAGGAGAGGATTCTTTTGTCTCAGTGGCCAGCATTGTGACAGGTACATCACATAGGCTCGGTGGCTGCTTAGAGTAAAGGGACAGCTAGATAAGCGAGGAGGTAGCTGCTCCAGAACTGCAGGCATGTATCTGTGTTGTGGGGTACACATACAAACCCAAGTTCATGCCTCACATTGCTGAAGAACGGATTCCAGGAGGCAGGTAGGAAAACAGTTTATTAGAAGAAAGCTCCTGAAATCAGGAAGGGGGGTTGAAGGTGGGTTGCCATGGAGACTGTCTATGGGTTTTAATACAAGAAAATGACCACATCTCAGAGGACTCTGCACCAGGCTGAAATCAACCTATGGGGTTGCAAACAGTTGGACTAGAGGTGGGGCGTACAGAAATTCAGCCCTGGCCACCTTGGGGCCTGGTTCTTCTCAGCCCTCAGTCTCAGGCTTCGTCTCTTCTTGACCTTCCCTGGGTCATCCCAGTGCCATCTTGGGCCTACCTTGTCCCTAGCTGCCTGCCCTGCTTACTACAAATTCCCTCCTCTGGAGAGGTGTCCCCCACTGCTGTGAAGGGAAAATGGGCGATGACCACTCTAGCTTCTTCCTGCTGGATGGGGCTGGTGCAATAGTTGGCAGTCAGGAACACTCCCCAGAGGGTCTCTCTCAAGGCCCTAGATAGACCAGGTGTCCTTCTTTCCAGTGGACAAACAGCCATGAGTCTGGAAGAGACAGAGCTTATTTATTAAGCAACTGAGTATGCACAGCCCAAATAGCAGTCCCAAGAGAATAATTATCCCAACAACAAATGTTTCTTTCTACCAGTGTGAGCCAGGAATGACTTCTCTATAAGAAGCCATCCAGGGACCCTTAAGGATTGACTTGGCACTAACCTGCTGATGAAGATCTTGGAGGGCTGAAGACATTGCTCAAAGTCAGAAATATATACACAACACTCACTTTTGATTGCACAGGCCCTGCCCTGTGTTGTTGTCAGGATATCTGGAGCCATTTAGTTCTGTAACACAACCTGTCTCATCAATTTGACTTCAGTGTTTAAAAGAGAAATTACTGGGCCAGGGATTTAGCTCAGTGGTTCTGGCGCCTGCCTCGAAAGCTGAGGACCCGAGTTCGATCCCCAGTACCAAAAAAATAAATAAATAAATAAAAATAAAAGAGAAATTCCCTTGAGCCGTTTAGGGTTCTCTTGGTATACAGTAGTTGGTTAATGTCTCTATATGTTGTATGACATCTTCCAGCCCCAGGAAAGGAATGAAGGTAGAAGCTAAATAATCACACCAGTGAAATATACTGAGACCACTGGTGTTGATGGGGTAGGCTGGGTAATGTTCTTAACCCATCTGCCTTGGAACTAGGCAAGTCTCACAATACATCTCGCTACCCACCCAGGCCACAGCCACAGCCATAAAGTAGTCCTGCAGAGCCGATGGGCGCCTTTAGGGGTGCTGCATCAAATTTAATCCAATCTACTGCAAATCAATCGTTGTATGTATCTACTGATCAAGGGGAGCCCATCCCATATTTAGTGATATCGAGCCAGTGTGAGTGGGGTTCCTTTGTTCCCAAGATAAGAAGGTCCTTTGGCGAAGGCATCCCACAGTGGCAGTTAACCATATTTACTGGAAGTAGCCATCTTGGTAGCTTTGGTAGTTAGATCTAACAGGACCTTGGCCTGAAAATTTGGATAACAGGTTTAGTCAGTGCCCACATGGAGGTCTGAGTGTTGTTCCTAGAGGTTTCATAAGTGTTTGGGGCTGTGAAGAGTGGACTGTATAGGCCATTTAGCTACCTTAGATCCATGTACTACCTGTCAAACACCAGAGAGTTTTCACATTCAATGAGATCGAGTAGCTTGTTCCACTTACTATTCTAGAAGAATGCCCACCAGGGGAGCCCTGAGGTGCTGGAAAGGAAAGCCATCCACAAACCTAGCATGTTTCTTGCCATATTGACTTTGCATATTCCTGGGCCCAAACCAAAAACAAATTTGACTCCTTTCCCTGTCTAAGTGTGATCATGAAAACAATAAGAGGTAGCATGTCAAAGTTTCGTATCTGGAGATGTAGTTTTTTTTCTGAACAAGAGATTTAAATCTTCTACCAGCTCACAAGAATATTCAGGCAGTGGGTCACAGGTAGAAATGTCCCCAGCTCCCAAGGCTTGAGTTGGTAATGGTGTACCCAGGAATCCAAGCCAGCTACCTCCACAGCAAAGGCAGTTGTGATTTGAGAGTCACCCGTGTATACAGTCCTTCCCAAGTTGGCCATAAGGAAGCAGATGAGGAAGATTTTACCAGCACCACGTCTCCGAGGTACAATACCAGATGTGCGAGCTCTCTGGGTTAAGCTTCCATTCATTGCTGCAGAATTTGTTGAAATTTTCCAAGTGAGCCGATGTCTTTAGTCCAATCATGTTTTCTTTTTTAAATCAATAAAAAACTCATTAGTTTAAAATGGTCACCTGTAAAGCATTTTGAAAGGACTGAGTCCCAATGCTTGGCGTGTGTTTCTCATCTGGTTGAGAGTCCTTGGGCCGAGTCTGGGATAAGGACACTTCCAGATCCTAGGGGCTGGAGCAGCATTTTCTGTAGCTGGATGTACCCTGTGCCACCTCATCCATACCCTTCTGGTGCCTCTGCAATGTGTTACTGCCACTTTTGAAGGCAAGTAAACACATCAGGAGTTTCTCTTCTATGGAATTTTAGGGGAGACCCACAGGCTGTTAAAGAGTTCCTTTCTTTTCATATTTTTACACTGTCAGGGCTGTAAGTTCTGCTAACTGAGCATTTGTTCCAGGGCTGAGTGAGCAGCTCCCAAGTGTCTCTCACAGAGTTACTGTAGCATATCCTGTTGCCCTTTTTTTTTTTGGTACTGAGGATCGAACTCGGGACCTTGCGCTTGCAAGGCAGGCATCAGAATCACTGAGCTAAAATCTCCAGCCCTGGGTTTCCTTTTAGTTGATAAAGAGGTCATGTTATCTTGCCATATTGTGCTACCCAAGGCCTGTTAGCTCTTTTTAGGGTCTTGGGCAGTGGGAAGGAGAGTATGGGTTTAATTTTTTTCCCCTTAGTCTTCCAGTTCCTTTGGATATGATAAGGTCCAAATATTTGACTTCAGAACTGCAAAGTTGTGCCTTAGACCTGGAGACTTTATACCTTCTCTACCTGCCAAAAATTTTAGCAGGGGCCAGTTGCCCTGACTAGAAAATTTTTCTAATGGGGTGCATAGCAGAATATCACCCACATATTATGACTGTAATTTGAAGAGGATTTCAAGCAGGCCACGTTGTGGGAAAGCACCTGTCCAAAAAGATGAGACAACACATCTTAGTGAGTTGAGAGGTCACGCAGGTCTTCAAAGGAAAAAAAAAAGGGAGAGTCAGGGTACAGAGAATACAGCAAAAGGTCTCTTCAGGGATCTGGGAAAGGAAAGTATACAGGTTAGGTGCCGCCAGGTGTATGGGTACCTCTGTCCCACTTATTGAGCAAAGATGCTCACTAGGTTCCAGTCTCTATTGGGTTTTTGTATTCCTAATATCTAGGTGTTCTAAGGTCCGTTGCAGGGGATATTGTCTCTGTTGAGGAAAAGTAGTGGGGCCCTTAATGTGGATCTGCACAGAAGTAGCTTTCTTTATTGCCTTTCTTATTTGTTTGGTTTCTTTTTTTTTTTTTTTTGTACCGGGGATCAAACTTGGGTCCTTGCACTTGTGAGGCAGGCGGTGGAACCACTGAGCTAAATCCCTGGCCCTATTGCCTTTCTTATTTTACTCTGATTTGCCCATACCTCCAAGTTAATTACCATCTCTGCTAGAAAGACAACATACCTTGTGTTTGGGTCATAAGCAATAGCATTTAGGCAAGATAAAATCTCGGGAGGGGAATAGGCTTGATCAGAAAGGCATGTGAAAATAGAAACCTATCCCAATTATAGATGAGAAGTTGAGAAAAGAATTGGACAGGGGGAAAGGAAGTCTTCCTGTAACTCCTTTTACCATTGTGTGGCTGTGTGGAGGAAGGCCAGGGTTAGAGAGAACAACTGAGAATCTGGCTCCAGTATCCAGCAAGAAGCTAGTTTTCTTTCTCTCAATAGTAAAAATTACCTGGAGCTCTTCTGAGTTCAGCTGGAGGGAGACACGGATATGTCCCCCAGGGACTTTAATTCTGTGCCCCCAGACCTTCGGCTCTGGGGCAGTGTGACTTCCAATAATACCCTCTGCTCTCAGGGCATGGCTTAGCGGGCTTATCATTGCGAGCTTTGTTACAATCTCTCTTAAAATGTCCTGGCTTCCCACAACCATAACATGGACAAGTAGCCACTTTCGGAGCCCCTGGAAGTTGACCTGAGGTTAGCCTTCTGTGGGGCCTCTGCAAGGGCAGCGGCCTTTCTCTTATACCTTTGTTTTCTCTCCTTGGCCTCCTCCCGGTCACAGTTATAGAAGACAGAAGAGGCTACCCTTACCAGACTATCAAGCGAGCTATCTGGGTCAAAGCCCATTTTTGAAGCTTCCTTCAGATATCAGAGGCTGACTGAGTGATGAATTTATGTTTAAGAATAATCTGACCTGGGCCGGGGATTTAGCTCAATGGTTTCGCCGCCTGCTGCGCAAGCGCAAGGACCGGAGTTCAATCCCCGGTACCAAAAATCAAAACAAAAAACCCCCAAACAAACAAAAAAGAATAATCTGACCTTCTGCTGACTCAGGTGACCAAGATGTGTACTTAGTTAGAGCCTCCTGTAGTTGGTTCAAAAAGGCGTAGGGATTCTCATCTTTCCCTTGGCTGACAGTTGACAATTTAGAATAGTTTAGAGGTTTAGACCTAGTTCTCCTCACGCCCTGAAGAACACAAGTTTGGAAATGTCTCCTGTTCCAGTCCCCCACTGCAGTATTGGAGTCCCAGTGGGGATCCTGTAATGGGACTGCCTGGGCTCCTATGGGGAATGGCTGTTCTCCTGGTCCTAACTCCTCTGGCCTTTTGGAATGGATTAGATATATCTCATCCCCAAAGGCTATAGCAGCCCCCAAAGCTGCTTGCTTCTCACCAGGGGTCAGGGTCTGGTTTAAAAGTAACATAATATCTTCCCAAGCTAAGTAAAAAGACTGAGTAAGTCCTATAAAAACCTGAATGTACTGATCAGGATCATCTGAACATTTCCCTAAATCTTGTTTTATTTGTTTAAGATTGCGGAGGGAGAATGGCATGTATATGCATGTGGGCCCCGCTGAATCTTTAATCTGAAGTGGCTTAGGGGTTTCAGGGCATGGAGGGCAGAGGGGAGGAGCATCAGGCCTGGTGGTGGTGGAGATATGAGATCTGCTGGTTAGAGCCACCTGATTTTCTTTCGGATCACACCCACACTTTGAGCATAAGCCAGGATTATCTCTCAGAGCAAAGAAGACTTGAACATAAACTATCTCTGCCCATTTCCCCTCTTTTACAAAATAATTCCAATTGAAGGATAGTGACATAATCAGTACTTCCCTCAGGTATCCAACTTTTCTCACCCAAAGGGTACTCAGGCCATGCACAGGTGCAAAAAAAGATCAAGCAACATTTCTTTAAAGGTTGGGAGTCAAAAGAATCCCAGTGTTTAAGAATAGATTTCAAGGGAGTAATGGAATTTGAGGTTGACTTCGAGTTTCCCATCCTGCAAGACAACAAGGGGAGAGATGATGTCCCTTTTAGACCCTCTTATGTTCTTAGTGCTAGGATGTCCCCCAGTGTCCCCTGTTCCAGGGCAAGTGGCTACTGACTAGAGAGTGACCGGAAGGTGGGCAGATACCAGGCTTCCTTGATCCAAACAGCCATCTCTTTCTTTTGGCCCAATTCCAATCAGCCTGTCTCTAGAGGGAAAACAAGTTCACTGGCAGTGACTGTGACAAGCTCTGGGACAGAAATCTTGCCAGAGCGGGACAACATCCTGGTGACCAGGGGTAAACTGCAAGTAATCTCTGTAGTTTCCGTTTTGCCTGTTTTTTCCATCAAATCTCAGAAGGGTTCTGGGGCTCAAAGTCTAATTCATCAACGAAATCCTAAGGGTTAGAACTCCCTAAGCAGTGACTCCACTGAAAACGCCAGCAGCTCTTCCTATCCCTGCCAATATGCTCTGGTGTAATCATTCTTCTTCTGTAAGGAGCCTGCAGGTGACCTGTAATTTACAGAATGATTCCATGGGATTGAGAGATGTGTAAAGGCTTCTTCCTTTGGCAGGCATTCTGACTCCTCTTCACTCACAAAAGGAACCGGGATCCTGACTAAACCTACTCAGTTCCTCGTGTTTTCCCTGTTGATCTTTCTTCACAGGCAATCCAACTAGGGATTTCATGAATTTAGCAAGGATGTATCTCTGTTCTTGGGTATACTGTCTTTCCAGGAAGCAAGGGAGAGGAGTATTCCAGAGACAAATATACAAAAGAACACATGTTATTTAAGTTTAAAAATTAGTCAGATAAAGAGAAAGCTTCTTATCCCACTCTTCCTCATTCAGATTTTTATGTTAGGCTCACTTGCTCAGGTTTGTCTGCTTCCTACTGACCAATTCAAAAGAGACCATAGGCTGGGGATTTAGCTCAGTTGTTTCGCTGCCTGCTGCGCAAGCGCAAGGACCAGAGTTCAATCCCCAGTACCACCAAAAAAAAAAAAAAAAAAAGGAGACCATAAAGCCTGGTAAAAAGGAAAAAAAGGATTTAGTCAAATCTAGCTCTGGAGACTGAGGGACCCACTTGCCTCAAATCACCATCTCCCAGCGCACAGGTGGGCAAGGAGGGGTAGCACACAGAGAGAGAATGCCCATCTCCACACTGGCTTTTTAGCCCTGTTTAGCTCACTGTCCCCTTTATCTGGAAAGTAAACTGGGCTCCAGACTCTCTGGTGTCAGGATCTGCATATTCTGTTCATCTGGGCTGAGGAGAGGTGGGAAGAGATGTTTATGCCCTAGGCCTCAGCAAGCCACTTGTCTCTAAAGGGAAAAAACCCTAACTTTTAAAGTTCCATTGTACAGTCCTGGTAACAACTCCCCCTTGCTTATTTGAGCCCCCCGTGGTGCTGTCACCTGGCCTGCCATCTCAGGTGGGGTTGGTGAGCAGGCTCCATCAAAGGTAGCTGGGGGCCCGGCAATTTAGCTCAGTGGCATCGCACCTGCCTCAAAAGCACAAGGTCCTGAGTTGCGTCCCCGGTACAGGAAAAAAAAAAGAAAATAAAGAAAGAGAAAAAGGCAGCTGGGCATGAACAAAGGGAAGCCAGTTGCTTGAGCCTGAATAAGTGCCAATAAAGATTGTGGGGGGCCAGGGATTTAGCTCAGTGGTTCCGCCACCTGCCTCGCAAGCGGAAGGTCCCGAGTTCGATCCCCAGTACCAGAAAAAAAGAAAAGAAATCTTTGGGCCGGGGATTTAGCTCAGTGGTTTTCCAGCCTGCTGTGCAAGCGCAAGGACCCGAGTTTGACCCCCGGTATTAAAAAAAAAAAAAAAATTTGTGGGGCCAGGGATTTAGCTCAATGGTTCTGGCGCCTCCCTTGCAAGCGCAAGGTCTCGAGTTTGATCCGTGGTACCAAAAAACAACAAATAAAGATTGTGAAGTCAAAAGAAAGCCAAAGTCAGGAGCTATCTAACCATTACGCCTGCTAGAAAGGCTTTTTTTTTTTTTGGCTTTTAGGCAATCATGAATAAGAACCTTTTCTCATAACCCTGCAGTTCTTCTTACTTTGGTCAGTGACTCTTTGAGGCTTGCAACTTTGCCCCTTGTCCCTGTAGGCATTTTCTTCTTTTCTGAAGGCTGCAGCCACCTTGTGCCTTGTCCCTCGGTACCTTTCCTGTGATGTCAGTCAGAAAAGGTCCCATATCGGAGGGTATGTGACACCCTTCTTATCAAACAGAGCAGAGCTTTAGAAAAAGTGGCTCTTAGGCTGAGTTTATCTAGAGTCCATTGTCAAGCCTGTCCTTTCTATCTGGTAGTCAGCACCCTAAAACACAAAAAACTAATAAGCAACAGGCCGGGTATGGTGGCACACACCTATAAAGGCTGAGGCAGGAGGATCACCGAGAGTTCAAAGCCAGTCTGGACTACTACACAGAGTGTTCAGGGCCAACCTGAACTACAAAGTGAGACCCTGTCTCAAACAACAACAACAACAACAAAACAACAACAACAAAGCAACAGTTATAAAACAGCCCCAAAGAGCAAAGCAAATCCAGTCTGAATAGTAGTCTTGAACTAAGAAACACAGTGACCAAGCTAATTGAAGAAAGCAAGTATTTCTGTGAAGCAAGCTTAATACTTCCAAAAAGGTATATCAAGGGCCAGGGATTTAGCTCAGTGGTTCTGCCACCTGCCTTGCAAACCCAAGGTCCTAAGTTTGATCCTCAGTAGCAAAAAAAAAAAAAGAAAAATCAAAACCAATTGTTACTGGGGCAGGGATTTAGCTCAGTGGTTCTGCCACCTGCCTTGCAAACCCAAGGTCCTAAGTTTGATCCTCAGTAGCAAAAAAAAAAAAAGAAAAATCAAAACCAATTGTTACTGGGGCAGGGATTTAGCTCAGTGGTTTCGCTGCCTGCTGCACAAGTTCAAGGACCCGAGTTCGATCCCTGGTACCAAAAATAAAAAAGCTAAACCAACTGTTACTAGAATATTAAATGACTCACATTTATGCAAATTAACTTTAGGACATCATAAAATGATGAACAGCTACAACCCCGAATCATTGAGATTTATTTTTTTGTTTTGAGACAGGGTCTTGCTATGTAGCCCAGGATGGCCTTGAACTCAGGGAGCTCCTCCTGCCTCAGCCTTCCTCCTGCTGGGATTATAGGGGTGGCATGAGATTTATTATTTAAAGCTCATTTTTGACTTGACCCATAGTTTGACAAGTGTCCAGTTTAGATATTTATTGTCCCTCAAGAATACTCAAACATGGGCTGGGGCCAGGGATTTAGCTAAGTGGTTCTGTCACTTGCCTTGCAAGTGCAAGGACCCAAGTTCTATCCCTGGTACCAAAAAAAAATAAACATGGGCCAGAAATGTAGCTCAGTGCTTCTGCCACCTGCCTTGCAAGCGCAAGGACCTGAGTTCGATTCCCAGTCCAAAAAAAAAAAAAATAGGAAA
>NW_004624754.1:6038135-6077225 GCF_000247695.1 Heterocephalus glaber | reverse complement strand
AAAAACCCATATCTTCTTTATCCAGTTTCCAGTTGATGGGCACTTGGGCTGTTTCCAAGCTTTAGCTATTACAAACTGTGCTGCTATAAACGTGGGTGCTTAAGTGTTTAAAAATCTTAAATTTTCATAGTTGTGGTTTTTCATTATTCTATATTATGTATTATTGGGTATTTTGTATTTGATTAGAGATAAAAGAGGTAAATGGAATATTTATCTAAGGATATATAGGTTTTTAAAATGTAGTAGAGGGCTAGGAATGTAGTTCAGTTGTAGAGCACTTGCAATAGCATGCCAAAGCCCTGGCTTCAAACCTCCTCCTCCATTCAAAAAAAATCTTTTAAAATGTACTAGAGGGGTGGCTTCTGAGTAATCCAAGATTTTGAAAGTCCTTGATAGAGTTAATAGAAGAATAGCTAGAAGATGCCTCTTTATCTAGTACAATACCTATATTTTTCGTATGTTATTTAAGAAAACGTATTACAGAAAAGTGACAAGTGATTCTTTTCAGTAAGAGCTTAGTCATAATACATTTACCTACAGGATCCCTTGCTTAGAACTATTTTAGCTTTCACTACTACTTGTCTTAGATCTTTTGAAATTTTTGTTTTCAATTGTATTTCCCAGAGCTTTAATTATTACTGCTTTTCACAAACCTACCTTTGTTACTATTATTTTGTATCAGAGTATGTATTGGGACTATACAGCCCCAGCTATGGGATAACATAGGAGTTCTTAAATAGAAAATTCTCATTATTATTAAATAGGTAAAACTAATTATTACCCAGATCTGTATAACAACTCTTGATTTATGCCATTTTTTAGAGACCTTGCAGCTGCTATAGATCGAATGGACAGGTATAATTTTGATACAATGATTTATGTGGTAAGTAATCACAATAAAGAACAAAAGTTTTGACCCCTACCTCATGCAGATTGCAGAGATAAAAATTGGAAACCATAGTGGAAAACTATTTAAAAGTACTTTTGTCAAACTAAGTAGAGAATTCAACATTAAGTGTATGTAAGGTAGTAACCTCTGTATAAAAAAAAAGTTTTAAAAATGAAAAAGAAAAATTTTTGAAATGAAAAAGTTCCCATTGCTTTATAATCAGGAAAATGATAAGTATATGAATTTAACGTGTACTGGTCATGGTAACTGAAATATTTTCAAAGAATTTTTATTTCAAAATATCTTAAGACTCAAAATATTAGTGTTTCCATTTACCTTCCCTCAGCTGCTCCCAAAGACAATGTAAAACCAGAGTATTTTGTCAGTATCAGGAAATTGGTATTTCTAGAGACCTTATTAAAAATTTCTTCAGATTTTGCATGCACTTTCTTGTAGACTTCTTAAATGAAATTTTATCACATGTATAGTTTCATGTAACCATTACCACATTCAGAAGATAGAACTGTTCTTTCACATACAACACTCCCTCATGGTCATTCACTTAGTAATCATACCTTTCCTCCAATCCTAACCCTATTTGTTCTTCATCACAAATTTTATCATTTTGACAGGGTTGCACAGATGGACTATACAATATATAACCTTACGAGATTGGCTGTTTTCACCTACTGTAGTGAATGTCCTAGAAATGTGTCCAAGCTGTTGTGTCAGTATTGCTCCTTTTATTGTTGAGAAGATTTTAGTTTTTCCTTCCCTTTCCTTTTTCTGATTAAGCCTCCCTTTTTACTAAGAAAGTTGCCATCAAACATCGTTTTGAAGCTAGACTGGTCTTCTTGGAGATAGATGCCATATTAACTGAAAAAGGAAAACTTTAAATAGAATATTCGGAAGACTAAAGTGCGTATATCTTCCTACTTGGTGGCATACTGCAACTTTTATTTTCCTCTTTTGTAGAGCATTCAACTTATGACATTCTATTTTTGTGTTTAAAGGATATTGACTGACAAACACCTTAGTCTGTCAAAACTCTGTCAATTTGATTGAGCTCCAACCTATTTTTATATATTAACTTACCACTATTTTTTATTTTAAATACTTTCTTTCCAAGGCAGATAAAGGGCAACAAAAGCATTTTCAGCAACTGTTCCAAATGCTGAAGATCATGGGATATGACTGGGCAGAAAGGTAATGTCTCATGATTCTTAATTGCCTGCTCAGGGTCACTGACACTAAATTAGGTCAGCCAAGCCCAAAAATGTATCTAGAGAGATTTTCATTCAGACTGCAGTGCTTTGTTTCAAGATGTGAGTATGGAAAAAGCAGATTCAATTTTTGTATTAATATATGTCCTGATAAATGTGTTTTTATTAGACATCTCCTCTCACTGTCTTTCAAAATTACTAATCCCCATCTCCTTTTCCTCATTAAGGAGCTCAGTAGTTTAATCACATGCTAGTGCTTATCAGAAAAATGAAGTTGTGCTTAATATATTTTGTGGCATACAACAGATCTCACGTCTCATTTCATTTTATTCATTTTTTAAACCTGCTACAAGGGTTAAAGTTCAAACTACTCTGAAAGAGTAATATGATGTACTCAGATCTCTAGCTCTTTTGTAGCTTTAGGTTGACAGAATGCTCTTCCTTTGCAGGTGCCAGCATGTGCCCTTTGGAGTCGTGCAGGGAATGAAGACCCGCAGAGGAGATGTCACTTTTCTGGAAGATGTCTTAAATGAGATTCGACTAAAGATGCTACAGAACATGGCTTCCATAAAGAGTAAATCTACTTTTTTGTTGTTAAAGTCATGCTTCACAGGTTTTTGTTTTTTTGCTTTTGGGCAGTGTGATTTGTTATAACTGTTCCCCCACTGAACTGTCAGTGCGTCAAGTAACTTTCATTAATTTTAGGTGCCAGAGTTTTTAGATGTACTGCACACTTATTCACTTTATTAACCTGAATTCATATAACCTTGGTGTTCTTTTCATAGATAGCTTTGGTGTCATCCTTCTGTAATCTGAGTCATCATGTGAGAGTCCTGTGTTATAAATTGGATATAAGTTTCAAGTTCATGTCTTTGTTTAACCTTCATCCTTGAAAAAATAGGTGTCAGCTATATCTAATGTCTTAACAAGGAATACTTGTAAGAAAAATAAATTTATATTTCTTCCCTTTAATGTAAGCAGGGTCAATGCATTTTAGCACATAAATTCACCTAAATTAGTGAAGTAAAGTGCAAACTTTGAACTTGTTTGTTCTTGTCAACACATATTTTTGGCAGATTTTTGTCTCCACTTTGATCTGTGATTTGGCACAGTGTCATGCAGTTTAAAATATAGCTGCCTTTATCTGTTTCAGCAACCAAAGAACTTGAGAACCCACAGGAAACTGCAGAGAGGGTCGGGCTTGCGGCACTTATTATTCAGGTCTGTTAAGACTCCTTTTTATGAAATTTTTTTGTCTGGTAGAAGAACAAATCCCAGGACTGAAGATTTACTCTGTCATTTTAGGACTTCAGAGGTTTGCTCTTATCTGACTATCAGTTCAGCTGGGATCGTGTTTTCCAGAGTCGCGGGGACACAGGAGTCTTCCTACAGTACACACATGCCCGCCTCCACAGGTGAGAATAGGCTGCAGGGAAATATGCTGCTATTCTTCTGTAGACTGGGATGTGGTTGGTGTGTTCCTAAGACAAATGGCAGGCCCTGTTTTCCGGGGTTCTTCAACATCTCCTTTTCAAAACTTAAAAAAGCACAAATTTCCTATTGTGGTTTTAAAGTATTTATTTACTTAAGTAAGAAATGCTTTTATGTATATTACCTTATTTAGTCCTCAGAATAATCCTGCCAGTCCTGTTACCTATATTTTATAAAGAAAAAAAATTTAGGAAAAATTGAGGACTCAGGCACAACACTTGGCATCAAAGTCCAGATTTATATTAAGGAGACCAAGACTGTATATTATGAGGTAATGTTCATCACCTGCAACTATGTGCCTCTGTATGACTTCGGTTTTTACTGACAGTTTGGAAGAGACTTTTGGATGCGGTTATCTGAATGACTTCAACACTGCTTGTTTACAAGAGCCACAGTCTGTTTCAGTTCTCCAGCATCTTCTCAGGTATGGAGTTTTTCTGTTACTACCAAGTCTGCTTCACGCGTACTGATTTATTGGTTGGTTAGCTTTGCTGGCCAGGGGCTGCCTCCTACCTCTAGAATCTAGATCTTTCCTAAAGATATGTCCTAAAGTGTCTGCCTTTTGGGAAAGTGCCTTTTGGAAGTGCACATATTAAGCCAATACTCAAAGTCAGTCTTTAAGTCTTAAAAATACTGTCACCATTGAATTATGCAGATGTCTAGCATACTCTACTCCATTGTCTGGGAAGATAAAGCCTGGTGTGTTAGTTACTTTTCTTTTGTTGCTGAGACAAAATACCTGACACTCAAACTTAGAGGGGAAGGGGCCGGGGATTTAGCTCAGTGGTTTCGCCACGTGCCGTCCAAGCACAAGGACCTGAGTTCGATCTCTGGTACCAAAAAAAAAAAAAAAAAGTTAGAGGGGAAGGGGTTTATTTGGCTTACAGTTTGTAGAGGTTTCAGTTCATAATTAGCCAGCTCCAAGGCAGGGATGGCAAACAGGTATGCAGAGCAGAAACAACATGGTGCATACAAGGCAGCAAAGGCAACTAGAAAGTTAACAGCATCTCCCTGCCCCTTTTATCTTATTCAGACTACTCAGGGTGGGTACCACTCACACCCTTAATCCTAGTGTCCTTGAGCCTACAATTGCATCATGAATCAATTCCAGCTTCACACACTCTAGATCAAGCCTATGACCACATGAGGCTTTGAGGGGACATCTAGACCCAAACCATAACACCTGGTAAAGGCACACCTTTTGGTTGGAAAAGAACATCTCACTTGTGATAAGTGAAGGAAAATCCCTGCCTTTGAGCAGCTTCCCAGAGAATCCCTCACTTGCCTCATGGTCTCAAATACAGTACATCCTTCGGTATGATGCTTTCATATTGGGCAAGAGACCAGAGGTTTTGTTCACATAAGTGTTGGTGAAGGCTTGTCAGTAAATTAGTGTCCAGAAGGGATGCAGGTGGTTATAAACAAGGCAGTTTTCTCTGACTGCTGCACAGCAGTCAGTGGTTCTTTCTAGGCATCAGAAACATTTACTCACAGATAGCTAATTAGAAGGGGAAAATAAACCAACCTGATTTTCTTAGCCTTGAAGGGGCTTTATTGGTTTATAGATTACGTTTCTTAACATGGCTACCGGCTTTGTACATTCGTTTTAAGAGCCATGATTTAAGTCTTTGCTCTGGACTATGGGATATTAAGATAATTTAGAAAGTTCCTGCCATCAAGGAATTTGTAAGAAAGAAAACTACGTAATTGCTTTCAGATATACACAGGTCCTTTTTCATATGACTTCTACTCTTTGTGATGTCAGTCTCACATCCAAGGTGTTTTAACATCTTAGCTTATTGTAAAGTGTGAACATCTCTCTGCCAGCTGCTTCTAATCTTTCTTTTAGGTTTGATGAGGTGCTTTATAGATCATCTCAGGACCTTCAACCCAGGCACATTGTTAGTTACATGCTAACTCTAAGGTACTTTTATAATTTTCCTATTTTCAGGTATTAATTTGATACCAGAGCCGACAAGAAATCTTTTTTTAATTCAAAGTTTTCCCATAAACAAGTCCCTTGTCCTAAAAATTAATGTGCTTTAAATTATAGGGATTGTTTCATCTTGGCCAATTAGTAATTTTTATTTATTAATTCAGTGATGTAAGGTATTAACTATAATCGAGTGACCAGGAACCAACAATGACATAGAAGTCAAGCACAGTGCACATGAACTGTGACAGAGTGAACGTAAGAGATGACATCAGCCCAGTGTAGCCTGACAGGACTAGAGAGAGCTGCTCAGAGGAAAACAGATAATAATCAGAAGCAAGCAGCTGGGAAGGAGGAAGCATAGTCCTGGGAGGGAATGAGAAAGGACACGGATATGGGCTTTTTTGCCAGTTAGACTACTTTTCAGGGCAGTGGAGTCCATAGAAGAGTTCTTAGCAGAAACAGAACAGTCAGTCAGCAAAGGGTAGAAAGGGAATGGGGAAGTGAATCAGTGTCACTTTAGTAGAAATTTTATAGTTTTAGCTTTTAATAGTTTAGCCTACTCTTATGTAGAAACGGTTTTATCTTCCCATAAAGCTATTTAAGACAGGAAATGTTGCTTTTACTCAAGTTTTACTAAAATCAAACATTTTTTTTTGGCACTGGGCACTGTGCCCAGGACCTTCACACTGAGCTACATCCCCAGCTCTTTTTATTTTTGAAATGAAGTCTTGCTAAGCCACTAACTTGCCCAGGCTAGGCTCACTTACAATCCTCCCGGCTCAGCCTCCCAGTGTTGGCACTATAGGCATGTGTCACCAGGCCTGGCTTGTTATGTTTTTTACCCTGCCTCTCTCAGATACATGATTTTTTTCTTCAAGTTCTACTTAGACACAGAGAAGTGAAAACACCAGAAAATCTTAAGAAATGTCACTTAATCATTAAATGAATGTCCTATTTCACTCACATGTTGTTCTACTTGCTGCCATACCTAAACAAAGAAGGCACTTTAAAGAATGCCTAGTGTGTATGTGGAGTGAATTGATAACTAGTTCATATCGTACCTCCTCACCATGCCATGCTATACTTTTAAATGCTGTCTAAATAAGGACAAATGAATTGTTAGAGAGGAATATTCTATACTTGGTAACAATGAAATCATAATCTTAAGAATCTGCAGAACCAGCACCAAAACCTAAAGTTTCAGTTTAGTGTATTTTGTCTTATTACCTAAAAGGCAGTGAATAACAGTCTCAACTTCACAGTTTTGTATACTTCCTTCAGTGGTTCTGGACTTAAAGTTAAGGAGGTCAGGGGGGCTGGAGACTTTGCTCAATGGTGCTGCCGACTGCCTCCCAAGCGCAAGGTCCTAAATTCAATCCCCGGTACCAAAAAAAAAAAAGTTGAGGAGGTAGGGTTATGTATCAAGTTCATATGTTACAACAGGAAATTACTGCTGGTCCCCACCATGATTCTCCCTTCCTGTTTCAGTCATCTTGCAGCTGTGGCACATAAAACACTCCAAATAAAAGATAGTCCTCCTGAAGTGGCTGGGGTACGTTATGCTGAATGTCTTCTCTGTAATATTTAACAGCTCAAAACTACTTTTACAGAATATTCCCATCAGTCTTGTAAATTTATCTAAAACAACATTCTCTTGTTCAACACTTTCTGACTCAGATAATAATTAGACCTGGGCTGTAACAATACATGTTTGTATTCTTCCCAAAATACCAGACTGAAATCTATCTTCCTGCATCAGGTATTATAGTGATAAACTGTTCCTCTCTCCCATTCCACAACCCCTTTTATACTAGTCTTACTATAAAAAGTGATGAATACCTTTCCTGGCCTATAATAAACTCTAGGGCAACTTGAGATATTATTTCTACTTTAAATTACAAGAAAGTTGGAATTCTAAAACCATTCTTATTTACACAAACTAGCATGTTACTGAACGTTTAATCATTCTTTTGATTTGTTTTGTAGGCCAGACTTCATCTTTTCAAAGCTGTCCGTTATGTCCTAGCCAATGGAATGAAACTTCTTGGAATAACACCTGTATGTAGAATGTGATTTCTTATTGAAAGAGATTAAAATGCTAAGTAAATTCAATTACTTGTTTATAGGTGCTTTGCTGTTCAGATTATAATACAAACTATTATTTTGTGCTAGTATATTTTACTGAGTTTAAGTGACTTATTAATCCTTTTTGGTTTTTGTTTTATTGAAACAGTCTGTGTTACCTTTGTTACTCAGGCTGGCCTCAAACTCCTGGGCACAAGAAATCCTTTTTCCTCAGCCTCCTGAGTAGCTAAAAGTACAGGTGCACACCATCACACCCAGCTTGCTTAATCTTTCTGCTTACAAGTCATGTGAGTTTTATGGCCAAAAGGTACTTAATTACATATTTGTAAACTTAAGTCTTTTTAAATTCAAAAAATTATGGTATAATGCAGGTAAAGGATGACAATATAAACTCTGGTTTGAGGTTTCTTACTGTGTCATTCTCCAAGAAACTATCCTTATAACAGAGATGATCTGATGTTTTCATCAAATAGTTGAGACGGGACAGATCCTAATTTTTTAAAAGTCATGGCTAGTTTTGAACAAATAGACACTAAAGGTAAACATGTTTTTTGACAATATGGTTAATAACTACTCCCAGAGAGCATACTTCATGCTTACCTTTTAGTTGATATATGCTGGTAACTTACTATGTGAACTCAGGGACTGGATACATTTTAATTACAAGAAATTACTTGTAGAGACATTGTTAGGATCTTTTTATAAAATGTAGTAGCTAAACCATAATTTGGAGTTTAAACATTTCTTCCATGTGTTTGTGTGGGTAAAGTATATTTTGTGTGACTTGATTTGATAACATAAAATCAATTAGGTAAGATGAGTAGGATATGCTACGTTGTATCACTACAGCCATCCTCCTCTGCCAGCAGTTCTATTCAGGTCTGTAATTTCTTATAAATGTTGCTAATAGAAGTCTTCTAGGGGTTAGGAGTGTGGTTCAGTAGTACAGAACTTGCCTGTCATATGTAAGGCCTTGGATTTGATATCTACCACTATAAAAAAAAAGAAAGAAAAAGCCTTTTAAATACCAGTGAACATCTGTTTTTAAGAAGACAGAGCCGACTTAGCATGAACCAAAGCTTCTTCAGTTGGAATAAACATTGTTTTATATTGGCAAATGTGTTTATCTTCCTAGTCCTCAAAAAGATACATCCACGTCTCCATTTTAAGTGAATTGGCTTCCAGATTGCTAATTTTCTGCTTAAAGTAGCATTAAAATTCCCTTAGCACAAACCAGTCACTGAATAAAAATAAACATATCCAATATCGCTCTTTTAGGAATCTTTCTCCTTCCAAGAAAAATGGTAATCTCCTGAGTATTAACCTTGAGAAGATGATACAAGATTGTAATGGTTACAGCCACTACCAAAGGGCACCAAAGCAGCCCCCTAAAAAGTCTGTTCGCTAATTCCTAAAATTGAGAACCCTATATCCCTGATTGTAGTCCTTCCTATAAATTCCTTTTAGGGGATGGGAGTTAAGGCTTGTCAGACTTGGGTTATAGCTGTTACTTGCAAATAACCTTACTCTAGGCAGTTCCACATATAGAAAAAAATCCACATTTTGTTTTTTTACATTTTTGCATTATCTTAATGGTCATATCTATCTGCAATACAAAAAAGTGATTAAAGAGGATTCATATAAATTAAGTTTATTGCCAAATTTCCCCCATTAACATTATAGAAATATTTTTTAAAACACTTAATTTCACAAATTACAGAGAACCCAACAACTATACTTTATTAAAAAAAGTATAAAAGTGACATTTTAGTAATTTTTTTTTGAAGACAAGTATATCTAACAGCAAAGAAATATGAATGGGACAATGAATGGCACAAATACAACACTAAAGGAATACTCAGTCACCGCCAGAAATCATTGCCTGAGTTACAAAATAGATTCCATTTGAGAAGTCACACATTCAGTTTGTTTCTGAACTAGCTTGTCTTGTTTCTGTCTTACTGTAAGAAGCAGGTCTTTACTGCTACTGAGTCAAAATATTGTATGTGAATGAACTAGAGGACAGTTTCTATAATTAAACTGTAATGCCAATGCAACATACAGGAACTTAAGGAACACAATGAAAGCAGTCCTAGGAGGGAAATATATAGCGGTGAATTACTGTATCAGAAAAATAGAGGGAGCTCAAATAAAAAACCTAATGTTGAACGTCAACTTTCTAGAAAAAGAAAAGCAAGTTGAGCCCAAAGCTCATATGAGAGAGGAAAGTGTAAAGATTAGAGCAGAAATTAATGTAATAGAGACTAAGAAAACAATCTCTTCTCCGTCTTTTGGGTTAGATCAAGTGTGGAGACTAAGAACATGAAAGAATCAACGAATCGAAGAGTTGGTTCTTTGAAAAATTAAATGAAATTGACAAACCCTTAGCCAACCTTATCCAAAAAAGGAAAGAAAAGACTCAAATCCATGCAATTAGGAATGAAAAGGGTGAAATCACAACAGATTTTGCAGAGATCCAGAAGATCATCAACACCTACAACTTTGAGAACCTGTATTCTAATAAGATGGAAAACAGAAGAAATGGACAGATTCCTAGTTATACAAGAATTACCAAAGCTGAATCAAGAAGATATAAAAATTCTAAATAACCCAGTATCAGTCAATGAAATTGAATTAAAAATCTATCAGCAAAGAAAAGCCCAGGCCCTGCCAGATTCACTGCTGAATTCTACAAAAACTTTAGAGAGGATGTAATGCTGCTACTTGTCAAACTCTTTAATGAAATTGAAAAAGAAGCAATACTCCCAAAATTCATTCCTGGAAGCAAGGATTACCCTGATACCAAAACCAGAGAAGGATCCAACCAAAAAAGGGAACTACAGGCCAATCTCCTTAATAAACATAGAGGCAAAAATCTTCAGTAAGGAAGAAAAAAAATCTTCAGTAAGACACTGGCAAATAGAATGCAGCAAACCACCAATATTATACACCAGGGACCAGAGATTTAGCTCAGTGGTTCCGCTGCCTGCCTCACAAGTGCAAAGTCCTGAGTTCAATCCCTGGTACCAAAAAAAAAAAAAAAAAAAAAAAAAATTATACACCATGAGAAGTAGGATTCATCCCAGGCATACAGGGATGGTTCAACATATGCAAATCAATAAATGTAATATACTATATTAACAGAGCCAAGAACAAAAACCATGAGGATCTCAATAGATGCAGAAAAAGGGTTTCACAAAGTCCAATACCCATAAAGCCCTGCAGGAAATTGGAACAGATGGTCTTTTATTGAAATCTGATAAAAGCCATCTATGACACACTAACAGCCAACATCATACTAAATAGACAGAAACTGAAAGCTTTCACTCTAAAATCAGGAACAAGATGGACCCGGGATTTAGCTCAGTGGTTCTGCCATCTGCCTTGAAAGCGCAAGGTCCCGGGTTCAATCCCCAGTACAAAAAAAAAAGACAAGCATATCCACTGTCACCGCTTTTATTAAATATAGTTCTAGAAACATTACCCAGAGTAATTAGATAAGAGAACTAAAAGGAGTAAGGATAGGAATGAAATTAAATTATCATTGCTTGCAGATGACATGATACTCTAGAAGACCTCAAGAACTCCACCAAAAGACTTCTAGATTTAATAACCAAATTCAGTAATGTAGCAAAGTCAACAGTCAAAAATCAATAGTATTCCTGTACACAAAACTCACTGAGAAATTACAAAAAGACCTTTCACAATAGCATCCAAAAAAAAATGAAATACCTAGGAATCAATCTAACGAAGGAAGTAAAAGACCTCTACATTGAAAACTACAGTACTCTGGGGCCGGGGATTTAGCTCAGGGGCACCTCGCCTGCCTTGCGAGCCATAAGGTCTTGAGTTCAATCCTTAGTACAAACAAACAAAAAGACCCTACAGTACTCTATTATTATTATTATGGTTTTTTTTTTTTTGGTACCAGGGATCAAACTCGGGACCTTGTGCTTGCAAGGCAGGTGCCGGAATCACTGAGCTGAATCCTCAGCCCTACCCTACAGTACTCTGAAAAAGGAAATTGAAGAGGATATCAGAAAATGGAAAGCTATCCCTTGTTCTTAGGTAGGAAGAACCAGTATAGTGAAAATGGCCATACTTCCAAAACTGTTAAACAGATTTAATGCAATCCCAATCAAAATATCAACAGCATATCTCACAGAACTAGAGAAAACAATCCTAAAATTCATTTGGAACCAGAAGAGACCTAAAATAGAAAAAGCAATTCTGGGCAACAAAGGCAAGGCAGGAGGCATCACAATCCCTGAGACTTGAAATTATACTACAAAACTACTGTGAGGATCAATGAACAGATTAGAAGACACAGAAACAACTTCAGAAATATTCAGCAACCTACCTTATCTTTGACAAAGGAGCCAAACACTTTCACTAGAATATAGCCTCTTTAATAAATGGTGCTGGAGGGGCCAGGGATTTAGCTCAGTGGCACCAGCTCTGCCAGGCAACCGAAAGATCCTAAATTCGATCCCTGGTGAGAAAAAAAAAAGTGATGTTGGAAAAACTGGGTTTCCTCTTACCAAAGACTAAAGCTAGACCCATATCCTTCACCATGCACTAAACTAAAATCAAGGGCCGGGGATTTAGCTCAGTGGTGCCGCTGCCTGCCTTGCAAGTGCAAGATCCCGAGTTGGATCCCTGATACCAAAACAAAACAAAAAAATCAAAACCTGGGATCTCATTCAAAAGCTTTTGCAGGGCCAGGGATTTAGCTCAGCGGCACTGCGCCTGCCTTGCAACCACAAGGTCCTGAGTTCAATCCCCATACCAAAAAACAAAACAAACAAAAAAAACAAAACAAAGAAACAAAAAAGCTTTTGCATAGAAAAGGAAACCACCAACAGAGTGAACAGACAACAACCCACAGTGTGGGAAAACATTGTTGCCAGCTGTTCCTCAAAGGACTGCTATCTAGCATATATAAAGAACTAAAAAAAAAAAAATCAGACTCCCCAACTCAAAAGACCCAACCTAAAAATGGGTATCTGAAATGAACAGACACTCCTCAGATGGAGAAGTAGAAACAGCAAATAAATATATTTAAAAATGTTCAATATCACTGATCATTTGAGATGAAATTAAAGCAAGGCTGAGATTCCATCTCACCCCAGAAAGAATGGCTATTATCAAGAAATCAACCAATGCTGGGCAAATCCCAGCACGGGGAGAATGGACCAGCCTGGGCTACATAGTGTGTTTAAGGTCAGCCTGAACTAGTCAGACCCTGCCTCCAAAAACAAAACAAACAAACAAACAAAACAACAAATGCTGGCGGGCTGTGGGGAAAAAGGAACCCTTCTCCACTGTTGGTGGGAGTGTAGACTGGTGCAGCCACTGTGGAAATCAGTGTAAAGACTTATCAAAAAACTAGAAGGGCCAGGGATTTAGTTCAGTGGTGCCCTGCCTGCCTCGAAAGTGCGAGGTCTGCAGTTTGATCCCCAGGATGGGGGTGGGGACTACTGAAACTAGGGGCCGGGGATTTAGCTGGGCGTCACAGTGCCTGAGCCTGGCTGGAAAGTGTGAGGTCCTAAATTCGATCCCTGATACCAAAAAAAACAAATAAACAAACCTGAAAGTAGAGGTTTCTTTTAACCCAGATATTCCCCTTCTTACCACAGCAATATATGCATACCCATTTTATAGCCGCACAGTTTGTAATAGCTAAGTCTTGTAAACAGCCCAAATTCCCATCAACTGATGAATGGATAAAGATGTGGGGTTTTTTTTACAATGGAGTACTGCTGGGGATTTAGTTTGGTGGTTCTGCCGCCAGCCTCGAAAGACCCAAATTCGATCCCCAGTACCAAAACAAACAAACAACAACAACAAAAAACAATGGAGTACTACTCTGCCATAAAGAAGGATGAGCTTGAGTCACTTTTAGCTAAATGGATGCACCTTGAGACCATACTCTTAAGTGAAATAAATTGGACACACGTATTTAAATGCCACATTGCTTTTCTGGTGTGAAAAACTGAAAGTGGAAATAAGGACCAAAATGTGTAATAGGTATTGGGAAATGGGAAGAAAATGGGCAAATAAGAAGGGGAACAAGGGAGGGGGAGGAGGAAAAGAAAGAAGGGATAAGAAAATAGAAGGAAAAAATGGAAACAAAGGTTTTGTAAATAAAGAGGGGAAGAGGAGTAAAAGGGAGGGAATCGAAAAAAGAAGCAAGATAGATCACATACAGGTACAAATTCCCTATGACGAATGTTATCATGTATATCTATAATGTACCAATAAATGTTTTGCTTCATAAAAAAGTACCAATAAATTTTAAAACAAGGAATAAATTTAGGCATAACGGGTCAGAAGTTTACATATCTTATTCTGGCTCTATTGCTCAAGGCCTTTTGAATGGAAAAAAGCCAGTTTAGGAAGGAACAATACTCCCAACCAAGGAAAACAAAGCCAAGCCTTCTGTAGTCAAATTTCTCCATTTTTTCTTTTGTTTTTCCTTTTTTATAACGAAGCACCCTCTTTTTGGAGACAGTCTCACTATATAATCCTGGCTGGCCCCAAACTCAAGGCGATGCCCCAGCCTCAGCCTCCCAAGTCCTGCGATCACAGCCATGCACCACCACTCCCGGTTCCATTGTTTCTGATTAAGAAAGATGGAGGTGGCAGGAGACAAAAAAATATTTTTAGCAAACAAGTTTCGACTGATTATTTGGAAATACAGTTGATTTAGAATGAACCAAGCACTGTTGGCCAAAATGAGAGGAAAGTTAAATCCCCCAAAACTCACTGGCATTAGCCAAGCAGCTGAACGGTCAATGGATAACGAAGGCTCAGGATTGTACTCATCAATAAACAGAAAAGGGCAAGGACAGCAGCTATGGATTATTAACTTGGCCAAAGCTGCTCCAAAATATCTTCATAAGGATAAATCATGAGATCAGAATAAGCTTTTGGTCACACAGGCCATGGTGTACCAAAATAAAAATCACCTTTTTCTAAGCCACAGGTAACTAAAACTTTCTAGGGAGCCGCAGAGTAGCACAAGCACTTTAATTCCTGAGCAACTTCCAACAGGTCTCCTCAAACACAACCGCCATGTCTCTATCCTCATAAAATCACTTAATCCAAACTTTTTCTGTCCACAGATGGTTGGAGAACCTAGAAGTCTACATTGGCTCACAAGGTAGCCACAGAATGACAAGTCCCAACTGAATGATATCATTTTAGACGGTACTGAAACCCTGTCACCCATCCTAAAATAAAATGCCTATAAAAGGAAGACAAGCCAGGCATGCCTGCAATCCCAGTGATCTAGGGGGAACAGAAGCAACTCCCAAACTTGTTAGATATCCGAAACTCGAGTTTGTGTTCTCTAAAATTGAAGAATGAATTCTAGGAACAACAGAGGTTAAGAGTAGGAAAATTTACGGAGAAAGATAGCTTCAGTCTAAGAGAGACATAAGGGGGCGCAGAAAGTGGGTTGCCCAGGACCATATTTCTCAGGGAGTTTTTATGGACCAAAGCCAGAAGGTGAGGAGGATTCAAGGTGGGACAAAACTGTAAGATCCAATGGAAAATTACAAGGTGGGCATGAGGTGGGACAAAACCATGATCAACAAATAAGATTACAATATAGTCAGTCACCCAGGTAATATTGATTAAATGGGGATCAAATGGGAAATCAAGTCAGGTACAAGGAATTTCCCCACTTAGAATATCAATCACTGCTATTCATATCTAGGGGAAATACTGCTTTTCTTTTTATGATGCTAATCAGTGAATGTGCCTCAATTGTTTTCCTTGTGGGGTCCCTTGATTGTTCTCCAAGTTGCCTCGCAGAGGGTTGCCCTGTCTAACTACCTACAAGATACCTCATTAACTTACCTATCTACAATATTACCACTTGGGAGGCTGAGACGGGAGGATCACCACAAGTTTGAGGCCAGCCTTAACTACACAGTGAGACCTTGCCTCAAAAAAAAAAGGAGAAAGACAAAAGAAACAAAAGCTAATGAAAGTAGACCACAACCAATCAACCAATGCCTGGATATTTGTTGTATCTCTGTATCTTCTTACACCAATCAGCGCCCTGGAATGACCTGCAGTGGGTCCAAGGTGGCTCTGCAGCCAAGGTTCCTACCTAACACACAGGGCACTGCTGAGCGACCTCAGAGGACGGAGACATCCCTGGAGGGCACTTTCCAGCAGGGAACCAGGCTGAGCTCACAGCCGCCCAAACCACCTTTTCTTTTTACCAGCAAGAGTGTTTATAGGCAGCTGAGTCCACGAACAGGAAAGGAGGGAGATTCCTGGATGCAACAGCATCCCTGCGGCTGCTGGAATGCCCCAATGCTGTTCATGGGGTCGGCCAGCCTCGCCCAGTCAGTGCCTCTTCCCATGTCACTGGGATGCGAGGCCTTCAGGAGCCACACTTACTTCCAAGCTGGTCACCAAACACCTAGGATCATCCACTCAGGTTTGCCCGCTCGCTGCTGCTCAAATCCAAGGAGGCCACATAGCCCTGTGAAAAGGTAAAAAGGGTCTGCAAAAGAGGAGGGACCCATGTGCCTCAAAGCACCATCTCCCCACCTACAGGTGGGCAAAGGTCTTTTATCCTAAGGAACCCAGGAAAGAAGAGGGAGCAGAAATAATGCAGACCTCCACCCTGGCTTTATCGAGGGTAGCCATCTTCAGCTCCTTGTCCCCTTTCTTCTGGAAAGGAAGCCGAGCATCTGCAGATTCTGTTCTGGGCTGAGTGGCCATGGGAGCTGTTTATGCCCTAGGCCTCAAGAAGCTACCTATCTCTAAAGGAAAAAAAGAAGACCATGGTGGCTCCAGCCTGTAAACCCAGCATCTGGAAAGCTGAGGCAGGAGGATCCCTGGAGTTTGAGGCCAGCCTGGGCTACATAGTGAGACTGTTATAGACAGCTAAGTCAGTTAGAAATGTTATAGCTGGGGATTTAGCTCAGTGGTTCTGCCACCTGCCCCGCAAGCGCAAGGACCCGAGTTCAATCCCCAGTACCAAAAAAACCCCAACTAAAATCTGGAACTTGGGCAGGGGATTTAGCTCAGTGGTTTCGCCGCCTGCTGCGCAACCGCAAGGACCCGAGTTCGATCCCCGGTACCAAAAGAAAAAACAAAAAAACAACAAAAAAAAGAAATGTTAGGGCTGGGGATTTAGCTCAGTGGTTCTGCCACCTGCCTTGCAAGCTCAAGGACCAGAGTTCGATCCCTGGTACCAAAAAAAAAAAAAAGAAATGTTATAGGCCGTCAGACGGGGCTGAGCCCTTGAGGAAGTCGATACTGAGGATAAGAACATGAACCCACAGGAACAGGACTATGTCTGGAGGCGCATTCCTTACAGCTCAGGCTTCAAGACAAAGAAAATTGACTATACCCCTGTACTTCCTCAGGAGATGAATAGCAGTGATTGGTATTCTAAATAGGCATCAATCACCTGGGTGGGGGACCAAGACTTTAACCCATCCCTTCAAGGAAAATTCCTTGTTCAGTCCCAGTGAACTTGCTAAGTGACTGCTTCCCCATTTATTTAATCAGTATTACCTAAGCGACTACACTTGTAATCTTATTGGTTGATCACAGTTTTGTCCCACCTTATGATTACCTAAGCCACCATACTTGTAATCTTATCAATTGACTATGGTGTTTTTGGGTTTTTTTCTTTCTGGTACAGGAATCAAACTCAGGACCTTGCACTTGTGAGGCCGGCGAGGCATCACTGAGCTAAATCCCCCGCCCAGTTGACTATAGTTTTGTCCCACCTTATACCCCCCTCTGGTGGTTTGCTCTATAAAACTCCCTTGAGGGGTCCACAGGTAACCCACTTTCTAGGCCCCCTTCGATCTTTCTTAGAAGCTGTCTTTTTATCAATAAATGCTTCCTACTCTTAACCTCTCTTGTTCCTACAATTCATTCTTCGATTTTAGAGAACATGAACTTGGCATGCTGGATATCTAGCAGGTTGGAAGTTGTAATATTCCCTTATATTATTTGGAGGCCTATATATCATATGCTCTATATCAAGACCCTGCCTCAGGGGAAAAAAAGAACAGAGGACTGGGGATATAGCTTAGTGGTGGAGCACTTATCTAGTATGTGCAAGGCCCTAGGTTCAATATACTGTACCGCAAAAAAAAAAATAAAACAGGGCTGGGGATTTAGCTCAATGGTTCTGCCGCTTGCCTCACAAGGTCAAGGTTCCGAGTTCAATCCCTGGTACCTGAATAAATAACAATAAAACCAACAACCATAGTATTATAGGCAGCTAAGTTAGATAGAAATTAATATACAGTCAGAGAGGGACTGGGCTCTAGAGGAAGTCAGTGAAAAAAAAAGACAACAGAATTGTGGCTGAAGGCATGTCTGAAGAAGGTCAGGCCTCAACATAAAGTCAAAACGCTGGACTTGCAAAAGGAACTTGAGATTATAGTGTGATTAGTACCATTCAGGCCATGGGTGACCAGAACACCTGAACCCATCCTTTCCCCAAATCTTCCTGTTTTAGAAGTCATAGATAAGCCAAAAAGCCATGTGCCCTAGCTGTGTGCCCTGCTTCCCACTGGATCAGTATTAGCTCGCAGCTATACTTGTAATCCTGTAGGTTTATTATAGTTTGACCCAAGTTGTACCCACATCGTGACTTTGCTGAATAAATTACCCCGATAAAGGGCCTCAGTGGCAACCTACTCTCTCCTGTCTCTTAGGAGCTATCTCTCCATAAACCTTTCCTACTCTTAACCTCCACTGTCCTTTAGAATTCATTCTTCGATTTCAAGGGACACAAACTCAGCACATCTGACGTCTAGCAGGTTGGGAGTTATATTTCTTCTACATCAGTAGGGATTTCTTACCATTTAGGAGGCAGAAGGGGAGAAAATTCAGAGGACAAGTCAGCATCCAGATCGACTGCCAATCACTCTATGCTCCCTCCCTTCATGAGCAAAACCAAAATCCCTCCAACTGTCTTGGAATTTGAATTTTTGGATATGGTCAAGAGCCTTGAGCTACAAGCCAAATTAATGATCTGAATATGATCCCAGAGGGAGGGTGGATTATGTAATAGAGTCATCTTGAAGCCTAGTGGGGGAGACTGAGGTGGAGACACAGGCTGATTAGGTATGTAATATGCTATTGTAGGCGGTAGATCTTAGCGATTGTTGGAAACTGGTTACTGAAAACAAGATGACCCTTCGGAGAGATCCATATATAAAAGGGGTTGTAATCTTCCTCTTTCTTTCTTTCCTGTTTTTTTGAGACAGGATCTCACTTTGTAATCCAGGCTGGCCTCCAATTTATAGCTATCCTCCTGCCTCAGTTTCCCAAGTGCTGAGATTACAGGAGTGCACCACCATGCCTAGTGTCTCTTCCCATTTCTTTAACTCTGCCCCAGTTTTAAAACTGCAAAGAAAACATCCTCTGGAAGACCTGAGCCAAAACGGTGAATGAGAACCATCAATTTCTGTCCCCCCAGCCGCCCCACTATCCATTCAAAGTAACTGCCCTCAGTGACAAGAGTGGGAACACAAAAACAGAACATTTTAATTCCAGAAGAAATCAAAAGGTCCCGGATTGGGGTCTTACTTCCCATCAGTCCTGAATGAGCCCCCAAATGTTGCAGGGCACATGCACAAACCCAAGTTTGTGTCTCACGATGCTGAATGGATGAAGGAGGCAGGCAGGAGGAAAGTTTATTAGGGAGCAGCCCGAAAGTAGGTGACTTTGTCTAGGGGTTTTTATATAAAAAATGACATCTCACAGCACTCTGTGCTAGGCTGTGCCAGGTTGAGGTCAAACTATGGGGTTACAAACAGGACAGTTCAACTGGAGGTGGGCACAGAGCAAGTGCACTCTGGCAAGTGCCAGCAATTGTAACTTATTTGAAATAATCAGTATAAGCAGAACAAAGGCATTCCCTAAAGGTCGCACTGTCAGCAGTCACCTTGCGTATCACATTCTTGGGCTCAACGGGCCACATGGCTCTTACCAATGTTAAGGAGAGGCCCTTGTTTATCAGACCACCAGAGTCTTAGCCTTGCCCGCTGTGTCTCTTCTGTCTGGGAACCTGGTATTTGTCAGCTCTCCGGCTTCGTCTTGTATTGACCCCCACTGGCTCATCACAACTCCATCTCGGGTCTAGCTTTTCCTAGCTGCCTGCCCTGCCTACTAAAATATGCGGATTCTGGTGCTTGCTTCGGCAGCACATATACTAAAATATGTGGATTCTCAGGGTCTAGCTGGGCCTGTGAGGTGGATGCTCCCTTTCTGGCCCTTTTCTGATGCGCACATCCAAGAGCTTTGAGCACAGCTGAACACACCCCTTTCTCCTAGGTAGATCTCAAAGCAAGTCTTCTAAGGGAACAAGTGCTTCCAGATGGTACACAGAAACTCAGGAGCTGGGACAAAGTGATACAGTGCAGAGGCCTGCCTTGTAGACTTGTATGGAATCTTTTTTTTTTTTTTTTTTTGAGACAAGTTCTTCCTGTGCAGTTCAGGTGATCCTCCTGCCTCAGCCTCCTGAGTACTGGGATTGCAGGTGTGTGCCACCATGACGGGAGGGAACCTTTTATTTTTTAAAATTTATTTTTTGGCTTCTTTGAGACAGAATTTCACTATACAATTCAGACAGCCTGTGAATTCATTATGTGTCCCAGGCTGGTCTTGAACTTGGTGGCAATCCTCCTGCCTCAGCCTCCCTTCTGAGTGCTGGGACTATAGGCATGTGGCATTATGGCCAGCAGAACTCTTTTAAAGCAGCCAGTATTTTCCCTTGAAGTACATCAAAATATTTTTTTTCTTCTTTTTGGCAATGCCAGGAATTGAACCAGGGTCTCACACATGTTGGCAAATGCTCTGGGAATGGGCACATGGGACAAGCCGAGCCTGCACAGGGACAGGAGATGGCTGGGAGGGAGGTGCTCATGCACTTGAAATTGCAGGCTGCTTTAGAGCTGTATCCCCAGCCTAATTTTTCCCCCAATACTGGGGTTTGAACCCAGGGTGCTCAACCACTGAGTTACAGTCTCCCCCCCCTTTTTAAGACAGGGTCTCCTTGTATAGTTCAGGCTGGCTTCAAACTCACAGCGATCCTCCTGCCTCAGCCTCCTGATTGCTGAGATTACAGGAGTGGGGTACCATGCCTGGTTAAACACTTTTTATTATGTATATAATTTGGGGGGGGGGTACTGGGAATCGAACTCAGGGCTTCATGCTTGCCAGGCAGGCGCAGGGCCACTGAGCTACATCCCCAGCCCTTATTTTATATTTTGAAACAGGTCTCACTAAATTGCCCAGGCTAGCCTCAAACAACCAAACTTACAACCCTGCCTCAGCCTCCAGAGAAGATAGGTGTGTACCAGAATGCCTGGCTCTACTTTTTTTTTTTTTTCATTGAAGTGAGATTCCTCTATAAAATTAACCATTTCAAAATGAACAACTAGCACATTCAAAATGTTGTGCAACAACCACCTCTATCTGGTTTCAAAATTTCTGCATTATCCTAAAGAAGCCACGGTACCTATCAAGAGTCACTCCCCTCAAAATACCTTTGATGTTTTGGTTCCTTGTTGGCGGGGGCGGGGCTGCCTCTTGGTCCAACTGCAGAGGTGCTGTTCCCACCAGTCTGATTTAGGGGTGTGTCCCGGGGAGCACCGTTCCCTCCAGGAGTGACCGACCCTACTCCAGACCCTCTGGCTTCCCAGCAGCAGTGGCTACCGTCCCGTCCCAGGAGCCTCAGACCTCCGGAGCTGGTGGCCAGGCCCTGGTCTCCCTGGCCAGGACAAACCTGACCATGCGCAAGCCGCGCCCCTGCCTGGGCCGCTCTGTTCCCGTGGGACCCGACGCAGCCTGCAATTTCAAATCCGCGAGCACCTCCCTCCCGGCCACCTCCCCTCCCTGTGCAGGCCGGTCCTGTCCCATGTGCTGGTTCCCAGGGCCTCGGTCTGGCAAGCCGCCCCAGTCCGGCTTGGGAAGTTAAACCAGACCTCGGGGGGTGGGGGTGTGATTCTGGGAATCCCAGAAGTCAAGACTCAACCCCTCCAGGCCAGCCTGCTCGCCAGCACCGCTGGGCGGAAGGTACCTCCGCAGACCTTGGGAAACTTCTCATTTCGAAGAGTGGAGGCGGCGGCAGGAGTGGATGGTCAGGGCGGTGGGGACCAGGTGGAGTGGTTGGTGGTAGGCGGTGGAGACCAGAAGCCAGCAAACGTGTTCCCAGTATTATAAACAGCTACATTAGGTATAAAGATTCTAGGCTGTCAGACAGGGCGAGGCCCTAGAGAGATCAGTGCAGAGGATGAGAACACATTACAACTGTGGCCTGAGGCGTGTCTGGTGGAGGCCGGGCTTACATGTCTCCCAGGGAATAAGATAATTTGGTATCACCTGGTCCAATAAAATCTAAATAGAAAATAGTACCCCCCAAAAGAAAAAAGAAATAGATATCAGTCACCCCCAGTGGGTGACCAAGACCTCCTGATCCATCTCTTCCTTAAAAAGTCTTTGTTCTTTCCATGTATACTTGCTAATGACCTGCTTCCCCATTGGATCAATATTACCTAAACGGTAATCCTCGTAATCTTATTAGTTGATCATAGTTTTGACCCACCTTGTGATTTTGCTCTATAAAACCTCCTTTGAGAAGTGGGCTTGTTGGCAACCCACTTTCGGGTCCCCTCCTGTCTGTCAGGAGCTGTCTCCCTCAATAAATGTTTCTCTTTTTTTTGTGGTATCAGGGATCAAACTCAGGACCTTGCGCTTGCAAGGCGGGTGTGGTGCCACTGAGCCAAATCCCCGGGCCCAATTTTTTTTACTCTTGACCTTGGTTATTTCTTAGAATTCATTGGTCGATTTAGGGGAACACAAACTCAGCTAATCTAGCAGGTTGGGGTTGTATTATTTCCCCTATATCACCAGGACTTCTAAGGCTCTTTTACACAAAACAACAACAAATAGTTTGGTCAAAATAGCCGGATTACATATAAATTCACCTGGGTTACTAGGAGGTCTGTGAAAAACTGAACAGCTCGGGGGTGCAAGTAGGATTTTGATTGTTCTACTGGAGGGAGAGTTTAAACTCCGTGGGGAGTCTTTTTGTAAATGAATCTGCTTCTTGAAATGGAAATACTGACAATACAATGTATTGCAGCCTTTCAAAGAGCTTTGCCAGGCTGTTATCTATAAACACTGGGGATCTAATATGGAGCCGTTCTACAGATGTGTACATTGATGTCCAGGGGGAGCTCAGTAACCCTTCAGCTTGGGGTCTGCAAGTCTCGTTAATTATTGGAAGTAGGGGCTGGGGTGTAACTCAGTGGTAGAGATCGTGCTTGGCATCATGTAGGAGGCTCTGGGTTCAATCAGTGCCAAACATGCACATGCACGGATGCGGTAGAAAGGGAGGGAAGGAAGGAAGGAATGAAAGAGGGAGAAAGGTTGAAATAATTTGGGAAGCTTGTAAAACAGTGGTTCTCATCTCTCCAAAACCTATTCACATCGGGTACGTCTGGATGGGATCCTTTTGTATAAAATCGCCCTGGCGGCCCTGTGCCTGTCTTTACTTGGGAAGTCTGCCGACCTCTTGGAAAGAAAATTGGGGCCTGGGATGAGCGCCTGGTGGGCTCCCCAACATATCAAGGGCCTCTCTGAGGGGGCGGGGTAGGGGAGGGCCACAGCTGCCGAGACAAGGCCCACTCAGGACAATGGAGAGCTTGCTCAGGCAGATTCTGCCAGTCCTAAATTTCACAAGAAGTCATTTCCTTTGGGGACAGGGCCGAGCACTAGGAACCCTACAAAGGGCTGGCTTGATAAACCACCCATGCTGAAGGACAGAGGTCTGGAGCTACGGGGCAGCCAGCTCCTTTTATTTTGGCAGCTTATCAGACTTCCAGACCCCACCTACTTCCTCTCTCACCCAACCAGGTGGCTGAGGGAGTTGCCCTAGAGCAGTGGTGGTGAACCTGACTCGTTATTGTATTTCTTTTAAAATGAAAGATGTTAATGTATGAGTTGTTTTTTCTAAATTAAAATTTCAGTATTCTGGTTTAATTGCAGTGTTGGCACTTTGTGATAAATAAGTGGATTTGGGGGTCGCACTTTGCCATCAGTGCCCTAGGGACGCAGCCAGGCCCCCGTGGGCCCTTGTCCTTTCTGGCTGGGGAGGGAACCCTGTCTTTAGCTTTCTGCCAATTTAGGATTCCTTTTCCATCCTGGGCCTGAACCCTAAGGAGGAAAGAAAACAGTGAAGTGGGGGAGGGCAGGCAGTCCCCTCTCTGGTCAGCACCCGAAGCCCAGGCTAATGGACCCACATTTCCCAGGCCAGCACAGGCACGGGGTTGGGGGGTAAAAGGACAGGAGTCAGCAGGCCCCAGGGTTCAAGGCTGTTTGGCCAGTCCAGGAGAACAGGGTTCTGGGCTGTGTCTCTGTTGAAGTCCCCAGAAAGCATACTGTGTCTTGGAAGCCCAATGTTTTTATTACAAATAGTGTAATTTTGCATTCTGTTATAAATTGTATCTGTGTTAATTCTGCTAGCAAACTTTTCAGTTAGTTACTTGCTAGTTAAGTGACTTAATCTCCAGCCCTGTGTAGTGGTGCATACCTGTAAACCCGGCACTCTGGGAAGCTGAGACAAAAGGATTGGAAGTTTGAGTTTAGCCTGGGGAATTTAGTGACCATTTCAAAACTTAAAAAAAAAGTGATTTTTCTTTTTTTTCTTTTTTTGGTACTGGGAATCGAACTCAGGTCCTTGCACTTGTGCAGCAGGCAGTGAAACCACTGAGCTACATCCCTGGCCCCGAAAAAAGTTAAAGGGGCCGGGGACGTAGTTCAATGTAAAGGTCCTGGGTTCAATCCTCAGTACCAATTTTTTTTTTTTTTTTGGTACCAGGGATCGAACTGGGGTCCTTGAGGTTGCACAGCAGGCGAAATATTATATGAACCTCCTTTTATTATTTTTATTTTTATTTTTGGTACCGAGGATTGAACTCAGGTCCTTGCGCTTGTAAGGCAGGCAGTGGAACCACTGAGCTAAATCCCTAGCCCCCTCAGTACCAATTTTTAAAAAATATCTTCCCCACAAGGACCCGAGTTCGATCCCCGATACCAAAAAAAAAAAAATCTTCCCCTAAAAAGACTTTAATAAAAAAAATACAGTGTTTATCCTGCAGCTTCATGAGGTGTTGATTTTCATATTCTGGTTTTGAAAACTCAGAACTAGAGAATCTCAAAGGCCTCTTCAACTTCCACAGAGATCACAGCAAAAGGAAAAGATTTGGCAAGTTCCGTGGGTCTGCTTTTCCAAAAATCGCATGCCAAAGAAAAGAAGAAAAAATTGCCAGCCCTGTAGGGGGTCCAAGGCCTGCCAAAGAGGTGATCACCACTGGCCCAGCTATTTCTGTGTTGTCTCCTTTTTTTTTTCTGGTACCAGGGACAGAACTTGGGACCTTGTGCTTTCAAGGGAAGTGGTAGCACCACCGAGCTAAATCCCGGGGCCCTCTCCTTTTGTGGCTTCATCAGGAGCTGTCATCCTGTGTGGAGGCAGCCAGAATCCAGGCTCCCCGCCTGCCTGGACAGCAAAATGAGCTCACTTCTCTTCTTTTTCAGAGGAGGAAAGAGACCAGGAGGCTGCCCGGAGTCTGGGTGTCCAAGGCACTGGCTGAGTGGGGCTTGATTTTGGTGCTTAGGCATTGAGGTTGCTCTGTTACTGACTTCTATTAGGATGGAACATAGAATCTTTGAATGTTGCCCCAGAAAGCACTTCTTCCAGTCCCCACTCCCTACTTTAGGGGCAAGGCCAAGCACCGCCCGCCCGTCTCTCCAGTGGCAGGGCCTGGAGCCTCAGGAGGTGCAGTGAAGCCTTGTGAAGCTCAGGGACTTTATTTTTTTTTCTTTCTTTCTTTCTTTTTTTTTTTGTATTACCAGGGATGGAATTTAGGACCTTGTGCTTGCCAGGCAGGCAAGGTGCCACTGAGCTACATCCCTGGCCTGCAGACATTTTCTTTCCCACCACTGGAACCCCTTCCTCACTCTGCCAAGCCTAGAACCTCACCCAGAAGTGAGTTTTTATCTTCAGGGCCCTTAACAGCCAAAGACTTGGGAAATGCAGGTCTATGCAAAAGGCAGATGCTCAGGGTCTGCATTCTGGACCACTTAAAAAAATTCTTTGGCTGAAAGGCAACAGGAGCTCTAGCTCCATGTGGTGATTTTGCCACTTCCTTAAAAAGATCTGTGACCCATATAGAGCTCCTTATGATTTAAAACACACTTGCATATCCATTAGGATTTTTTGTACCTCTGTCACTAATATTTGTGTAACATATGTAAGCATGGGAGGGGTCATCAATGTTACCTTACAGGGAAGAAAATGGAAGTTCAGGTAGGTGCAGTGATTTGCCTAAGGTCACACAGCCATTCGCAGTCATGACCAGATTCAGGACTCCATCCTCCATCACATCCTCCATCATAAGCCATAATGGCAGATTGGGCCAACAGGAACTGCAAAGGCTGCAAGAGGAGGCAAGAGGATGTTGAGTGGGGTGCAGAACAGGTGACGGGAAACCTGCAATCCTGTGGAGTTGCTGTGCAAGAAACTTTCTCTGGGGTTGGCCACTGCTTTATCTGATTCTGTTCTCCTTCCCCCTCCTGTAGAATTAGAAGGGCCCCGCGGTGCTGACTCAAATGAGAAGAGTGACACCCAGGGGCTTTCCCTGGGGCTAAACACCCTCTGTCCCAGAAGTGACAGTGACTCAGTCGCCGCATCCCCCCTCCCCATCCTCCCGAGAGCTCTGGTGTCCCCAAGGAAGGTCTCTCGGGGAAGCACGGAGAGCAGAAAGGCCTTGCCTTGCTCGCTCTAGTCGTGCCACTTGTAACCCACAAAGAGACAGACTTTGGAATAGATGCCACAGAGCCACTGGGGAATGTATTTATATATTTAAAAACACATGCAGAGAAACAAAAACTTCTGGGAACGGCCACGCACAGGAGCTTAGCCGCCTTCCCAGGGGTCGGTCAGCAGTGGGCTGGGGGTGGGGTGGGGGAGGGAAGAGTCCTTGCTCCCTCCCCTCCCCTTAAACCGAGGCGCGCCCTCCAGGGAGCCAGGCCACCGAGGTGACAGATGCTAAGCAGCTGACTTGAGGGGAGGTCCTTCCCCACCGATGCCCCAACTGCTGGGAGGAAGCGAGGACGTGACTTGGAGAAGGCGACACAGATCAGAGGAGAGAGGAACGGAGGCAGAGGGGCGTGACTGGCCTCGGCCCCGCCCACCCGCGAGAGGCCAGAGGCCAGAGGCTCCGCCCCCGGCCCTTGAGGATATGCTGAGCTCAGCGCTTCTCGCGCGGCTTGCCGAGTGGGGGCGGGGCGGGCGCCTGTCAGGAGGAGGAGGGGCGCCATGAGGCTCAGGGACGTGGACCTGGCAACAAAGCAGCCTCTGTGGTGGTGGGGGAGGCCTCCTGGGTGCATGCAAAGCCTAAGGGGGGAACGTCTGAGTCACCACCCTAAACCCTGACTTAGCCGCGAGAACCCACGTCAGAGAGGCCAAGCCCCTGTACCCTCTGACCCCGGGATTTACAGGGCTGCCTCTGTCGGGCTCTGTCCAGAGCGGCCGGCCTCCTCCAACTCTTGCAGCCCTGGACTTGCATTTAAAGCAAGCTTGAAAAGAGCAGGGCAAGATCGGCTCGGGAGGGGAAGCGAGCACACCTTTTGTTCCCACCTGGCACAAATGGTGAGCCAGGCCTAGCGGGTGGGCAGCTATTTTTGAGCTGACCTACATACCCATTTGCCTCTTTATCTTTTTATTATTACAGGCGGTCATTATGGGCGCTTTTCTTTCTCTCCCGTGCAGCTGTGGTGTTGCTGAGGGCTGCACAATAAGGCGCGTTGCCTCACCCGTCCCGGAAGTTTTGAAGAGTGTGTGGCCTGGGCAGGAGGGCCATCAGCCGGCCTGCAGAAGCTTCCCCAATCTTCTCACGGAGCAGGAGCCCAGCCCTGATGCCAGCGCCACAGATCCACCTCCATTCTCTCCCTGGAGGCAGAGTAGACACGGGTGGTTTTTTTGTTTTTGTTTTGTTTGGTACCGGGTATCGAACTCGGGTCCTTGAGCTTGCGAGGCAGGCGGCAGAACCACTGAGCTAAATCCCCCCCCCCCCCCCCGTTTTTTGAGACAGGGTCTCGCCACGTAGTTCAGGCTGGGCTGGCCTCAAACTCACGGCAATCCTCCTACCTCTGCCTGAGTGCTGGAATTACAGGCGTGCACCACCATGCCTGACTGAGACTCAGAGTTTTAATTTTAAAAATTGTTTCAGGGGCCAGGGATTTAGCTCAGTGTTTCCTTCCCAAGCGCAAGGTCCCGAGTTCGATCGCTGGTACCAAAAAAAACCCCAAACCAAAACGAAAAAATAAAAAAATTGTTATAGGTGCTGGAAATTGAACCCAACCCTTCACAGTGAGCCACCCCGAGTCCACTTTTCTAAAATGTTTGAGGCAGGATTTTTTGTTTTTTTGTTTTTTGGTGCCGGAGATCGAACTCGGGACTTTGTGCTTGTGAGGCAAGCGGCAGAACCAGAGCTAAATCCCCCATCAAGACAGGATTTTGATTGAACTTGAGAATCTCCCGCCTCAGCCTCCCAGAGTATTGGGATTACAGGGGTGCACCACCATAACCAGTTGAGTCTCAGATTTGGTAACAGTGTCCCTGGGTTAGGAGACGCCCGGTGAGCAGGGCTGCTTGTCATTTACAGCTCTGTACAGGCCCCTCTTCCTTTAAGCAGAAACCAGGAGAGCCGGCAAGTTTCTGTTTATTTTACCTTTGCCGAGCCTCCCTAGGTCCTCCCCAAACCTTTTTAATAGCTCCCCATTGCCTCTAGGGGAGTCGGGCTGCTGCTCCGCCCCGGAGAGCCTGGGGGCAGGCCCTAGCCTATCTGTAGCTTCATCTTCCTCCCTTGGCCCAGGAGGGGGAAATCACATACGTTTCTAATTACCTCGGAAACGCTCTTAAATTTTCCATAAAGTACAGTATGCCTGGCTTTGTATACACAACTTTATACAGTAATATGCATGTGGATGTGCAAAATATACACAGCCACCTAAGGAGGACCATAAAGAAGACACCAGCCAGCTTAAGCGTGTAATTTACAGAATTTAATCACACTGAAGAGAGGCAGATACAGACCGGGAAGGAGACTGAGGGAGGCAGCAGCAGATTTCTGACCTCTCATCTGTGTCGTGTCGCCCCCCCCCCCCCCGCGAACCTCGCGTCCCTCGCGTCCCTCGCGTCCCTTGAGCAGGCGTGGGGGAGGGGGCGACGCCTGCGCACATTAATCCGCCCTCAGAGCTGGGCTGTCCCCCATGGAGTCCTCTGCGTCCAGGTTCCCGCGCCCTGTGAGATTCCACTCCGTTCCCTTCTAGCTTGTTCTGCCCTTTACACCCCATACCTGTGGATTCCACCAAGTACAGATCCAAAAAAATCCAGACACAAAAATCACATCTGTGCTGAGCAGGCCTAAGCATTCACAGTATGACACCTATTCCCCTAGCATTTACGTTGCATTGGGTATCCTAAGGGATCAGAAGATTTAAAGTATATGGGCCGGTAGACACACACAGTCTACTTTTTTGTTTTGTTCTCTCCTTTGAGACAGGGTCTCGCTATGTAGTTCAGGCTGCTCTTGAACTCACTGTGAAGCCCAGGCTAGCTTCAAACTCCGGTGATCCTCCGCTTCGGCTTCCTGAGTGCTGGGATCACAGGCATGCGCATCTGAGCCTGACTTAGAGCTCCCGTATTTTAAATCTTTCTCCATCCCCACTACGACGGCCACCATGAGCTGCAGGGCCACAGTCAGATGTGTATAGTATCTGCTCAGCAAGTACTTGGCCCAGAATTGAGTGGAACTGGAGCCCACAAACTGACTGGAGCTCAAAGTGGAATTGGCATTGACCTCTCCCAGGCACTGGGGAACTAACCCTGCTTCCCCTGAACTGGGATAGCACTTAATACAGTCTCAGAAAATTAAAACAGCAAGGGGGGTTCCCCTTGTTTCCTGAAGGAGACTAGAGGGGAAGTGGGCCTAGCAGAATAGGAACCACACCCCGCTGTCAGCTGCCGTCTCTCCACTGCACCTCCTCAGCGTGAACTTTTGATCCATCTGCCTCAGCCTCTGTGTGCAACACAGTGACCAGAGAGCTGTTTTCTTTTAGAGCGCTCACCCCACTTGGAATTATTACAAATGTACTCACCTGTGTGTGTTTAATGCCTGATTTTCCCACTTACCCGTGAGCTCCAGGAGGTCAGTGGTTCTGTTCCATTCTGGATCTCCCAGTGCCTGGCCCACAGGGTTCCCAATAAATATGAGGAAAAGAAGGGAAGAAAGAACCAGCGAGGTGGTGCACTCCTGTCATCCCAGCACTCAGGAGGCTGAGGCAGAAGGATGGCTGTGAGTTCAAAGCCAGCCTGGGCTCCATAGTGAGACCCTGTCTCCCCCAACACCAAAAAAAAAAAAAAGAAAAAAAGGCAAGGGTTATATTTTGGAAAGATATCCAAGACCCACTATTAGGTGAAAAAAAATATTGCAGAACAATTTGTGTACTGTAATCCCATCCTAAAGGAAAAAGAGAATATTCCCTTGCAGACACACCTTTTTTCTTTCTTTTCTTTATTTTTTCTTTCTTTCTTTCTTTTTTTGGTACCAGGGATCGAACTTGGGTCCTTGCGCTTGTGAGGCAGGTGGCAGAACCACTGAGCTAAATCCCCGGCCCTCTTTTCAAAATTTTTTTTTAATTCAAATTTTAGTGTTTTTTTGGTACCAGGGATCGAACTCAGAACCTTGCCCTTGAGAGGCAGGTGCAGTGCCACTGAGCTAAATCCCCAGCACCCCAGCCCTCTTTTCTTTATTTTTTGAGATGGGGTCTTACTACATTGGGCAGACTGGCCTCAAATTCCAGATCCTCCTGGGCGAGGGATTTAGCTCAGTGGTACTGTGCCTGCCTTGAAAGCACAAGGGCCTGAGTTCGATCTCTGGTACAAAAAAAGAAAATTTCAAATCCTCCTGCTTCAGCCTCCAGAGGACCTGGGACTACAGACTTGTGCATAGGCCCCTCCAGACACCTAGCCTTAAATGTACTGAGTAAACATCTAGGATCCAGGAGAAACTGCTCAGTTATGTCTAAGGGTGAAGCAGAAGGAGGAGGCTTTTACTTTTACTTTACACTTTCTGCACGGCTGGATTTTTACCATGAGCACATAGTACTTGCAAAATTTTTTTTTTTTTTTCAGAGACAAGGTTTTGCTATGTAGTTCAGGCTGGCCTTGAACTCATGGAGATCTTCCTGCCTCAGCTTCCCCAAGTGTTGAGATTACAGGTGTGGGCCACTACATCGGGCTCACAATTGTGTTTTTTCTGGTTCCAAGTTTTTGTAACCCAGGTCCTCAGACACTCTAGCCAAGTGTTGTTCCGATGAGCTGCTTCCTCAACACTCAAGATGTTTTTGGTTTTGATTTTTGCTTCTGGGGGATTAGGGGGATGGGTAAGAAGGTAGCTTGGGGCCTGGATCGGGCCCAATAAGAAGCATTGCAGAGGCAGGGAGGGCATGGTGGAGGCTTAGGAGGCTGAGACAGGAAGCTCACCAGGATTTCAAGGCCAGTTTGGGCTACATAGCAAGACCCTGTCTCAAAAAACTAAACCAAACCCCCAAAAGAACCATTACAGAGCACACTGACAGATTGACAGGCTGCAAGGGCGGTGGCATTTAGAGAGACAGATGTGGGAAGAAGCATTATGCAGCATTCGGGAACTCTGGGCTGGAGACTGACATTTGGGGAAGAAAAGCAAGGAAGGGAAGAGGCTGGTCTTTTTTTTTTTTGGTGCTGGGGATCGAACTCAGGTCCTTGAGCTTGCGCAGCAAGCGGCGAAACCACTGAGCTAAATCCCCAGCCAAGAGGCTGGTCTTTAGGACACCACTGCCCCGAGGCCGGCAGCATCCCTGGTACAGAGCTCGCCCTGGGCCAGGGGGAAACAAACACCGGGTTGGAGGGCCGGGGCGGGGCGGCCGGAATTGAAGAGCCGGCGGCGGCGGCAGCGAGAAACACTTGTGTGCTGTGATTGCTCTCAGCTCTCCCGGCCCAGGCCCCCAGGAGGAGCTGGCTGAGGGCCAGCAGAGGGGATCTGCCTGGAGTCAGGTCTTGGAGGTCTCCCTGCGAGCAGCTGCCATGACATCCTCACAGGTTGTCTCCTGGGTCAGCCCCAGAACCTGCTGTAATCCAGCACTCCAGATGCTGAGGCAGGAGGATCGCCCCAAGTGCCAGGCCCACCTTACATAGTGAGTTTAAAGCTAGCCTGACTACAATAGCAAGATCCTGCTGCACAAAACAAAACACAACAACAAAGCATGCAAGAAACTGAGGCTCAGGAGGATCCCTGACCACCCTGTGAGGAAGTGTTAAAATGGGATTTGAACCTGGGTGTGCCTGCGTCCCATATATAATTTGGTTGCTTGGAGCCCAGAACACTTTTTCCCATGGAAATCGAGCTGTAAGTGGTGGTTTGGCTGCTGTAATGGCCTTGCTCACCCAGGGCATATCCACGATTAATTCTGTTTCCGTGCAGTGGTGGTGAATCAGGCTTCTGTGGGGCGGCCTGGAAGCCAAGGAGAGGGGGCTGGCAGAGGGTAGGAAGTGCCTGTGGGGAGCATGGGGCTCAGGAGGGTCAGGAGAGTGGCCAGGACCTCCAGCAGGCCTGGTGTCTGAAGAAGACAGTGCTACGTGAGTGAGAGCACGTGTTAGTTTTCAGACTCTGGAGACCTCAGTCCCCTTCATTCCTCTTTCTTTCTTTTTTAAAAAAATCTCTTGTTAAGAATTTTATTTCAAATCCTGCCAGTGATATGTTTTGTTTTTTTAAGACAGGCTCACTAGTGGTTCGGGCTAGCCTCAAACTCACTGAGATCCTCCTGCTTCAGCCTCCTGAGTGCTGGGATCACAGGTGTGCGTCACCATGCCCAGTTTTGGGGGGTTTTTTGTATCGGGGATTGAACTCAGGACCTTGCGCTTTTGAGGCAGGCAGCGGAACCACTGAGCTACATCCCTGGCCCACCATGCCCAGTTTTATGTCACCTCTCAACTCTACATGTAGAGTCATTTAAAAAAATTTTTAAGGGGGTGGTACTGGGGATTGAACTCAGGACCTTGCACTTTCAAAGCAGGTGAGGTGCCACTGAACTAAATCCCCGGCGTGTCATTTTTGATCTTCTGTTGGGATAGAGGATAAGAGGAGAGGTCTAGGGCTCATTTTCCCTACTAACCTGGTGTCTGCCTAGGAGGTGGGTGGGTGAGAAGGACTGCTCAGAGATAGGGGTGTGTTAAGGACAGGGCAGCTACTGTAAGAAGCCAGGGGCCACCCAAGCTTTCATAGTGCAGGAATTCGCTCAGTCATTCAGCAAACATTTGCCATGGGTGTGCTGGGCACTATATTTACTCTTTTCATGAAGTTTCTGTTGCTCAAAGAATCCTGGGCAGGAATGACTATAGGTCTCAGATCCAGAATCTCAGCATTGGAATGAATTTTTTATAGATAGAGATTATAGTCATTCATTAATTCAAGATAGGCATTCACTAAGGAGGCAGGAGGATTGCCATGAATTTGAGACCAGCCTGAACTACACAGCAAGGCAAAAAAAAAAAAAAAAAAGAGGGAGAAAACCTTTTTTCCAGGCTGGAGGTGTAGCTCCACGGTAGAGTGCTTGCCTAGCATATGTGAAGCCCTGAGTTCAATCCCCAGCACCCCCTCCACCAAAATAGCACCTATTTGCAAACTTCCCTGGAGAGAAACTTTGAAGGTAAAGGCTTGAAATAATGCCTCAAAATCAGTCACCCCTGAAGTGACAGCAGACCACATCCAGAAGCCTCTAGGAAATGAATGCAGAATGTGGTTCCTCCCTGTTCCCCGGAACCTGTGTTCCCTGGGGTGTTTTGTTCCGAGGGACATGAAGTGCTGGTGTGACAGGCTGCACTCATGGTTGACGCGTGTGGAAGATGATGGGGGCCTCGTGTAGGGGGCCTCGGTGGAAGTGGCGGCCCACAGGTGCAGGGGACAAGGCCAGGCAGGGCGAGGGGTAGCACTAGGACCCAGGGGCCGCGTGCAGCAGGCTCCACAGGCCAAGTTCACAAGCAGAACACAATGTTCCCAGGGCACCCACAGGAAGCCGGAGGAGGAGGAGAACAGCACACGGCCTCGGCTGGGTGTGTTCTGGCCTCAACCTTTTATTCTTTTTCCTAACCTCAGTCCCCCCTTTCACATCCTGTAACCTGTGGAGCCGCCCCTCCCCGCCCTCGGGCGCTGGTCCCAGGCCCCAGGAGGGCAATCAAGGCAGGAAACCAGGCTTTGCCCAGTTTCACCATTTTCAAATAACCTTGGCTTCCTGAATGGACTCTTTGTGATGTAAACTTCTTACAGGGCGCAGGGTGGCTGGGACGGAGCTGCGCTCCCAGCTTCAGCTGGGAAACAGCTGATGCTTCCAAGCCACCCCTCCCTTTCTCCCCAAGGCCAGGCCCCACCTGGAGCGACAGGGGCCTCAGCTCCCCATAAATCAGAGGGACTTGGAGCCAGCTCGGGAACATCGCCAGGTTTGCAGCAGAACATCCTATGATGTGGTTCCTAGTTTTTATTTCCACGAATGCTATAATATGTTGTCCCATTGAGCTATTTTTATTGAATGAGAAAAGAAAAAAAGCAAACCTCTGCAAAAAATAAACAGGCTGGTTACAGGGAAGGACAAGGTGAGCTTTTCACTTCCTTTCCTACAGCCTATCAAGTTGGTCTGCGTTTGGTGTCACCTACAGGTCTGTGCTATATTCAATCTCCATTTTTGCCTCTTTTTGAAGCCACAAGAGCAAGGCATTTAAACCTGTGCAACTTCTGCAAGTTGTATGGTGTTTTTTCATTCTTATTATTGGTACACGGGGAATTGAACTCAGGACCCTGTGCTTTGCCAGGTAGCCATGGCTCCACTGAGCTAGATCCCTGGGCCTGTTATTTTTTTTATTTTTGGTTTCTGGGATTGAACTCAAGACCTTGTGCTTTTGAGGCAGGCAGTGGAACCACTGAGCTAAGTCCCTGGCTCTCTGTTGTTAATTTTCTTTTTTTTTTTTTTTGGTACTGGGGATTGAACTCGGGTCCTTGCAACTTGCGCAGCAGGCGGTGAAACCACTGAGTTAAATCCCTGGCCCTGTAGTTAATTTTTGAGGCAAGGTCTCACTGTGTACTTCAGGCTGGGCTTGAACTCACCGAGGTGCTCCTCCTACCTCACCTCCTGAGGGCTGGGATTATTTGCCTGGTATGGTTGTATGGGGTTTTCCAGAATGAGTTCTCATGAGAAATTGCAAAATGAATAGCCACTGGCCTCCTGGCCAGGCCTGGGAGAGGCAGGCCCTAGAGTGAAGAGAGAGAAGCCCAGCAAGATCGCAGGCAACTTCTGGCTAACTGTGCTGTGGGGGCTAGGGTAAGGAGCAGAGCTCCAGGTGATGGACTGAATTTCAGGTCTGGCTACTGAAAATGACTTGGTGTTTATAGTGAGCTGCATTCTCAGGGCTCCTTCCTCTGTGGAATTTAGTTTTTCCTAGTTATTGTTTGGTAACAGTCTTAGTGTGTCCTTGGCCCAGGCCTACGGAGAGATTTGGTGGGCTCTTCTCACACCTGTCCACGCTCAGGGACACCCTTCATGGGGAAGGGGGTTCTAAAAGCAGGCGATGCTGCTACTACTCATGGCAAAGTCTGCTCAAGGCTTGAGGCCGCCAAAGACCTCAGTTCTAGTCTTAGTTTTTTTCAACTTGCTGTGTGACCTTGTCACTGACCGCTTGAGGCTTCAGTGACCTCATTTGAGGAAAGGTTTTATGTATTGAATTGTGTCCTCCTCAAAGTCATGCATTCAAGTCCTAATCCTGGGCCCCCAAAATGTTATTTTATTTGAAGATACATCTGGATAGAGGTAATCAAATTACAATGTGGTCCACAGAATAGGCCTTCACCCAGTAAGACTGGTGTCCTCACGAGAGGGAACTTGCACACACAGAGAGAAGACCATAAAGCAGTGATGGTGAGCCTTTTAGAGCTTTCAGTGATAAAATCAGCCCACTAGGTTTGCCACCATTGCCATAGAGAGATGTTGGGACAAGATTGCTGCACATGGAACAAGATGGCCGCCCATGGGCCAATGAGAGGCCTGCGACAGACCCTTCCCCTTTAGCCTCTAGACCTGTGAGATAAGAGGTTTCTGTTGTTTAAGCACTTAGTCTGAGGTACTTTGTTATGGTAACCCTAGCAAATTCATTGTCACTGAGGTCTCTTCAAGCTCTTAGGCTACAGGATTCTTCCTAACCTTCCATGCCAGCCTTGGTGGCTTCCTCCCATCCCATGTGGCCTTTGTGTTAGCACTTCTCAGTAAGTAAATGAACTCACGAGTGTGATGTGCTTGGCACAATACCCCACAAATGGTCATCCTCAGTGTGTTAACCCTGATGAAGGCTCTTAGGTTTCCAGTAATTGGATGCCCCTGTGTACCCAAATGAGGGCTGTGGGTTCCAAGCTCAGGCCCTCAGATCATTACCAAAGATTTTCCCACTCTCTTCAGCTGTTTTTAAATTTAAGAGCATTCACTGGTTAGGCTTTCTGGAGCCTAAACTTTTTTAACAAAAATCTCATTTTGGCCATAGAGCCAACAGTGCTAGATGAAGAGATTACACAAACTCAGAATGGGAGATTGTTGCTGGTCATGGTGGCATATACCTATAATTATAGCACTTGGGAGGCTGAGGCAGGAGGATCATATATGTGAGTCCAGCGTGAGCCATTGAGCAAGACCCTGTCTCAAAGGGGGGGAAGGTGTTTCTCTGTCCTTGAGTAAGAAATTCCTCTTTACTCTCTCTCTCTCTTTTTTTTTGGTACCGGGGATTGGACTCAGGACCTTGTGCTTGCGAGGCAGGCGGCAGAACCTCTGAGCTAAATCCACAGCCCTGCTCTCTCTCTCTTTTTTAAAACAAGGTCTTGCTATGTAGTTCAGGCTGGTCTCGAACTCACTATCTAGTCCAGGCTGGCCTAGAACTCACTGTGATCCTCACTATGAACCTCCTGAGTGCTGGGATGATAGACACGAGCCACCATGCTGGACCTGGGACGTCTTGCAGTCTGCATGGGTTCATTCTGCGAGCTAAGTCACCATGACTTGGTGGAATATTCCAGATGGACTCTTTGGGAGACTGTGCAGAGGCACATGGGTATTGTGAGGTATGAACCACTCTCCAGCATGACCTTTTGGTTTACTAACTAAATGAAAAGTCCATGTTTGTGTGGTTCATCTTCAAACATATGCCTGGATTGCTGAGAAGGAGGGAGCGAAAGGGCTGGGGAGCTGACTTCAGGCTTTCAGGGCCAAGAGAAGAGAGGAGGAGAAATGGGGAAAGGTCTCTCCACGAGGGCTGTATGCTTTGAATTTGATTGCTCTGGCTGCCTCTTATCCTGGTTCTTGGCTCCAGGCCCAGAAGGGAGGCTCCTTCAATACTGAGCTTGGGACAGATAGATGCCTTTCCCTAAAAGTCAATAAATAACTACAAAGCTATGAACCCTCAGTTTCTAGTCAGAGCAAAAACACTGCTCCCCGCCTTGTGGTCTGTGCTCAGTGCTTTGGATGCCTATGGCTCTGCTCCAGCCCTCGAGCCTGCTTTAGGAGTTGGCTTTTCTAAGAGTCCAGATTCCTGGCTTCTTCTTCAGGAGTCGTTCCCTGGCTGTTGAAAACAAGAGGAGCCCAGCAATCCTGGACCAGAACAATGTGCCTCCTGCTTCCTTCTCCTGAGACTTCTCACCACACCCCTGTTTACGCCCATGTCCCAGCCACACTAGGCGACCTGCAGCCCACAGATGCATGCCAATTTAGTGCAGACTATTAGTGCATGCTATTCCGGGCGGCTCAGCTCACTTGAATCCATAGGCCACACTCAACCCCAGCTCACTTCCCACAGGAAACTGTCCTTGTCATCCCCTTATCATTCCCACCTCCCAGCCCTGTTGGCTTTCACAGCCTCCTGGGCCAGCCAGAGCCACGGGGCTTCCAGATCAGAATGCAGAAGAGTTGGACTGGACCCTAGACTTACTGGACCCCAAGAATGAGGCAGGGAGCCTGCATTTTTTTTTTTCCAGTACCAGGAATCAAACTTAGGACCTTGCACTTTTGAGGCAAGTGCGGTGACACTGAGCTAAATTCCTGGCCCAGGGAGCCTGCATTTTGATTCAACTTGAGTTAGAGGCATAGCCCTGTCTTGTATTTTTTTGGCTGTGGTGAGAATGGAACCTAGGGTCTCACACATGCTGGGCAAGCTCAGGCCCAGTCCCTGCCCTAGCTTTTTATTTGTTTCCATGCACATTGCCAGAGCCATAGAGGCCCTCAATACATGTTGCTCTGGCACCCTCTTCTTGTTTTCACTTCCCTCCCTCTCTAGCCCAGACCAACAATTTGCCTTCGCCCTTGCTATTACCATGCAAAACCCTAACCACTAGCTATTTATTTTTTCCATTCCCACTGCCAGGTGGCCCAGAGCTGCAGCTCCTTCCCCAAGCCTTGCTGTTGCAGCTCACGGGCTCTGGCTGCAGTGGGGCCCAAATGTGCTTCACCATCCTTCTGATCCAGGACCCGTTCCTGACCCCGGGTCCCCAATTCCTGCTGCCTCTTCCCATAGGCAGTCAGCAGCTCGCCTCCTCTCCGGAGGAAACAGAGGCCATCAGATGGGAACTCCCTCCATTTCCTTCAGCCTCACCTAGCGCTTACCCGCATCAGCACTCTCCTCTTCCCTTCCTCAGCTGCCAGGTCTTTGGCCATTTCCTCCCACCTCCTCAAGGACTTTACCCTCAATTGCCCCTTTCTCTTTGACCTCTCTCATTAGAAAGGAAAAAACCAACATCTGGACCCAAATCCCTCATTTCTGCCTTCCCTTCCCTCTAAAAGTCCTCAGATGTTCTGGGTTTGTTCTCACTCCACAGCAGACTGGCTCTGCCTCATCCTCAGCTCTGTTTTGAGATCTTGCTGAGTGGCTTAAGCTAGCCTCAAACTTGTGATCCTCCTGCACCAGCCTTCCAGAGTAGCTGGGATCACAGGTGTGTGCCATTACACCAGATGGCTGCTCTTTTATTTTGATACCTGGCATCGAAATCAGGACGTTGTGCTTGTGAGGCAGGCAGCAGCACCACTGAGCTAAATCCTGGCCCAAGGCTGCTCTTTTTTTTTTCTGAAATTCTTTTATTGGTGGGCCAGGGATTTAGCTCAGTGGTTCCACCACCTGCATCGCAAGCTCAAGGACCCGAGTTTGATCCCCAGTACCAAAAAAAAAAAATTCTTTTATTGGTATATTTTAGGTATACAATACATTTACCTTTATCATTGGGTGCTTGTACCTGTACATGATGTATCTTGGTTCTTATTTTTTCCCCATTCCCTGTGCTCCATTC